>JARFIW010001399.1:0-600000 GCA_036346225.1 Platerodrilus igneus
TTTGGATAATGGTCGATATAGGAAGAATTTCGACAAGTATATAAATATTTAACTTTATTCAAAAAAGTTAGTTCCCATCCTGAGTCCGATGATGACGAACGTTAACAATTTTATTGTAAATAAACGTAAGCTTCATTTTATGCAGGATTCCGTACGAAAGAACTTTGTGGTGTACAAAAGGAGACACTACATCTCTACAAAAATTCGAAGAGGTGTACAAACAATTGATTAAACCCTTGCAAATCACCGATTCCTAGTCACAAGGAATAGCGGAAGAATCCCACACGTACAACAAGGGTTAAACTTGAAAACAAAGGCTAGTTTTTAAAAAGATTAAGTCACCAGTTGACGACGAGTCTGTACAATCTTTATTATACGGACGTGATAGCTAGAGACTAATACGAAAATATATACAAGTCGGTTTATAGAGTAAAGTGTAACCCCAATTGATACGCATAGTTTAGGAAAAGTGTGTAGGAAGTTGATTCAGAAAACAGTGACACAACCTAAAATAATAACGTTTATCCGGAGGCTAGAGGTCTAACAAGAGTTATAATTATTTTTAAAGTCCTTAGCATTTTGTTAAGGAATGTAATGATTTTGTTCATAGAATACATTCCTACCTGTTGCTTCGTACGTGTACACAAATCGGGTGCAATCGGTACATATCCGAATAGGAGTAGCTCATATAAAAGGACTGTTCGCGTAGAAGTTATTATTTGTTGATTGTACGGTTTAAAGAGACAATATAATAAATATGTATAAAGACTTTGGAGATGTTATTCGAAGATTTCGCAATGCTCTACGAGTAAAAAGCAGAATGTGGGCAAAGCTTGATGGAAGGAGAAAATGTCTTTATGTGTCAGTCATACGAGGAAGCAATACAGCACTGTACTGCAGTGTTATCAATGCCTGAGGATCTGGATGATTTTATGGAAATAATCGAGGAGATGGGGTTTATAAAACTGTTGGCAGATATTCAAATGGAATATATACTAAATTGTAAGTTTTAAAATAAAAATTTAACCACCACAACTGTTATCATAAGAAATGAATGATGAATTTAGAAATTATTTTTGTATATATTAGCTTGTTTATGTTTTAAAATATAAAAGCATACATTGGTATTGTTTATATTTTCAAATGTCCACGTAACTGAAATGGGTATCTAAGTAATTATGAAAAGAATTATAACAAAGATGTGTATTATTTTTTAAAAGGGTGTTAAACGTTTTACAAAATTATTAATCAGAATCGTTTTATTTAAAACTATAACATAATTTTATTGACATCTATTAATATCTGTAGTTGAAATACAACAATTTAGAAACGTATAAGAAAACAAAAGTGTAATTAATAGTGTTACAAAATTTTCAGTCTTCGGCTTAAAATTTAAACATGGCTCGTAAATGCGTGGAATGGAAACCTGTTGTATTCTTCCATATTCTCAAATTGTTTACAAATACTGTTTTCAAACAATCTTGGGTAGGCTCTTATAAATTTGTATAATATGACCCCAATATCACTATTACTGTATTTGTTTTTAATTACATCATGTGCGAGATTCTGTAGAACATCATTCCTATTATATCTTTCCATTGCGAGATCTAACAGAAACAGATCTATATTAGGAGTACCCTTTTCCGTTAGTTCTTCTAAAGTATTAGCATGGTTGAGAACGATCTGAGATACCCCTAAAAAGTGCTCTAAAGTTCCTTTGGTAAATATCATATAATTCCCATCAAATGTCATCATCTTCACTAAACAATTCTTATTTAAATAAAAACGCAAATTGTCGAATTTGCATATCTGATTTTGCATGCCAACTTCCATAGTGCGTATAATGTGTGGAAGATTTGATATAATCTTCCTAAATACGTTGAGGGATACATCAAGTACGCTCTGAAATGGTGTCAACAAATCTAAAAATTATTTTGTAATCGTCGAACGGGTTCAGGCCTACAATTATGATTTTGGAAGAAGATTTTGTTATGGTGTATGGTTTTTCAAATAGTAACTTGGTTCGTTCTAACTGAATTGCGGCGTTTATACGTTCTTTATGCGCTGCGGTCGATTGGTTTTCCAAATCCTTAATTTGTTCCCACTCATTGGCTGTAATTTTTAGTTCCTCCTGGAAATAAACCATCTCGATGTGCCTTTCGTTGTGTTTTTTTATGGCATCACATCCAGTAAAAACATTTTCGCACACACTGCACGCAATACTTAAGATGTTCATTCTAGAAAAAATTATTGATTAACAGTTTTGAATTATACATGTAAATATTAATTTTTTCTACGTTTGCAAAATTCAAACTAAGACTTACTCTTCTTTGTCGATAGTCCACACACGAAATTTTAAACCAAAGACTGAAAATTCAGTATTACTATTAATTACACTATAAACGACTTTACGCTTTACAAAATAAACTTAAAATGAACTTCTGGCATCATTTCCCCCGTATTTATGTACATAGAGAAAGTATAAGTATAATTTGTCCTTACATTAACCCAATTTAAATCAAATTATAGAATGTATTCCCGTATATTAACTAGAATTGTGGAAAGTGCTTTATTAAATTAATAGTCAGACGTCATCGACAAACAATGCAAGGCTAATGATCATACATTTTACTAAATTTATTTAGAATATACGTCTTATGTTGTGAACTACATTTAAAATAGATTATCGAACCACTTTCTAGGCCACCGTGCAGAATTAATATATGTATTATACCTTTTGGTTTAATCATTTGTATGTGGATTCACTAATTGAAAATTTTAACAATTCTAGCCACTAATAAATATTTTTGGAGTTTAACTCATTATCGAGCTAAATCTAAATAAAAATGCAAAGGTGTTTTGCTGATAGGTTTTTGAATATTAATACAATATATACAGGTCTTTGTTGGAACTAATTTTAAAAGACCTGATAACTAATTTCAATCCCCCAGGAAAATTGCATCATTTCCCCCGTATTTATGTACATAGAGAAATTATAAGTATAATTTGTCCTTACATTAACCCAATTTAAATCAAATTATAGAATGTGTATTCCCGTATATTAACTAGAATTGTGGAAAGTGCTTTTATTAAATTAATAGTCAGACGTCTTCGACTTTAAAATAGATTGTCGAACCACTTTCTAGGCCACCGTGCAGAATTAATATATGTATTATACCTTTTGGTTTAATCATTTGTATGTGGATTCACTAATTGAAAATTTTAACAATTCTAGCCACTAATAAATATTTTTGGAGTTTAACTCTATTATCGAGCTAAATCTAAATAAAAATGCAAAGGTGTTTTGCTGATAGGTTTTTGAATATTAATACAATATATACAGGTCTTTGTTGGAACTAATTTTAAAAGACCTGATAATTAATTTCAATCCCCCAGGAAAATTCTATACTAATTTTATAGGTTACACCAGGGGTTTATCTCAAAAGACAGAGCGATACGGTTTAGAAATAGATTAAAGATGAATTATATACGGTGCTTGCAAAAGGTTAAACTGCAAATCAGTAAGGAGTCATTCGATTTGAAAAAAAATTCCGATGGATTTGAGAACCTGGGGAAAAACACAATAATAATTGAAATCTTACACGATGGTATATTAAAATACTGCTAAGAGTAATTTTGTTTAATAATTCTAAAATGGTGTTGGTGGTTAAATACATACAGGTAAAACCCACTATAAACAATTATACGCGTCACTTTTCCAGTCAAGACTTGCATATAACGCCAACTAATATAATAAGAGCTGCGCACGCTCGACCATCGGCATAAAAGGCGAGAGCCATGTTCCAGTGCATTAGTCGTCAAAGTATCGTCGAGTTTGATTAAAATTATAAATTAAAGATGGATTTTTCTTGTGTTGACGTTACAAGTGATGTGCGAGTACCACAATTAAATATCAACCAACTAGTTGGTATGTCAACCTATAGGTTAGGCGAATTTCCTCCAAATTATCACCACCATATATTAGAAGTTGGTTTTGATTTATATGGTGGTCTTCAACCTGTCATCCAAGTGATTTGCTGCAGTGGTATGTGTGCTGATTCTACGATAACATTCTCTTACTTCGATTGGAAGAAATTGTGTACTTTTCAAGTGGAATTTCAAATTCGCCAATTTGCTCAAGACTCAAAACAAGTACGATTAAATGGTCTGACTACTGGAAACGATGTTGTTGACATACAATTGGATCAAGATTTCAAATTGCAGCTGAGCACAGCCTTTAATAGAAGTATATGGTTGTTAAACAATTTTGAAAAAGAGAATTTATATAATATGGAGATTACGAAGGATGGGAATGTTATTGTGCTACCTGCGTACGAGTGCATCAAGCTATTAAATTTGCGAGAATTGATCTGTTTTAAAATGGCTGAGTTAAGGTGTAGAAACTTTCCAGAATTTACGAAAAATTTGTTGGTGATATAAAAAAAGTATGTGGAAATACGACGGAGGAAGAAAGGGTTCAAACGTTATTAGAGGGGGAGATCAGTGCCAGTATTTCTCTGTCTAATGATTGCAGCAATTTAAATTACTTGACAGTGTTGGAACTTATTAAATGTTTCCCCATTCAGTACTTAAAAGATGCAACTGCAAGGCAATCGCTTGCGCAAATGTTTAGAGATTTGGCTATCCCAGATTCGCCAGACTCTGGTTACCACAGCGGTTTATAGATGTTATCAATACGTGTATGTATTCTATTAAAACATTATATTTTCTTGATAAAGTTTGTTTTACATATTTGTATCGCCAACATTACCATAAATTATTAATAGACGTATTAAACTATCCTGTTTTTATTTTTAAGTTTAAAGTGGTGTACTGCAAATAATAAACACAATTTACCGCATGTTAACAAAAAGTTGTGGGGAAATTTAAAGACGAGTTTAACGGTGACTTGGTGTTAGAATTTGTAGGTAGTAAGGCTAAGTCCTACTGTATTGTGCGCGAGAAGGACACGATTAAAAAGATTAAAGGGATCTCACAAAGTGTAGTTAAGTAAAACCGAGGGTCTTACAACCTATAACGAGCATATATCCCCAAAAGGGTGGGCATCCAGCTACGCAACAGTGCGTGGGAGAATAAGGATTCTCCAATAAGAAATTAAAGTCATTGGTAATGGTAGAAATGTTAAACCTATAAAGGCGATTATTAATTGTGGTTTAGTGACCGCGTTTGTGCACTCTTCGAGTGTCTTCGGCAATCTTCGATTGTTTCCAAAAAAAATATTCAAGCCTGCCATTTAATGTCGTGGTGTAACATCGTCCACGGTTAAGCTTCGTTATATACGTTTTGAAATCCGTTAATTATTCTACTAAATGACGTTTGTATTTTCCCCAATCGAGGCCAAAATAGAGCGCTCATTGTATGATTAATAAACCCTCCAGCAATGATGCGTTGATTTTAATGGGTGGCATTGAGCATATCTATTGTATTTTTCAAATCACATAGCTGCTAATTAATAAAAAAGAAAGGCTACTTTCACTTTACGTCACATAATTGTAAAGCAATTAGTTTGTCCTCTATGCTACTTTCACTATACGTCACATAATTGTAAAGCAATTAGTTTGTCCTTGTCTATGTATTTTCCAACTATTTAGCATTGTGCATGTAATTATGTTAAAACCAGAAAAATTTTAAAAGTTTTTGCGATATTCTGAAAAAAGCACATTACTGTTTGAAAAAATGGTTTTAAATATTAAGCACTTATGGCTTATAAAGAACTCGTTTCTAAAATCCTTGCGGTTTTAGATTTCTAGGGAAATAGTTGGTTAAAGCATATGTCATAGACGAGCAAAAATTTTAATGAGGTTTGGGAGCTTTAAAGGGGTAACTTTGCAGGGCGTGGTCCGATTTTAAATCTGTTTGCAGATTCGGGTTGTGTGTAAAATTGTAGACTAATTTAATGTATCGCATGACTAAAAAAATTTATAAGAACGCTCAAAAGTCGCTATAGGTAAGAAATCTTAAAATGGGGGTAGCTCCCTTGGGGGTGATGATATTTAAAAATTCCAGAGATTCGGGTAGCTGAGAAAATTCTAATATTAATTAATACCAAACAAGGTAGGTTTATCTCGAAAGATGCATTGGCTAGACGAAGAAAACTATTTGTTAGTTTTGCTTATAAAGCAAAGAGCAAAATGTAGAGGATTTGAGATCTTTAAAGTGTAACTTCGCAAGGCGTGGTCCGACTTCAAATCTGTTTACAGATTCGAATTCTGCGTAAAATTCTAAGCCAATTTAATGTATTGCATGACTAAAAAAATTTAATAAGAACGCTCAAAAGTCGCTACAGGTAAGAAATCTTAAAATTAGGGTAGCTCCCTTGGGGATGGCGCAATCTGAAAAATTCCTAGAGATTCGGGTAGCTGAGAAAATTCTAATGTTAATTGATACCAAACAAGGTAGGTTTATCTCGAAAGATGAAAAATGGTTAGTCGAAGAAAACTATTTGGTCCAGATGTTTGAGGAAATGTGGGATTCTGGAGGAAATGTGGTTCTCATATTCCCAATTATACTCTACTAGTGTTTGAAGTTTCCGCCGTATATGCAAGTTCGTGGTTGGTATAATTCTCGGCTTTTCGTATTTTCAAAAAAGAACTCATTACGCTAATAACGTGACAAAAAAACCCCACTTACCTAGATCTCATTACATTTAAGTTTTAAAACTGCGTTTAAGTGTATTACTTGAGCACGTAGTGGAACACAAAATCATACAGGTGAAAACACAACCCCGGTTGCGAGCTATGTGATAAAAAAGTACATTCAACTTAAAATAGGTTATCGTATTCTGCATAAGCGCTGAATAGTATCAAACGCAAAGATACGGCGTCAGCAACCCAATTTAACGTTATGGAATACTATTTTTTGTTGTGATTATTATCTAAGCATGCAAATTTTAAAAAAATTTTAAACTTATTTCAGTAGCAGTCAAACAGCATTGAGGTATTTTGTTTGGCAGAAAAAAATGCTCTTTATTTCACTAATTTAAGTTTGCTGAAGTCACAACTTATTTGATCGACTTTAAAGCATGATATAGTTGTATATTTTATTTGTGATCTAGTTAACATTGCAGTCGGTGGTTTTAAAACAATTTTAATACTTTTCTTCTGTGTCCATTTGTAGCTAAACTGTTTGCTTTAGACACCAAGTTTATTAATAATTTTTGTATGTCTTGCCGATTTCTACACACCTTTAAATTAATGACAAAACTAATGCCACCATGTATAACAAATAACAACAAGCATATTCTTTTGTTAAGTGTTAGGTAAAAATAGAACCACTTTATTGATGCACAGATAATTTTATTAATCAATTGAAGTAAAATAATAATAGCAATAGTAATAATAATAACGTCAGCACTGCTGTTCTATTTTGTCAACATTCACGTAATTCTTAATACCGATGTACAATTGTGTAACGTTGTGCGAATTCTTAAAGCTGCGTATTATATTGTTTCATATTAAAGTGTTTCTAGAATCGCTTTATGTATTTACGTGTTTTTTATCATTTTTAAAAATACAACGTTTAAGGAAAAAATACGCACAAACAATTTTGTAGTAACTTAGGTGTATGACAAGTTATGGTGGTTTCTGTGCTTGGACCTCGCTGTGCTCAATTTTTGAACTAAACTACAACCATTTCTCAAAGATTGCTATTTAAAATAATAACAACAATGCATGATAAATTAAACCTTCTATGCAATATCTTCAATTGCCTAGGCTCCTCCCACAATACCTCTGTTTGGGAGGCAGCACAAAACTCGGTGCTACAGACAAGTCTAGAATTATAAGTGGACGGGACTCCCTTTTTCTCAGCCCCTTCCACAATATCTCTGTTTGGAACGCAGCTCAAAACTTGACGTAGCCGGTACAAAATAGCACTAACGTAGCACAGAATTCTGACAAAGTTTTAGTCCAAAGTATAACTGCATGTGTCTCGCAATTACTCAGCCCCTACCACAATATTTCTGTCAAGAAAGCAGCACGAAACTTGGTATTACCGGCACAAAATAGCCCTAACGCTACACAAAAACCTGACAATGTTTTAGTCCAAAATTGTAAACGGCGGGACTACTGTTTTTTCAGCCTCTCCCACATCTTTACTAGGGAGCAGCACAAAACTTGTTACTGGCACAAAACAGCACCAACGTGGTACAAAATTCTAACAAAGTTTTTGTCCAGAATTGTAAGTGGGTGGGGCTTCCGTATCTTCAGCCCCGCCAACACTATTTTAGTTTGGAAAGCAGCAAAAAGCTCGAGGTTACCGGCACAAAACAGCACTAATGTGGCACAAAATTCTGACAAAGTTTCTGTCCAGAATCGTAAGTTGGCGGGGCCTAGTTTTCTCAGCCTCTCCAACAAAATCTGTTTGGAAAGCAGTACAAACTCGAGGTAACCGGCACAAAGTAGCACTAACGTGGCACAAAATCCTAACAAAGCTTCAGTCCAAAATTGTAAGCGGGTGGGTCTCCCTTTTTTTTCAGCCCCTCCCACAATATCTCTGCTGAGCAATTTGGTACAAGTTGTACCGTTCAATTACACCCTACCAAATGCTTTTTGTTTATTTTGAATTTCCTTATAAATACTCCCGTGCTTTCGTTTCAATATTCCGTAACTGTCTGTCGTAAGAAACGCCCCTGACTGTACTTGCTAATTAAACCTATTAATCTATTTCTTTAAAGCGCATTCTAAAACGCTGAATATAAATGTTTATCCAACATCCTGTATGTTTCAATTTGCACAACTATTATTTTATGAATTACTCTTGTAATAGAACAACAGTTTATTTATCCAAAACGTGGCTCTCATAATTATTATTCTAGCAAATATAGTGAATTATCTACAATTAGTGATTGCAAAAAGTGCATTTGTTATACTTTCAAACAGGAAAACGAGTTTGAATAACATAAGATTCCTTCAAAAGTACTTAATAAGCGCAATTGTAGTCAAATTTGCCGCTTTGGATATCTAACAACTACATTTGAAAGTGTTTTGGTAACACATGTAAATAAAATATGGGGATTGCTATCTTTTCGTGATCCGGAATTTCATTCTTTTCAATCCTGTTCTTGGCGGTGAAATATACACCCTTTACAGGGTCAACACCTTTCTTGTCTTTACGAGCAATGCACCCATTTTGCGGTTTTACGGACAAGGAGATTTTACTGGATGCATTGTTAAGTCCTGGAGCACGATTCATACTAGCAAAGATTCTCCTTTTTAGCTCTTCGGCAGTCTCATCTGTTCCTAATCACAGGCCCTTTTGGAGCTTCACCGTAACTACTAAAAAGCTCCTTACTGCCGCCAGAACTGATACTGCCGAAGGAACTTTTGTCGTGTCTGCCACGATAGAGGTAGCTAAAATGATGGCAACGTGTAATGCTGAGAGACAAGTTCCGATTTGCAGTTAGTAAACCCGGATCGATCGTGCTTGTTGCAGTTGCTGTGAAGATTTTGCCTGCTCCTGTTCGTGTGTCTGCTGTTAGCAAGGAAGCAAATCCGATTTCAGCTAATGTTCTACCCGTTTTTATGACTTAGTCTACTGCTCTCGGAAAAGGAGCAAGTCCTAACGCGGTAATTAAGTGTAACCGTTACCATTTATGAGTTCTTTTTCTTATGCGACTTGTTTCAGACACACTACTACATCGCATGCTGGCGGCTGGAGTCCATTCCGATAGTAATCTGCTGCTGATCATGAAAATCACTTAGGTAATTTGTTTTCAATTTCCTCATGAGAACCAAGATTAATCTTCGTATTTTCGATTGTGATGTTTTTTTTATTATATGTAATACTGAAAAAAAATTCTTCGGGATAATTTGTCCTATATGATTAGTATTTCGGTCGCGGGTTAATTTTGATTTTCGTTATTTTATTTGTCTATAGCACATGTTTCTCTTGTGCAAGTTATAGCTTGTAAATAAAATTTATACCTGGATGCCGTCTGCTTATTCTTAAGTAAGAAAATTTGGCACACACTGACTCACCCCATTCTCCGCTTTTGTAGCTAGTCCGGTTTATCTAGATTTCATATACTGTTTTTTGTATACGTTTCCCCTCTTTACAACGTATCAAAGTTGGTTATTAATTATAAGACCCTGACTCCACCCATTATTACACACTGACTGGTTATACGTGGGACACAATGTTAAAACATACAGATCAGTAGTTCGTGTTCTTGATAGATATCGATTAACTCTTGTTTATTGAGAAAGATATACAGGGAAGTCTTACCTATGTGTGCTCAGAACGACGTACTTCTGCAAAAAATAGTTAGTCAATACAAGTGGGAGATGGGTTAACTTGTTCTCTATTGAGGATTTGAATGGGTGGATACCAACATGGATATGATGCCAGTTCCTGATGGTTCTTCAGTACACCTAATCATCACGTTGGGGAACGGGAACTACTGTCTTGAAAAATTTAGGATTTTATTGAACTTTCGCAAAAACAAATTGACCGTAAAGTCTATGGTTATTTCACTGATAATATTGAGTAGCATCAGTATGCTGGAATCGAGTGGTACATGGTGCTCACTTGTTAACGCTTTTGTCTAGATTTCTAACCTTACGCCTCCTTATGGAGGTTTCTATAGTAGGTACAGAAATGACCAGAATGGGATTTAGATTTGTTTATGGAGATTTATATATAAAAATGATCGATTTTGAGTCTATCTACTCAAGAAATTCCACTCTTCTTCAAAAAACGAGAACATATTTTGCTCAGAGAAAACCAATTTTACTTGTGGGTAGTAAACTCATTTTCAGTATATTAGCCAATCACAAAAAGTTTACAGTACTTTAGTTTAAAAACAAACAGTACTATAATAAACACATAGACCTCAAAAAAGGTATAATAAAAGATTGGTTTCATTGAATCAATATTATTGTTGCCAAGTTAGTGAAAATCGACCATAATATTTCAGGCTCTCCGTAGTTTTAGTGGAAGTTGGCATTCAATTTAAAACTACAGTGTTTTTGTCACAGGTTGACGTTTAAAGGAGGTCGAATATGAATTTAGGTGCTACGTAACTTATTTGAAGGTAATAATTGAATACCTGATACCTTGGTTTTAGATCTATGTAATATACTATAAAAAGAACAAGTTTCCTGTAACTAGATTCAATACAGCAATAACTGCATCGCAAACCTTATCGATCCTAAATTAAAGAGTATACGTTTTAACCTCAAATACTTTTACTATTAGGAGTATATTTAGAACTGATTATTTATTACGTACAAGATATGTTATATTTAATGCAAGACAGATAGATATAATGAAGTCAAGGAATTATTATTGTCTTCTCCCTAAAGTTAACAAACAAAGAAAGCTTTACGCTTAAGATAATCGGACAAACCCAGCTTTTTACTCATGTTTAGATTATTATACACGCTTGCACTTTCTTGCTTTTCAAATTTTGAGAAAGAACTGCGATGAATAATAGTATACAATGTATTTATCACGAAACTTTAGGGGTCAGTTGCTTTTCATGGATAGCGGACAACCTAATGCAACAACGTCATGTAAATGTTGGAGTTGACGTTCTCTATAATTCAAGCGTACGCGAAACAATTCTAAAGTTTGAGCACCAAGTACACAATACAGAGAAAACAAGCAGCTGTTTATGATGGCCACAATACATATGCTGCTGCTAAAATATACCCTCTTAACGTCCGGTTGCGCTTTAAAAGTTTTTACAACTGTTGGTAGTCCCTTATAGTACACATATTTTGCATTTTTAGATATCTGTAAAACGGTACCATTTATTCATATTGTAGCGCCGTTCGGACTGCCTTTGAACAGAATAATTGAACTGAAATGTAAACGAGACGCTTTTACACAATAGATGATTGATAGGTTCTGGCGACACCTCATCTTTGAAATGGTTTTGGATAACAGGTACACGAGTTTTGCATTTAGGAGATATCTAGATTACAATAGGTACAATCAAGATGCTATTTGCATAATTTCTGGCATCTTTCTAAATAGTCTACAAGTTTTGAGTACGTATATAGATTGTCATCGTAAATATTGAAGTTCAGTTTCAATTGAAGCTTTGAATACAATATGTTCTAGTTGAAAGCTTTAAATGATGTGGTATAAATTACTGTTGATATAAATTATTCTAGTGGTAATATAAGTAAATCATTAGTGCTCAGATAGTAAATTATACTTTTCGATAATAAGTAATTAGAAGACAGCATCGTGCTTTAGGCAGCCAGTATTGTACTGTTAGCGATTAGCTGAAAATAAGGCATTGAAAATGCTTTTTAACAAATTCCATTGCAACTACGAGTTGTTGATTAAGGGCTTTTCAAAGTTTTCTATTGGCATGCCTGTCACTCAGCAAAAAAAAATAAAAAAAAATTCTTCCCTCTTAAAAGAGTTCAAGTCAGCCATAGCAAAGAGCTTGGCTGAAAATTCCGTATAGCTACAAAAATCACAACTGCGTTTGAACAGTTAAAAGATGAGTTTTAAAAAAACTATAAAATCCGTGGACAAGTTGGAAGTGAAATTTTCCAGCGGCTTACAGAGAATGGAAGCACAGTTGGTAGATAACTCACAATAATTAGAAGCAAAGTTGTTAAAGACTTCGCCCAAAATGGGACATGTGTTCCAGAGTATGGAAGAACGTATTATTTCCCTAGCAGTGCAAACACCAAAACCCCCAGTGTCGGCGATACAACAACGCATCCCAGAATTTAAGGACGTCGTGGAATGCAAACTGACATCAAGATTTATAGTGATACCAACCACATTTGATGGGAAGTCATCTCGGTAAACATATTTTAAACAATTGTAACTGCCGCGAGAGCTACCGGCTGGAAGAATGCTGAACAGGCAACCGAATTGATTGTCGCGTTACGAGATGAGGCCTCGAACATTCTGCAGGACACACCAGACCATGACCAAAGAAGTTACAAGGCCGGAAATGAGGTACAACGGCTGCTACAATAGCGCCACATTCAAATAAAAAACCTTAATACTCCAATGAAGCAAAACAACGTAAGGGGAGCCTTTAGAGAGAGTTGTAATCGATTTTGCTTGTCCATTCCTTGAAACCGACTCTGGGATTAAATACATCTTGGTAACCATGGACTATTCTACGAAGTGTACGGAAACGTATGCAGTCGTCGCTTACGTGCTGGTTAAGGAACAGTTCTGCCGTTTTGGAGTTCACTTGGAGTTGCACACCAATCAGGACAGAAATTTTGAGTCAGCGTTATTCCAATAAGTTTACCGGCTGCTAGGAATGAAAGAGACCCAGACAACGCCATTGCATCCGCAATCGGATGGTATGGTAAAAGGTATGAACCACACCTTAGTCAAGTACCTTTACATTTGTGAATCATTATTCTATTGGGAATTTGATTACTTGTATAGCGCTATTTATTACACTAAAATATTTACGGATCGAAGCACAAGACTCAATAGCGTTATTTTACTGGTCTTACCAAGTATGCGAGAAATTAGACTTACCATGCCACCACAGGGTATGGAATGAATCCAACAAACTTACCCGCTGCAGGAAAACAAACCATAGACAAAACATTACTATACCGTCAGCCATGTAGTACTATCGTGTGTGTCGGTTTTCGTTCCAACCATTCTACCTCATCCTTGTCGTATCGTCTAGCAAGGCACCACCAGAGGAAGCAGTTACCAACAGCAAAGGTCCCCTAGTGAAAAAGGCATCGGCGCATTTTTAAATGTCGGGCTAAGTGTTTTATAACTTTAGCTACTTGCCTGGGGCTTTATTGGGAGCGTTGGATTGTAATAATTTGGCGCCCAGCGTGGCGCTGTTTTGTTGTTGTACAAAAGGTTTTAATTAACTAGTAATTAGAGTTTGCTGCCTTTATGAAAAAATATGTAATTACCTAATAAAGATATCCGTTTTTATCTATCATCCAAACGAATAATTTTAACTAATGGAGTTGCATTTTAAAAACACGTCTATTTCTATTTAAATATACTCCAAATTCCTCTAAAAATTAAGTAATAAAAAAATTTAACTATTAACTATGCCGGGTTGGTAAATGGCCGAATTTCTAGCCACTCCTGCAACATAATAAAGACGCTATTTTGTGTCCTGTTTTTGTTGATTTTAAAAGGTGTGTAATGTTTATCAGTAATTAGCTTTCAACTTAATTTAGTGATTCTATTAGTTACGTGTGCAAAAAAATGCTGGAGTTACGTCAGGTGAGTCAATTTACTGTAATTCGCAAATGTTTTGTCTGTATATAAACACATATTTTATTGGGAGACCTAGCCTCAAAATATTTTCACGCGGTATTTAAAATTCTCGTTATCTCGTTTAAAATTAGAGTATATTTCGTGTTTGGGTATTTGTGTTATATCAAGAATATTTTGCCCATTTTAGGCGTTAATTTAAACCTTCGGAAAGCTTAAAATTACGACTTTAAATAATCTCGCGTCATTCTCTTAACGGTGAAATTTCGTAATTTTCGTTCTTATCTATATCGCTTTTCGTTATTTTTATTTTATTAAAGATTTGCCTATTGTAGTTACATATTAAAACAGCGAATTTTTGCGATTTTTTTTTTGTAACAATATCGAACTTGTCTACTCGTTTAAGGAAAAAGATTTATAATACATGAATGTACGTATCGTTTGAAATATTATAAGTACGAGTGATGTCCATTTAAAAGCAAAAGGACTTAGCTGCGAGCTGCTAGCTCGAAATATAATTTCGGCTTCCATGCAAAATGAAAAACGGTTGCAATATCGGGCGGCAATTTCGCATAAAATAAATACTCCGTGTAATTTTAATACGCACCCTATGAATCCTGACAAAGGTTTGACTGAAATAAATGATGCTATTGATAATATAAAAACTATTGTTTATGCTCTCGACCCAACTCCCACAAAAATAGAATTAGTGCACGTATAATCAAGGTTAATACATGTAACACAACGTTTAGACTTATTTGCGAATTCTGATCATGATAAATTTTATAAAATTCGAAATAAACTTATAGCTGATCTATTTCTCATTGAAGGTCTCGTTTTGTAAACATTAGATGTTATTCCAGAACCACCTGTCGTTACCCCTAATTTTAATAACCTATTGTTACCTACCAAAATATAGACGTTTCCAAATCTGTACCGATTTATAAGTGGAACCTTACTTTTTCAGGATATAACTCAAAAATCTCTTTAACTTCTTTTCTTGAACGGATAAACGATTTAAAAGTCTCTCAAAATTGTACGAACCAATAATTGCTCCTTAGTGCCTTAGTGCTTTAAACTGATTTCGGAACATCAAACACCTAGTTCTCTATTGGCCTGAATTAGTTAATCTTTTGAAATAGGATTTTTTTATTTTTGACAATGACTACTAAATTGTATCTCAAGTTCTTACCCGTTTCCAGTCAACCAACGGAAACGTTTTACCGCCCATCATTGATGTGCAAACATCACATAATAGATTATATAAAAAATGTGACGAACTGGAAGCCTTAAATCAGTTTATTCGAAGCATCTCGCTTTACAAAACATTGAATCAATTACCCAACTTAAAGTCCTTTGCCGTTCCTTACAAGGAGTAAAATCCCTTTTAGAAAAATATCGCCCTCAACAAAACCCTCATTAAAATCCTCGTCACCAAGGGACGTCTTTGTTCAGAGTGTAAGCGCCACTTTATTTCAAAACCACCCCAGACCACAAAACTACCGTTATCGCCACAATAAAACTCGAAACTATTATATCGTTATTTTTGTTACGAAAAAAATAATGATTACTTCTATAACATATCTTTACCACCAACCTCTATTCCTTTAAATGAAATATGTCAAACAACCCCACTTGAATGGTCAAACTGTCTAAAAGCAGTTTATGCTTTTCATCAATCTAATGCCGTTACTGCAAAATTGAAAACGAAATCGTTTGATAATCGTCCACATTTACACATTTCGATTGCCTCGCCTTCCGTAAATGCATTGTTAGACACTGGGTTTAATTCTTGTTTAATTAATTTCGTAGGTTTATAACAACTAAGAGATCAACTTATAGATTTTAAAATAAAACGTCAAAATATATTCATGATTATCGCTGATTCTGCTCACGTCGAAGTCACACGATTTATTAAACTAAAAATTCGTATAGAATCTCTCGAGAGTGAAGTTAAATTTTTATTAGTACCGACCCTAGTATATACTTTTCTTCTAGGTGCTGATTTTAGTCATCCCTTTAACTTATCGTTAAATTTTCTCGATTCTACTTGGCCAGCTAACAGGAAGAAGAACAAATGTGCTTCATTGGGAATTGCAAATCAAATTTCTTTTACTGATGAACAAACTATCGTGTTAGATAAAACCATGAATAAATTCCATGAATATCTACCTCGGAATTAAGTTGAGTAACGTCCGTATCGCATAAAATCTCAACTGCCGATTCAAAATCTTTTAAACAAGGTCAATATCTTTTATCCTCTGCTTTACAGAAACATTTATATACCAAAATTGGTAAAATGATTTAGTTTTATATTATTTCTCCTAGCTCTTCCCCTTGGAGTAGTCCTAATTTCATTAGTTAAAAAAAACGCAAATTATCGTTTGTTTTACAATTTCTGACAACTATCCATTACTCCGAACGCACTCTATATACTAAGTAAACTTCGTAATGCTAAATATATATATATATATATATATATATATATATATATATATATATATATATTACTCAAATTTAGACCAGGGTAGAAAATTAATTAATTACATCAAATAATTTTAATCAACGTGTATAAGGAATTTTATTAGATAATACGCTTTATTAAAAAAACCGTAGAGCATAAAAATTTATTCGTTTCATTATAAATAAGAGATTTAAATTATTTACGAGAGGCTTTCTATAAAAAGAAGCAGAATTAAAATGCTCAAATTGTATGTAATTTAATTGTTCCAAGTATTAAAACAAATAGAAATTACGTGCAAAATTTATATTAATTAATTCAAGTTCTAAGTAACGGGTATTAAACAAAGTGTACAAATAATAATTAATATTCAATTTGTATTCACTAAAAATTAAAGGGTAGAAGTCAATGCTAATCATTATTATTTTAATTGGAGTTAATTGAACAATTATTAAGGTATTATATGCATAAAAGCTGTTAAAAACCCAATAATATTCAAATCGTAGAAGTGTTATTTAAAGTATTACGATTGAACACCTGCGTATTTTTAAATATTAAAGTTCTAATTAATTTGTTTGGATAAACATGCAGCTTCTAGGTATATTGGAAACGGTCGGATGTTTTAACGGGAAGGCTAGATACGGGGTTATTTTACTTACGAATCCACGTGGATTGAAATAACCGATAATAAAGGATATCGATTTGTACTACTCAGAACAGGGTAGATAGAGACGGATAATATGCGCAAGACAGAGACACGGATAATCAAAGGCGTGATTTGAGTAACGTCGAAAAGGGAACGTAGAATGCGAGAATTCTAAAAACTGGCCGTAATGGGGACAAAACCGACGGACAGGCTAGCTCTTATATAAACCGGTGATAATATGAGTTTCGCTCTCTTAGATTTTTGATTATTCGATGCTTTAAACAGTGTTCTAAGATTTTCGATTTTGATTCAATACTTTAAACAGTTTACTCTTATATTTTGGTGATTATTGAATACTTTAAAACAGTTTACTCTTTACGTGCTACGATACAAGTTATTATGCATTAGTGCACTTAGAAAAGAAGATACAAGGTAATAAAGTCTAGTTATATTTGCGAGTATTACAGTACCAATTACCGAAATTAGTAACGATAAATGAATAAACAAAAGTAGGCGGTTTTGGGGTATAGCGTGAAAGAAGTATGAATTTCTTTGCTATCTTTCGGGGGTGTTAATAAGTAAATGTTATTCGTAATCGTGATTGGATCCACAAAACAAGATTTTGATATACTTAGATGAGTTCCTGAGAAGCTCTGAAACAACTTTAGATGAATGGTGGTGTAGAAAATTTTAAAAGCGTTTGGAATCAGAAGCCGTAAAACATAACCCAGTTGGAATGGTGTGATTAACAAAGGACGATGTACATTGGAGCCACGAGTGCATTAACCTTCAGGTAACTTATGCTTTGTTGTTCGATTTTTGATGCTTTGGTGTGTGTTGAATAACTTTATAATTTGTTTGCTAAAAAATGGACAATAGTGAATTTGTACAAACTACAAATTTTTAATTTTAAGGTGAAATTTTCTAGTTTAAGTAGAAAGGAGTATTTGGCAGTTTATGTTCTTGATTATGATGAAAATTTGGGTCTGTCTTTGAGCTCAAATAGACTAACCTGTTTGATTAACGTAAAGGGGTGGGAGATGCTCCCTTTGTACTCAGACTCAGGTCTGCAAATATTGTTAAATTAATTAGTAGGCATCCTACAAGGACTTTAATTCTGGATGCAAATTAAAATGATGACAAATTTAAACTTGAAATTTTATGATACTGATATTTATGCTGAAATTTAATTTTGAAATTTTAATGTATTATGAATATTGAAGTAAATAGAGTTAACGTTGATGTTTGTGGTAGGAATGTGTTTGTTTTTTTTTATGAATGAGGATGAAAGTTTTAACTAGGTGAGCAGCCGAGGCGGAAAGAGTAAAGAGGCGATTAACAGAAAAAAGTCAACGGACCCGAATTTTGGAGGTTCCACAGCATTATATATATATATATATATATATATATATAGCCTCTATAGATCTTAAGCCAGTTTTTTTTCAAATACTTTTGGAACAATCCTCTTTTCAGAAAACAACTTTTTGTGTACCTGGAAGACGTTTATTTGAATTTAATTTCTTACCGTTTGGCTTATTTAATGCCCCTCAAACACTTCAACATATCATGGATAGAACACTAGGTGCCAAATTTTACATCAAGAACGTGCATTTTTTTACCTTTATGATATCTTAGTCATTTCAAATACCTTTGAAGAACATATCGTAACCTTAAATGAAGTAGCAGATTGCTTAGGCATAGCTCACTTTAAAATTAATTGGGAGAATTGTAGCTTTTACTGTTCCTACCTTTCTTTTTGGGGGTTTGTTGTCGATGAAAATGGCTTGCGTGCTGATCCAAAAAGTAAATGCTATGACTAATTTTAGAACGCCTAAAGATGGCACTGAAATTAAACGTTTAATCGGAATTATATTTTATTACCGTATTCTTTTAGCAAACTTATCTACTATCTCTGTTCCTATTACTGTGTTAATTAAAAATAAAAAGAAAGGATAATCTATCGATTGGACTTTTAATGAACAAAATGCTTTTGATGAAATAAAATGTTTGAATACTTTAGCTCCCATTTTAATTTCCCCTAATTTTGAAGAAACATTTTATATTTAAATTGTCGCTTCACTTACTGGCTTATTTGCCATTCTATTTCAAGAAAAAAAAATGGTTTAGAACACCCTATTGCTTATGCAAGTCGAACACTAACTACTGCCGAACAAAAATATTCCGGTACGAAACGTGAGCTCCTCGGAGTAATCTTTGGAATTGAAAAATTTAGGGGTTATGCCGAAGAAACTCAATTTATAGTAATTAGCGATGGTGCTGTCATTACCTGGTTAAATAATTTGAAACAACCCGCTGGACGTTTAGCCAGATGGAGTTTACGGATTCCTCAATATTCTTTTACTGGTCGCCATAAACCTAGAAAATTAAATATTATACCTGAAGCTCTCTCGTGATATAGCGGCCTTAAATCTTCCTAATATAACTTCCGATGCCTGTTACTTTAATATGATACAAAAAGTGACTGAACATTCTGAAAACTACCCTTTCTTCTAGGAATGGATTCAGGCCGGGCCGGGCCGAGCTTTTAGATGCGGGCCGGCTCGGCCCGGCCCGAAATAATTTGCTCCGGCCCGGCCCGGTGGCCCGGCCCGAACCAAAACGCATCGGCCCGGCTTGAGGCCCGGCTTGAATTTCGGGCCGGGCTTCGGGCCGGGCCGGGCCGATTAGGGCCGGAATGTAACTAAAACCTTAAGTGATGTATAGATTCTTCATCATCCAAATGGAACGTATCATTTGTTAATATATGTATTCTCAGTTGTATAAAAATACTTCTTTACTATTATTATGTTTTTCTACAAAAGTTGAATATATCAACCTCAATAAATTATAGTTTATAGTATCATTTTAACCTCGAAGAATCTCAAAGGTATTTGGAGATGATGCACACTTGCACAGGCAATCCAAAATAGAAGGTGGTTTGCGTCAAACTTCAACCTTAAGTAACAAAATGCATTTTAGAATTCATGTACTACTACTAGTATATAGTAACATATTTCAAGGAAAGTTTTCAAAATTTGACGGAATATTGTTTCCTCATATTCTAAACAAAGAACGTTGCCAATTTCCATTTTACAGATTGCTTGTGTATAAGTCTACATTTCGAGAATGTGCTAGCATCCGTTCAGAGAACTGATTATTCAAGTCTCTCGTATCAGGTAGACATTACTTTGTTGTCTATGAAAATTTTTTGTCGCATGCTTTACTGGAAATTTTAATTATTATGAAAAAAATACCAACAATCTTATCTATAAAAATGTTCAATATTAATATATGCAGGGTTCTTCAAAAGTATCGAAAGGCTGCTTTCGCCGTATATAGAGAATCTGCTACGTATTGAGTAAAACAATAACATATACTTACACTGAATCTAGCTCTTTAATATAAAAAAAGACATGTATACAGAATATCCCACACTGAGCTTCTATTAAAAGAATTTTAAAAATTACAATTTTACTGGCAAATTGAAACTTTGTGTAGGAGTTACCGAACAAGGCGAAACTATAGCTAAAATAGTTTTGAAATCTTGCAAATATCTGTCATATTAATTATTTTGAATAGCACATCCTGTATTTTATTGCATATATAAATGGTGCTTTAGCAGATGGTTATTTTGATTTAAGTGCATGTATCTTCAATTGTTGTGCATCCAGGAATTATTGATCTAAAAAATCGTGTTAATAAACATTTAATCAAAACAGATTATAAATTGCGTTTCCATTACACATTAAGAAATGTTTTTCAATAAAAACAATAGAATAGTTTTTACAATTTTAGGAGGTGAAAAATTCAGAATTGAAAAATTATGTAATTTTTATAATTGAACCCCATTTTTTTATATCTCGACATGAACAAGCATAAAAGTTCAATCAGTTATTTGGAAAATTTCGGTTTGTGCTTAACTTTCTTTAATTTTGCTTTCGTTTACGGTATTGCGGAAATTAAGGTTATACATAATTTTTTTAATAAATTGAGCTCAAGTAAAGTACAAATATTTGTTAACGAATTTCATTGCTTATTCTTACTTTTATTAGTTTTTAAATTCGCGTTATTAAATTGTAAAAACTATGTTAGTGTTCTTATTGAGATTGAGAAACATTTGTTACGGTGTTATGCAAACACAACGTATAAACAGTGTTAATAAAATGTTTATTAATGCAATTTCTCTGATCCGCCAAAGTGTACTTTTTAAGAGAAAAAATTCCTGGAAGCAAAACAATTGAAAATAGTTTTACAAACCCTAATATCAAAATAATAATCTACTCACACACTATTCAAATAAGGAATAAAATGTGGAGTATGCCATTTAAAATAATGAAATTGACAGTTACTTTCGATATAACCGGAAGTTTCACAACGTTGAAAATATCTTAGCTAAATTTGCCTTATTGGGTAACCCCTACATGCAAAGTTTCAGTTTTTCAGGAATTGTAAGTTTTGAGATTTCTTTAATTAAAGTTTATCATTGGCGCATCCTGTATAGTTAAGTGTTTATATATGGTTATATAAGTAAATATCAAGTAAGCAATTAATTATGCATCCTGCAGAGTGTCAAATAGAAATAAGTTTTCCACGATGTATAAAAAAAAAACCTTTTGACCCACCATCCGGCTGCTTGCCGCTTGGATGGGAAAATTTATTTTGTAGCACTAGATGTGTAACCTTAATACCTGATACATTTTGTATCTATTGACTTATAAGATTCGATTACCAATGTACATTTGTAACATATAAATTTTCCTGTAAATTTGTTCATTGACTTTAGCGCGGTACATCTATTATTTTAGTCTTTATATTAACAACATTTATATAATTGATTCAGTCATTATTGCATATTTAATAACCAATAAACGCCCAAAGCACACTTCAATTTTAATTACAATTACAATCTACTACATACTACATATTCCTTACTGATAACATTTATATATACAAACTTGTTAACGTGTTCCTACATCTTGAAGTATCTAAGATTTCAATTTGTTCCGACGATTGGCGATCGTCTATCACTTTTCGTTTCTTAGTGGAACTGGAAGGTCGCTTGGTGTTGAAAAACACTCAAGATGTGCAGGAAAGTCAAGTTTTCCTGGCGAAGACGTCGTAAAAGACGGACACAATGTTAAAAGTTGTCCAAGACAACTAAAGTAAAAATGTAGTGTACAAATCCTCTTGGCGAACGGTTTGTTAAAATGTGTAAGCATATAAAATTAATTATTTTATCACAGTGCAACTTCGATAACTCTGGAAATGTAGATAATCTCGTAATGATTTTGATGTAATTTCACGTAAATCCGATGCAGTCTTAGCTCATCAGAAAATATTTTATTTGGTTTGGTTCAATTAAATTTATGGAACTCGTTTAGAAGATAAATGAGTAAGCAACTTTGTTCGACACATGGCCGCTATGTAGCCGACGTGTTCATCTGATGTGCGTGTCGTTTGACGGTTATAGGTCATTGCCGCTATGGCTAAGAAAGTAATAGTTCTAAAATAATGCTAAGGTTACAAAGTCCGTTACGTAAATTTTGCATGTAATGATTTCCTTTTGAAGCTTGTTTTACTTCAAGTTGCTGTATGCAATTTATTGTGACTTGTATGAATAATTTTGTTAATTAATTTTCAAAAGCTCATTTTGTAAAGTATAAAGTACAATGAGTACTACAACTTTTTGTAATTAAAGGTGTGTTCAACCTAAGATATTATATCTCACCGGTTGTAGAGGTGTAAACATACTGTCGACACAGTTATCTTGTTTATCACAAATTAAATACTAATATGTTAATTTATAAGACCTGAGTCCTGTATGATGAAAATTGAACTTAAAGTAATCTGTCAATTTTTAATATTTGCCAAAACTTAAGTAAGATATTTTTAAACATTGTGACGTCAAAGTAGCGCTACTGTGACTACCTAATAAAAAAATAATGTCTATAGTTAAATATGTGATTTAAAAATTACATTCATTCAAATTGAATTTTATTAAGTACTCTTATTTATTATGTTATCGACTTTTCTTAAAAGAGAATACAGAATTATTTTTCCAGACTTCAGTTCATTTTTCAATAATCTTAAATCTTCCAAATTTTGTTCGGTATTTACAAGTTAAACTTATCCGAAAGAGCACCACGATAGTGGAAACCAATTGAACTTAATTCAATGATTACATATTCATACTGATGCTTAAAATATATAGAGAGTGTCTATGTTGGTAGAAATTATGTTTCAGAGTCGCTCTACTCATGGTTAGATCCTTGAAGAAGACGTTCAGATGTAAGTATGATATTTGTGACAATCAGACTTTGTATTTAAAGTGGTTTGTGATAATATAGGTTTCCAAATTTTCCTTTAAGCATATTCATTTAGTCAGTTGCTTTATAAAAAATTTAGGTGGCGTCCTTATTTAGTTTATTTTTCAACTTAAATATACCCACTGACCCTATCTCATGCGACCGTGGGCCAAAAACTCAGTTAGCTAAAAGTCTTAAGAGTGTTCTTTTACTATAAGTCAATTTCCATTCAAACCTTACCCTGAGCTTGATACAGTTACACAAGAACTCTCGATAGGTAATATTCAATCTGCCACAGTTTATTGTGGAATAGATTGATAGAAACAAATATAGATAACACATTTAAAAATTGTTATATCTCTTAAATGCTTGAAGCATTATGCTTCCGACTATAGTGATTTTTAAAATGTGCATTTGTGGGTATATTAAGATTGAGACGCTCAAAGTGAAAATTTTTAAACTAAATTTGTATTTAAAAATCAAACCTTTTGCCCTGAATAGAAATCAAACCTTGAGCATGTGGTTCGGTTTGAAAAGTTTAGTTAGAAAAAAAGTCTGGTTTGGTTCAAAAAATCGAACCGAACTTATAACCGAACCGAACCTAGTTCGTGTCCATCACTATATTATATTGATTTTTACATTCACGCCCCTTTTAAATATAATTCTCACTCGATATCCCGAAACTTGTTATAGAAAAACGTAGTCCTGTAAGATTCTACATTTTATATATTAAAACCCAATTTTTATTTCCCGAAATTATGTAAATAATCAACCCGTATAATATTACTTATTTAAAACTGGAAAAACCCCAAAATAAGCCGCATATAATAAGAAAAAATTCGGCGGATGAAAGTTGAGGAAAGAAAAAGATGACGGAAAGTATAGGCTGTGCGTATACCAGCCGCAGGATAATGCATAGGAAAAGAAATCTGCATTTATTTGTGCGTGTACTTTATTTATGTATGCAGAGTAATTTGTAAATAAAGTTTAAATGTTTTATGTGGTATTATTATTGTGAGTGTTTTATAATAATTTTTTCATATTGGACTAATGAAATAACTAGCAACGTGCTTTATCTGCCGAAAGTTTGAAACTGCAATACATATGAAAAAATTAATTAGTTATCGTTTTACATCTACGTACACTATAATTTAAACAATTCGAATGCAATATAAGAATTTTTAACAGTTTAAAGGATAATAATTAATTCTTCTTATCAGCGACTTTTGTTCAGTTTTACAACTTTTTATCCGTTGATTTTTCTGCGGCTGTTTTTCCAGATTTTGTTGATTGTTTCTTGTTTAGGTTCACTTAAAAGTTTCTACTATGCTGGCGATTGCAATAAAACGGAAGTAAAAAATGTTGAATTAAAGCTATTCATAAAATAATAACAAACATAAAACCAATTTAAAAATGAGGTTCTTTGACCTGACACCTTAGCAGTGCTACTTACTACACACATGTGTTGTACTTTTTAGAGATAAAAACAGGCATTATTGGATAACATTGTATTAATTGTTACGGTTTTATGGTTAATTATATGCAATTTTCTTAACTCTTAAAAATTGGAAAAGTAGGTTTCACACTTACCTTGCACTGGGACATTTCCGAAATGGTTTTTTTGGTGAGACACTGTACTAGATCTACCTGCAACTTCATTTTCAGCTCGGTCTTCAGTCTGCGGATAGAGATCTCGATATTCTTTTAAATGCCTTTTAAGATTGGATGTAGTTGAATTTTTCACTTTAAGTTCTTCATCGTACTTTTTCTTTTGGCATACCTTACATTTTGCAGTTTTTACACTTTTTGAAATTGGGGCAAACTCAAACACTTACTAAATTTGCTCCGCGTTTTAAAATTGTCTGACACTAAATGTATATTTTGCGAACTTTCATCTATGTCTACAAATTGTGTGTTGTCAGTTACCGATTCACTTCGTCGAGGTTGATAATCTGGATCCCCCCCGCTATCCTCACTATTGAAATCCGACATTGTGATTGAAAACGGATAGCTCAAAATTTAGATTCTTGGTTATAATATTTTTAAAACAGTGCACTATATATAGAAATCTTTATGATTTAAATCAGAGTGCAGAAACGGAATTCAGCTTATTTGTATATATCCGGAAAGAAGCTGGAATAGTCGCACCTGCAATAAATTTCTCATGGGTCAAGCGACTCTAAGTACAAAGGAAGTGAAAAAATTGCAAAGACCTACCAAAATAAGAATAAATTCTAGCATGAAACACAGGCGCATGCCGTCTAATGCGTAAAAGGGATAATAAAACCGTTTGAAGTGATAAATCCAAATTTACACGGCTTTTGTTGAAGCACGCTGGAATCAGGTACATTCCTTGCTAGTTCGCAAAATTTGATGAAAATAAGTCGTAATTTGCGACCTAAAATTGCAAATTATAAATTTTATGGGTATCCATTATTGGCCTAAGCTCTGCAGATAGCAGCAGCTAGAGACGCCTCTGTTAAAATAATATTTACTCTATTCCGTTATTTTTGTTTATACCCATTATAATATCACGATTTTTCTTTATACCTTTTTAGGATCCGCAACATAGAATATTATTTAGTATTTACATTTTAATTTTCTATATCCATCTGTTATTTAAAGCTATAAAAAGCTAATCGCATTGTATTCGGTATGTTTTTCAACAAAAGATACATTCAAATAATTATATCTAATTAAGCTGGTTTTTTGTAATCGGGCAGTTTTAAATATTTTTACATATACAGAGTGGTTTCGATTTATTCCTAAATAATCTTTAGTGTGAGGCCACAATAATAAGTTAATTAATAAGTATAATACAATAAACCAGCTAAATTAACATGCGTTGCAATACTCCTTCAAATTAATTAAATATAACACGAACAATTTTTATTTCAAAGTTCTTGAAAAGTGGAAAGAAGTGAATATTACTTATCGAAAAAAAAATCGAAATTCACAAATCGGTTTAAATCAAATCATTTTCGTTTTCGATTTATTTCCATTATCACACACTTACCAATATGTGTGTAACTGTACCTGGGTGATATATTTAGAGGAGCGTTAATTATAATTTTGTTTAAGAGGCACCTAAAGAAATCATTAAATGAAATTTTTTACTAAATCAATAAATTGTATATTTCGTTATATAAACTTCGGGCCGGCCCGAATAGCCCGAAAAGCCCGAAAAGCTTGAGCAGTCTGGCCCGGCCCGGCCCGGGACCGACACGTGCTTGGCCCGGCTTGGGCCCGAAAAAAAATTTGCCGGCCCGGCACCAAGCCCGGCTTGATATTCGGGCCGGGCCGGGCCAAAGCCCGGGCCCGTGGCCATCCCTACTTTCTTCCATGTTACCAAAAATCGTTTATATAAATTCGTTAGTTCTTCTTAATTTAAATCTGCCAATTTACCAGAATGGAATTTAGTAATCTCTACCTCGAATCAACCTGAAGTTTTGGAAATGTTTCATGATAATCCTACCTCTGCGCATTTAGGTGTTACAAAAACTATATCAAAAATTTCTGATTTTTATGAACGACCCAATTTAAGACATTTCGTTTGCCGTTACATTAAACATTGCAAAGTTTGTGGCGCACAAAAGACTTCATAACAAGCTCGTACCTGTTTAATGGGTACGTTTAAAAAAGTATCTTAACCATTTCAATTAATTCCTCTTGACTTATTAGGACCCCTTCCTCGATCTAAAAAAAGGTAATCAGTACCTATTGGTTGTAACTGATTGGTTTCCTAAATTTGTTTTCGAACACCCTTTACCAGAAGTTACATCTTCCACAATCATTAGTTTTTAGAGCAACAAGTTTTTCTTATCTTCGGCGTACCTCAAATTATTTTTTGTGACAATGGTACACAATTCCTTTCTAAAGATTTTCAATGTTTCTTAAAAAGTTATAAAGTTCATAAGATCTGGTTCAATGCCAGGTATCACCCCAAGTGAACCCAACTGAACGCATTAATCGTGTAATTATTATCGCTATCTCTCCATATATCAAATCTGACCATATTAAATGGGATGATATTATATTTTAAATTGTACAAGCTTTGAGAAAAAATTAAAATTTCTCCAAAAGCTTACTGTGCGTTCGTGTAGGTTCTGAGATGTCAACAACATACTTCTAACAAGTATTCCTGCTCTTTTTTGTGTTTGGCCGTTATACCCAAATTGATGACAGTTTTTATGACTCCGCTCCCGATAATACAGATGTAATTAGATTTGTTGAAAAAATGCGTTGGGATAAAGATCAGCAACAATTACCGACTATCTTTACAGAAGTGAGAAGAAATTTATTTGGAGCTCATCAAAAGAGTAAAAATCATTACAATCTCGGTAAAAGAGACCTTTCATTTGCCTTGGGTGAACAAGTTGGGGAGGAAGATCATGTGTTATCTAATGCTACTAAAAAGTTTTCCGCTAAACTAGCTCCTAAATTTATCTGATATGTAATCACTCAAGTGGTCTCTCCGTTAATATATGAACTGCAAGATTTAAATGGTAAACCTCAAGGATGCTGGCATATTAAAGACTTAAAACCTTTTTCATCTAACGAATAGTATAAACTTACATTTGTTTTCGTACCTTTATCTAAACAGTTTTTTCTTGGTTTCCCATCCTTGTTGTGTCCAACTGTTTTTAGATTTATCTTTCGTACCTAAACATTATCTACTTATCGAATCCTCTTGTATCTGAATAATTATTATCCCTTTAACCCAAAGGTTTGTAAATCTTATGTTGCCATCATAGTTTCATGTGTTTAAAAGATAACCTCCCATACTTAATACAATTTCCTTCACCTGATGTTTACATACAAGTATACTGAATTTTCTTTAAATTCTTATCTTTTATTGGGTTATTATTCTAAAATCTACTACAGTGATTATTGTGGTTGACGTATGTTTCGTCTGAACAAGCCAGCAAATCGTTACGACGTGTCCTAAGCTGACGTCTAGGGCTAATGCTTTGCTCGTGAGATATACATAGGATCGCTACCTATGCCTCTGTAGTAACAAGTCAGTTTTCGTAGTTGCGAATACAGGGAATTTCTATTCGATGTGTTTTCCTACGCTTATACTTCAAACATTTGTGTACATTTCCGTTATCGATAATATTTATATTATAGGAACGCAACGGCATTCTTTTGTTTTCGTGAACGTGTTGGTGAGAAGCTAATGCCTTTTGTTTTAAATATTATTTCCTACCCCGTTGTTGTATCAAAATTCCCTATTTTTTATCTTTAAATAAGTCTATCGTACAATTTCCGTTGTGGTTATGGCAGTCATGTCTTGCAAATTATTGTTAGGTATAGTAAAGTTGTTCACGTTGTCTTTGTTTGATCTTCTTATCGCAGCGGATGTGCTCGGTAGGAAGGAACTCATTGGATTTAAGCACCATAAAAAACTTACAACTTAATGAACTAACACATCTGGAAACCTCTGGAACATACTTACAACCTCTTCAATCTCGATGATCCTGAAAGAAAAAGTACACAACAAATTTTCTATTAAAAAGACACTGTTTGTACTTTCTAATAAAAAAAGCATACTAATAATTACGAGTGGATAATCTTGAGATTACCACACCAAAAGTATTTGAATTAAAAATGGACATCTAGAATAAATCAATTGTAACATATCTGTGTTTTTAAATTACTTCAGCATTCGTCTAATTTCATTATTCAAAAAATTTATTTTCTCTAAAATATTCTTATTAAAATTAATTATGCATGGAATAAAAAAAATTGAGTCCAAAAATGTAATTTAATATAGTTTCTCTCTTATCGTTTTTTTTTGTTAATATGGTTACTAATACAAAATAATAAATTGAATTCTGGTTTTTCTTATAAATCTGTCTTGATATAACAAGACCTTAATTTTTAATAATATTTCAAAACAAGATTTCTGATACTCAATGGACAGATCTGTGTATTGGTTTACATGTATTTCACATCAGTTTAATTTATTTCTTTATAAAAAAATTTAAATCACGTGCAGCTAACTTGGATAAATAAAATTTTAAACTTATTCAGGTATAATGACCTTATTAAAGATTAGACATCTGTAATGAACTTTTTAAAAAAACAGGAAGTGGACTTTAGAATCACAATACTTTAAACACATGGATGTTCCGCGTGTCTTACAAAATTACCTTATTAGTACTTCATAACAATTATATTTCACGTTGTTATTCGTGCACAAAATCTAGCATAATTAAGCAATCTTTGATTAAAATTTTATGTGAGCACTTTCAAAGTCTGACAAACATAAGAAGTGAAAGAGTTGATACCTGTTCTTAGTGAAGACGTTACCCCTTGTTATCGAACCGCGATGCACATTTTCTGCATCCTGCTTATAAATTTGATGCAAAAAACATCGAACAAAAGCTGTACGTTCTTCGTTAACGAACGTTGCCTCAATCTCTATACAGATACTTCTAATTACTTCATGCGCTAAGGAAATAAAGCTACTTTATATTAGTATTAAATTACTTGAATAATGCGGTTTCACCGTTAACAAATTACCAACTTCTCGAACCATTTTCAAAAGGAAGCGTGGTCTAGTGCCTCGCCGGAGTCACAGGAATGAATACTCTTCTGTGCCCCCAAGACGACCAGCCCTCCTGCGCCTATATTAGCACGCCTATTCTGAGGCCCCACTTGTAAACAACTCGTGACCCCATCTGTATAAGTTGCAGTCTTGACTACATCCTCAACTACAATAGCCGGCTTGGTTATTCGTACCGTACAAGTAAAGAACGGCTCATCCACCTTGCGCGTCACTTCGTGACCGTATTCACGCAAGCGCTATCCTAATTTTAACAACTGAAAGGATATAATCCGCCTATGGATTAGACAACACAAACGACTAGTACCTTTTTAAATATGTTTTCTGAGTGTATATTGTTATTAAATATTTCTGGGTAAAGCATTTAAGCTAATTAAATGGTCATAATTTCCTGTTCTATTGTGGAATTGTTTCTTTCAGATATAACAGTATCAAATATCACAGACCAACTATGCGTAGATGTGATTCCTCCAAAACTAGTGCTACAGAATATATATTCGTTACAGACTAAGGGGTTGGTACTTCTTGAAACTGGGTCGTGGGCGTAGAGGACATCCGTCTAGCTGTGCATCGCCAGCGAAACAGTAAAACATTGTTATCGTCTTGGCATTGTCGACCTGTGCAATCGACACTGGAGTGCGGGGATTGCATCCCCGAGCGAGTCCCGCATTATTTCAAGTAAACAATCCCGTTTTACGGATCCCCTACCTTCTGGATGGCATGTGTATAAATCCCAATTTTAAGTCCTTCAATGGTCTTGTTATTACATCGTTAGGGGAGGCGCGGTGTGCCTCGAGAAGGAAGCCCCCCAAACCAAAATTAGGTTTTACGTCTTTTTTTTTATCGTAACATTTTGTCGCACTTTAAGTTTTTAGGTTAAATCACAAATGCCTAGTATCTATCACTTAATTTAGAGTGTCATAAGGATTTTATTTTACCGACTTATTATATAACCATGTTTGGTTAATTATATTTTTTTGTCGAAAATATCTTGGTGACATTATCGTACCTTACTTAGCGTTTTAACCCATAGATGGTTAGGCTTTTATTGTTATTTTTGTCATTATCTTTGAAATGTTATCTCTACCGTGCCTTAACCGATATGTCAATTACCGATATCCTTTTTGAAATAAAATACTTTGAGAAATCACATTATTAATTTATTGTTCCTAACCCTTGGTATTCATGACCAAAGGTAGAACTTATTATTATTGGCTGAAGGACTCGCACCTTATTAATGTACTTGATAGGATAGGTTACGGAATTAGGTATTATAACTGCGGTAGCATTGCTAATTTGTCAACTTAACATTGCAGCCACGGCATTATACTCTGCTTTATTTTGCTGAAGCTATTTTAAATTTGTTTTGCTTTTGAAAATGTATTTAACAAGACAGATGAAATTTGCACGCATTCGTAAAAAAATGTGCAAGCAAAGCTTTTGTAATTAGCTTTATAGTGTAGTGATAAGTATGTGAGTCTCACGCCTCCAAAAAATTTGTGCGGTCGGTCGTGCGAGAAACAAGGTCTGTGCGCAATAAGTTCTAGTAAACCTTATAATCGGGGGGTTCTCAATTCTGTTTCCTGGTATCGCAACTTTTTCTACGGTTTAAAAAACCAGGTGTCGCCTATAGACAAATGTAGGCTAAGTTCCAGTGATTGTGTAACTTCTCGTACAAAGAGACTTTTTCTTATTTTGCTTTTATTTTTGAAGTTTTATGACGATTGTTAGGCTTTATTGTGTAAAGCAACAAAGAATAGGTTCATTAATTTAGATTTAGGGGCATTTTTAGAATTTGTTGTGGAAAACTTCCCGTTGAATACTGCAATTTTCGTTGACACCGTGAAAACTATGCAATATTAGTGTTAACAGGGGCATTGACGTCATTTGCGCATCTTTGCGGTCGTAAGCGCTGACATAAGGCTTTGTATGTGTAAAGCAAGTCATTTTTCCATGAACGCAAGCGGAAGGGCGTCAAACTCGTTTGGAGGGGAGAGAAAACATTATCGTACCGCCTGCCGTGTAGTGCTGTCGTGAGTGCCGGTTTTCGTTCCAACCCTTCTACCGTATCCTTATCGTATCGTCCTGCGAGGCACCACCAGTAGAAGTAGCCACCAACAACAAGGACAACAACAGAAAACCGTCCCTGAGAAAGATTTTGTCGCACACTTAAATGTCGGGTTAAGTGCATTATCCATTCTGAACGGATCTGCACCTTGGCGAAGTTCTAAAATACTGGAACAGGTAGAATGGCTTGCGTGTTTTAATGAGCTGAAAAGTCGAACTATAGGTATACCCAAATCAGCGGCGTATTTAGTGAGGAACCGGACTACGATAGGTCCCCGAAAGAGGGCAGCAGCTTTTCGGTACTTAGAGTGGCACAGATCATAGGGGTCGCTATGACACTCTAAGACCCGCTATTGCGATGTGGAAAACTACGGGAAATCTTCACATTACCTCCCAAGTGCACTGCGTACAGAAATTGTTAGTAAACATGGTGACATCCTCTAGGTTAAAAATTCCGGAGCTAAAATAGCCCCCGATTCAGATCTCCGGGAGGGGACTACTTCGGTCTCTACTTCAAGTCGGAGCGTGTAATGTCAAAATTTTTGGAGTGGAAATTTCAGGGTAATTCATACAGGATTAGAGGAAAGAAATTCGGGTGTGGGGATAGTTATACGAAAAAAGATAGGACGGAATGTAGAGAACTACTTACAAAAAAAACGAAGGAGTACTCATGGTTAGATTCGAATCTACACCGGTAAATACAGTAATAACACAAGTATACATGCCCACCTCTAGCTACAGTGAGGAAGAGGTAGAGGTGATCTACAAAGATATCGAAGACATACTAAGATACGTAAAAGGACATGAAACTTTAATAATCACGGGGGATTTTAATGCAGTGGTGGATGAGGGTAGGGAAGGAGCGATAGTAGGTTTATTTGGTTTAGGCACGAGAAATGACAGGGAAAATAGGCTGGTAGAATTCTGCAACAAGAACAACTTAACCATTACAAACACATAATTTCAACATCATGCTAGAAGACGATACACGTGAAAGATGCTAGGAGATATAGGAAGATATCAAATAGATTACATTCTTGTTAGACAACGGTTTAGAAATCACGTAAAAGACTGTAGAAGCTACCCTGAAGCAAACATAGACACTCACCACAACATCGTAATTATGACAGCCGTACTTAAATTTACGAATCTGAAAAGAGGGACGGAAAAAGACACTTTGCCTTTCAGAAGTTAAAAGATAAAGATATCCACGAAAGATTTGAAAAAAAGTCAAACGAATTGCTGAAAGATATCGGGAAATTTTCTGATACTAAAACAGTGGAAACAGAATGGAATTACATTAAATCCAGCTTAGACATGACGGCCAGAGATTATTTAGGGTATACACAAAAAGAAAATAAGACACCATGGATAACAAAGGATATCCTGAATTTAATAGAAGAAAAACGAAAATGCAAAAATAGATCAGACGAAACAGGAAAACAGATATACAAAGCCATAACATGGGAAATTATTTGCAAATGCAAGAAAGCTAAAGAACAATGGATTGATGAAAAGTGCAAAGAAGTACAAACTAAGCTGGAAAGAGGAAAGACAGACGATGCATACAAATTAATTAGATAGAATTTTAGGGATATAAAACTATATAGCAAATATATAAGGGACGAATGAGAAAACGTCATTATAGAAAATGTATAGAAAGTAGCTAGATAGCAGGAATACAAAGGGAATTTATATTCAGAAGGGGAAGCAACAGCATTAGAACAGGAATCAGACTTTGAAAATGATGACCTGGGATATCCTATACTTAGAGATGAACTGAGTTTGCATTAAAGGGTCTGAAAAATGGTAAGACGCAGGGTACAGATAAGGTGGAAGCAGAGACTCTAAAAGCCACTGGACAAGCTGTATCAAAACGTTTCTTCTGACTTGAAAGCTATACATATGAAACAGGCGGGATACCCAAAGATTTCAAACGTAACATAATAGTAACTACACCAAAAAACAGAGGCGCGGATAAATGTCAAAATTTTCGAACAATAAGCTTGGCACCACACGTTTCAAAAATATTAACTAGAATTGCACAAAGACGAACGGAAAAACGAGCAGAAGAAATACTAGAAGAAGATCAATTTGGGTTTAAGAGAAACGGGGAAGTTGGGAGGCCATTCTAGCTCTGAGGGTGATAATGGAGATAACAATAGAGAAGGGGGAAAGCGTATCTATACGGTTTTTAGATCTGGAAAAAGCATTCGACAATGTAAAATGGAAAAAATGTTCGAAATACTCAAAAATATTGGAATGAGTTTTAGGGATCAACGGATAGTACATTGCTTATACAAAGAACAAACAGCAGTAATAGAATTAGAGAAGGAAAGTAGAGAAGTAAATATTAGGAAAGGTGTAAGACAGGGATGTGCCTTATCCCCATTAATTTTTAACTTGTACATAGAAAAGGCAATGAATACTGTCAAATGCAGGAAGACATTTGGAATTGATATGCAGGGATAAAAGATTGACATGCTTAGATATGCAGATCAAATAGTGGTATTAGCATCTAGCAAAGAAAAGCTAGAAGCTGCTCTTAATGAAATGGAAACAGTTCTAACGGAGAGATATGGTGTGAAAATCAACAAAAATAAAACTAAACTTCTAGTATGCAAAGGAAGGGAAAATAAATCAAAACCAAGATTACAAATAGGTAACGAGAACTTACAAGAGGTTAAGGATTTCTGCTACAAAGGAAGTCAAATAACGCAAGATGGGAAAAGCACAAAAGATATAAAACAAAGATTAGAGCAAGGTCGTGCTTTATTTAGCAAGAAAAAGCAACTACTGTGTTCAAAGCAACAAACATAGAAACAAGGAAATTATTGCTTAAAGCATATTTGTGGAGCTGAGCATTGTATGGCTGTGGAGCCTGGACAGTAGGAGAAACAGACAAGAAAAAAGTTGAAATGTGGTGCCACCGACGTATGATGAAAATATCATGGACAGACAAAGTTAAGAAACAAGAGGTACTAGAAATGGTAGGGAAAAAAAGAAGTATGTGGAAAACAGAAAAATATAAGAGAGATAGGATATTAGGCACATACTAAGACATGAGGAGATGTTGAAGAATGTATTAGAAGCAAAGATAGGAAAAAAGGGAAGTAGAGGTAGACCTAGGTTAGACTGCTGCACGCAGATAGTGAAAGATGTAGGTTGTGAGAATTTCAGGAAAACGTGTAGGCTAGCTCAGAATAGAAATCAAAGGTGGTACGCTTCCAACCAGTCGCAACATGGAAAAACCAATGACAAAAATAATAACTGTACTTAAACATGGTGATTATTATAAACAACTACCGCTATTGGTTTTGCAATACTCTTAACTAATGTTAATTGTGCGAAAGGATTTACTGGAAAACTGTTAATACGACCAATGTCTAAGTGTTGGGGATTCTTGCAGCCACAGGCTGCTTGACCACCTTCATATACCACTGAATCTCGGTGAAGTAGGGCATATAATTAGAAAAAACGGTAGAAGGGAATCGAGCTGAATATAAGCTGTTGTGAAAATTGCAGGGAACTGTGTAGGCTAGCTCAGAATATAACTAAGCTGAGGTACAAGTCCGACCAGTTTCAAGACGTAAAACCCAATGACGAAGAAATAAGTGGTCTTAAATTTGATGATTGTTATAAACAACTACAGGTGTTGGTTGTGAAATATTTTCAACTAATATTCATTGTATGAAAGGATAAATTGGAAAAACTATTAATTCGACAAATGTTCAAATGCTGGGGAAACTTTGCAACCAAAGGCTGCTTACTCCCCTTCACATATCACTGAATATCGCAAAAATAGGGTCATCATCATTAAGTCTAGTCCTGGAAGTGGTTAGACGCGTACCATCATTGTTTCCTATTCTGAATTAACCTATACATTTCCCTGAAATTTGCACAATCTGCATCTATCACTATCTGATCTAGGTCTACACCTACCTGTTTTTTCCTATCTCTGCTTGTAATATATTCCATACTATTCTCCAAAAAAGCATTAGAACGTATTCCGCCCTTCTATTTCTCTTTTCCCCAGATATCCTTGGTCCCCTACTATTTTTATAACCTATTTGTTATTATGTTTGTCTGCCCATGCTATCGTCTTCATACATCTGAAGCACAGAATTTTAAAAGGCTGCTACAGTTTTTCTGTCTGCGTTTCAGACTGCCCGTATTTCATAGTCATACTGTGCTGTGCTCCACACATATGCTTTTAACAATCTTCTTCTTGTTCTGTGTTTGTTGTCTTTCCTCATAGGCGCTGTTCTTTCTTGTTAGATGCAGTTCGGTCACCTTCTATTGTTTTACAGTTATATACCCTATTTTTCCGACCTCCAGTGGTTGTGAAGGGAGGTAAGCAGCCTGTGGCTGACAACTTCCCCCAACACTTAACCATTTACCGATTTAATATATTTTCCAATATATCTTTTCGCACAGTCAACATTGGTTGCAGTTATTTTGCAACCAACAACTAGTTGTTTATACTAATCATAAGATTTATCTGCGCTTATTTTTTCTTCATTAGGTTTTCCGTCTCAAAACTGGTTGGACACGTACCTGCACTTATTTATATCTTGCGCTAGCCTACATAGTTCCATGAAATTCTCACACAGCATGTGTATACAGCTCATTCCTCTTCTATTGCTTTCTAATTCTATGCACTATTTCATTGAGATGCAGTGAAGGGAGTTAAACAACCTGTGGCTACCAAGATCCCCCAACACTTAGACATTTGTCGAAATAATGGTTTTCCAGTAAATCCTTTCACACACTTAACATTATTCGAGAATATTGCCCAACCACTTCTTGTAGTTACTTATAATAATCATCATGTTTAAGCACAGTTATTTTTTCATCATTAGTTTATTCATCTTGGGATTGGTTGGATGCGTACCTCCATTGATTTCTATTCTGAGCTAGCCTACACATTTCTCTGAAACCCCTACAGCCTACATCTTTTACTATCTGTGTGAGTAGTCTAACCTAGGTCTGCCTCTTCTTCTCTCTTTTTCTATCTCTGCTTCTAATGTATTCCGCACTATTCCCTCATGCCGTAGTATGTGGCCTATCATCCTATCTCTCCTATTTTAAACCGTTTTCTACATATTTCTTTCTTCCCCTACCATTTTTAGTACCTCTTTGCATACTAGAACTTTAGTTTTAGATTTGTTAATTTTCATACCGTATCTCTCTGTTAGAAATCTTTCCATTTCATTAAGAGCAGCTTCTAACTCTTTATTGCTAGACACTAATACCGCTATATCATCTACAAATCTAAGCATATCAATTTTCTGTCCCTGCATAGTAATTCCAAATGTCTTCCTGCATTTGACAGTATTCATTGCCTCTTCTATGTACAAGTTAAAAATCAATGGGGATAGGGCACAGCCCTGTCTCACCCTTTTCCTAATGTTTACTTCTCTACGTTCCTGCTCTAATTCTATTACTGCCGTTTGCTCTTTGTATAAGCTATGTACTATTCGTCTATCCTTATAACTCATTCCGATCTTTTTAAGTATTTCGAAAATTATTTTCCATTTTACATTGTCGAATGTTTTTTCCAGATCTACAAACCCTATATACACGCTTTCCCCTTTCTCTATTGTTTTCTCTATTATCACTCTCAGAGCTAAAATAGCCTCCCGTGTTCCCCTGTTGCGCTTAAACCCAAATTGGTCATCTTGTAGTATTTCTTCCGCCCGTTTTTCCATTCGGCTTTGCACAATTCTAGTTAATATTTTTGACACGTGTGCTGTCAAACTTATTGATCGAAAATTTTCACATCTATACGCGCCTTTCTTTTTTGGTATAGTTACTATGATGCTACGTTTGAAATTTTTGGGTATCTCGCCTGTCTCATACATGTAGCTTACAAGTTGGAAGAGACGTTCTGTTACTGCTTGTCCAGCGGTTTTTAGAGTTTCTGCTTGCACCTTATCTGTACCCGGCGTCTTACCATTTTTCAGTCTCTTTAATGCTAATTCAAACTCATCTCTAAGTATAGGATATCCCAAGTCATAATTATCAAGGTCTGATTCCTGTTCTAATGCAGTTAGTTCCTCTCCTGCATATGAATTACTTATATATTCTTGCCATCTACTCACTTTCTTTACGTTTTCTATAATGACGTTTCCTTGTACGTCCCTTATATTTTTGCTATACGGTTCTATATCCCTAAAGTTCATTCTAATTAATCTGTATGCTTCGTCTGTCTTTCCTATTTCCATCTTCGTTTGTACCTCTTTGCACTTTTCATCAATCCATTGTTCTATAGCTTTCCTGCATTTTCGAATAATTTCTCATTTTATGGCTTTGTATCTCTGTTTTCCTGTTTCGTCTGATTTATTTTTGTATTTTCGTCTTTCTTCTATTAAATTCAGGATATCCTTTGTTATCCAAGGTTTCTTATTTTCTTTTTGTGTATGCCCCAGAATATCTCTGGCCGCCATGTCTAGGCTGGATTTAATGTTATTCCATTTTGTATCTACTTCCTTAGCATGAGATATTTTCCTGTTTTCTTTGAGCAATTCATTTGTCTTTTTTTCGAATCTTTCTTGAATATCTTTATCTTTTAGTTTCTCCAAGTCCAAGTGCATTTTTCCGTTTCTTTTTTTCACATTCTTAAATTTACGTGCGGCCTTCATAATTACGATGTTGTGGTCAGTATCTATATCTGCTTCTGGGTAGCTTCTACAGTCTTTTACTTGATTCCTAAACCGTTGTCTAACAAGAATGTAATCTATTTGATACCTTCCTATATCTCCTGGCATTTTCCACGTGTATCGTCTTCTAGCATGATGTTGAAATAATGTGTTTGTGATGATTAAATTGTTCTTGTCGCAAAATTCTACCAGCCTATTTCCCCTGTCGTTTCTCGTGCCTATACCAAATAAACCTACTACCGCTCCTTCCCTACCCTCACCTACCACGGCATTAAAATCCCCCGTAATTATTAAATTTTCATGTCCTTTTACGTATTTTAATATGTCTTCGATATCTTTGTAGATGGCTTCTACCTCTTCGTCACTGTAGCTAGAGGTGGGCATGTATACTTGTATTATTACTGAGTTTACCAGTTTAGATTCTAATCTAACCATGAGTACTCTTTCGTTCTTTTGTAAGTAATTTTCTACACAGTATCCTATCTTTTTCCGCATAACTATCCCCACACCCAAATTTCCTTCCTCTGCTCCTGTATGAATTACCCTGAAGTCTCCACTCCAAAAATCCCCCGTCTCTGGCCACCGAACTTTGCTGATCCCTACTATGTCTAGTGATAACCTATTCATTTCGATTTTTAGGTTCTCTAGCTTACCTACTTGCTTCATACCTCTAACATTCCACTCTCCGACTCGCAATATGTTCCCGACTCTTATTTTTAACTTTCCGATCGCATCCTCCGAAGTAGTCCCTTCCCGGAGATCCAAATGGGTTACTATTTTAACTCCGGAATCTTTTACTCAGAGAATGCCATCTGGTTTATTACAATTTAAGTACGCTGTGTACTTGGGAGATAATGTGGTGGTTTCCCGTTGCCTTCCACATCGCGGTAGTGTGTCTTAGACTGCCATACCGACCCCTATGGTCTCTGCCGATCTAAGTACCGAAAGAGCTGCTGCACTCTTTCGGGGACCTGTTTTAGTCTGGTTTCTCACTAACGACCCTACTACTTTGGTTGAACCTGTAGTTTGGCTCTTTAGCTCATTAGAACACGCAAGCCATTTCACCTGTTCTAGTAATTTAGAACTTCGGCAAGGTGCAGGTCCATTTGAAATGGCAGAAGAAATAAGGTATATAACTGTAAAACAATAGAACGTGTATAGTACGTCTATAAAATGGGGGCAGTAGGAGAAGCAGACAGAAAGAAATATAAGCCTTCGGGAATGTTGTACTTCAGATGTATGAGGATGGTAGCATAGACAGACAAAGTTAATAACAAATAGGTTGTAGAAATAGTTAAGGAATAAAAATATCTGTGGAAAATGAAAAAAATAGGAAAAATAGAAGGACAGCATACGTTCTAAGGCATTTCTGGGAAATAGTACAGGATATATTACAAGCAGGGATAGGAAAAGAGCGGTAGGAAAAGACCGAGATCAGACTTTCGCACACAGATAGTGATAGATGCAGACTGTGCAAATTTCAGGGAAATGTGTAGGTTGGTTCAGACTAGGAAACAATGAGGGTACGCGTCCAACTGGTTCTAGGACTGAAAACCTAATGATGACGAAGTGCATTATAACTTCAGCTACTTGCCCGGAGGTTTATTGGGAGCGATTGGTCATAATAAGTCACAGAAGAACTTGCGCACATAGAATACATTCTTTTAATATCAGATAAGTTCCAGTAACAGCATTTTTAAGTTTATATAAAATATCACGATAATCTCTTGCTTTATTAAAACACTTATAAATCATTTTTTGGCAGATAAAAAGATGTTCATCTTATAAAAATAAAGGTCATTGGCAGACTACACAAAAAAGGTAGCATCGAAAAAGAAAGGGTTACGTTAAGCAGCAGCCAGTCGTAGAATTTTGACGCATGCTTATTTCGTACGTTAAAGCATCAGTTCCTTCATTTGATAGCTATACCTCGAATAATGAATTATACAGGAAGTGAATATAACTGGTAGGGTTTAGTTAATTAACAAGTAAACAGCTGTAATTGTGCAAAAACTCTTTTTATTAATGTCTATTACTAAGATGTAGAAAACAAGTTAAAAAAATAATTGAAAAGTATTTATATTAACTATAAAGCTATAATTTGTAATTTTCTAATGCTATATTAGCTATTTTTTGCTTCCAGAAAATGTAAGATGATCGAAAAGAATTATCTAGCGATAAATATGAAAAACGGAGGTTGACAAAACGTGAAAAAGCACAAAACGAGTAGGCGTTTTAGAACCATTCCTAACAATACCTAAAGGTAAAAAATTATATTAAATAGTAAACATCTACTAATTGTTTAAATTTGCAAAGCTTTGATTTTGCAGTTCCATCTGCATCCAATAGAAAGGTTAATCCGATCCTCGAAATTGATTCTACTTTAATCACAGCAACACTAGAGAATGAAGAAATGTTGAAACAAATAAGACATGCGAAGGAATTCCACATGTAATTTTGAGAAATGCGCTGTTGTAGCTTGTCCTAGTATATGAGGTTGCCCGTGATACGAACAAGTCTTAGATACGATTAAACTTCCTTATTTACTGCACAAACGCCTAGCTTGAAGTTCAGTTTACGAGAGGGCACAATTTTATGCATGGGTTGATTATGACAACTCAAGAAAGTTAAAAGAGAGCAAGACTCTACCGCACCTATAAACACGTTAAAAATAAATTGACCTTTAGAAGAGATGCAAAAATCTTCAGACAATAAACACAGCACAGTTAAAAATATTAACAACGTACCAACAATACATCCCAAAAACAGTCTAAGTACTAACGTACTACAACTCGATGTTATGGTCGACTCTGAAATTAAATTATCATTGGGGGCACCATTTGTGTCTGCTCAAAAATATGTAATAAATGTAAATAAACTTCTTACGACACAAGGGTATACAATGTTGTCTTTTACTCGAATCCCCAGATCTTTCTCTCTCGAGAACAATCATCACCTACAGTTCTATTAACAAACGCAGACCTGCTCACCATCAACAAAACTTAAAATTTTACCTTAAAAGTTTTTGAAGTTGAATAAGGTAACGTATTATTGTTACTCTTCTAAATAGGTCATAAACTTTTCAAAAGTATACCCAGTGTGTCTCTTTTGGATATAAATAAACGATAAATCCAACTGAACCTCATAATGGTAAACTCAAAGTTCATATATACAAGTCAAAAGTTCAGTTAAACAAAGTCTACTCCTAAAATTTATAAACTCAAGTTTACCTAAAGATACTTTCACTTAAAGACTATGTCTAAATTTAATTAGTTGGATTTAAATTAAGCCCAAGCATCAGTAGTGGTATTTGTTCACATACGTTTATTGTCTCTAAAATATGTGAATCAAGAGTTAAGTACCTCGTATTTAAATTATTGAATAGAATACTTTTAATAATCCAATTATGATAGATAAAAGTTAACACACGTTGAACATTGCTACGTGCATTGAAATAGCATAACAAAAAAAGGAAGACGAAAGAAAATAGAGAAATTGACCGGGCTCATTCGGTGAGTGGGCGGGGTATAATACATACAAAAATTAAAGAAAACCTGAAATAAAAATACACGCACTAATTCATTAATACCACACGCAACATAAAAAATTATAATTAAACAAAGATACATGTTATATTAGTACAGTACTACCAAAAACAAATGAAAACAAAAATAAGTAGTAATCACAATATGTATGTCAGGAAAAACCAAGAAAAAAATCAATTCTTAACATAGCGAGCTGCCGTTTTTAGGTACCATATTAATTAACAAAGAAGGAAAAAAAATCACAACTCTAAAAACCGCAGCTCTAAATCTTCATCTTAAATATAAAATTAAGTATATACAATCGCTACAATATCAATAATACGTGTCCCTCCCGGACAGATGATAATCATTTTAGAACCACAAGGTGTAATCATCCAACAAAACTGAAATATACTGGTTCAACCAGTTCATAAAGCCCATACAAAAGAATAGTGAATAAAGACTCACCCACGTGCCGAATATGTTGGACCAATCACACCCTCCTTAGGGCCGCAGCGGGGCAGCATGGCCTAGGACCACGCAATTGGTGCCATTTAAAAAGGGGCGGCCATCGCTTTCTCAATTAGGTCCAAGACAACAAGTAGGCCTATCCACCGGAAGAAGCACACTGTATTGTGTGCGCGAAATTCCCACGAAGAAAACAGAACCTGCAAAAACATAACGACTGTTTTCGTCGTGTATATGGAAAAGCAAGTGAATATTAATTGGTTTAACTAAATAACAAGAGTTCAAAAGTAATATTGGTATTATCAAAAGATTAGAAACCGGAAATCACGGTTTTATCGAATAATACGCGACTTTAGTTCGACCAGTCTTTAGATGGAAATCACATAAGAATCAGTTATGCGCGGTCGTTCTGTATAACTAGTTAATGGATACCTAAAACAAGGTAGTGAATATTTAATTATAGCATAAACTTTACGTTTCAAAGCAACTAGATTTGAGTTAAAAATTATTGTAAAACAGGCTTATGAGGAATAGGTAAAATAGATAAGATGTTGACGAAAGATTTAAGAATAGCAACGGAATCGATTTAACAAAATTATTGTAAAGCGGGCTTATAAATTAACAAGGGAAAAAGGGGTATTTAATTTATCCCGAAACTTAACAACATATTACCTTGAAAACAAGTATGTTTATAAATACAATGCATATCTGGATCCGCCAATGAAAACAACCAAAAGTAAGTGACGCAGATGCAGAGTCTTAAAGTACAAATAAGGCACGAAATTTTTATTAAATGCAAGTTACTAAATTACTAAGATTTAGCAATAAAAATGTGAACGGAATTAACAGTAAACGTTTCTTTCCATTAGGTTTACAACTATCGATTTTTTTAATAATTTTAAGATCGTCCGTGTATATGTGAGATAACCAAAACGTCCACTACGGTCATACTGTTTTATTTAAAACGAATAATTCACTTCGCAGCAAAAAAAATGCAGATACCTTACAAAGCCTCTGAAGGACATTCGTTGAGCCATGCAGCATGCTGTCAACCTTCCGTTGAACACAAACTCCAAATTAAGACCAAACTTTAAATCATTCGATTTCAAATACAAATTTTATATAATTATTATCTCATAATAAAGGAATCAACATAAAATTTGTAAAATATGTAAATTTGCAGTACTTGTTTAGATATGCAAATGGAAAGTAACACTAACGAAAGACATACTTGTGTTTCTTCATCGATGTTGAACACACGAAAAAGCTAGAACCAATTCAAAGGCGTTTATCATGTCCCATGACTTCTGACAAGCCTGTTTGCGTGTATCACAGCATTCGGTCGACCAAATGGCAGTAGCTTCTTTTTGCTCGTACTAAAGCGGCTTCATCAGTACAGCGCAAACTCTACCTAGCTACGCGAATATAAATGGAGCAATATGATTCAACAACGCAGAAGTAATACTTGAAATAAATGAAACTCACAGAACAAATTTCTAATCAGCATTGCAGAGAAATAAGCTTTATATTTCGTATGACTAGTGAACAAATAAAGACTATAAAAGCAGTTAGATTAAATATTGTACAAGAAATCCTTCCTTCAAAAGAATTTCTTAAAATCTGGGCATATTTATTCTGTTAGGAATTTTATGTTATATCGTTAATATTGTAACTAAATATATATTGAGTGCCACATGTTGAGACTATATCGGAAATTAATTTTAATTCAAACATGCCCACTGATATTAATGTTTGTGTGCATATTTTACACCATTTTGTTATATTTGGTACTATAATTTTTTTCTTCAAAAAAATAACAGCTCTAATTTGCAGCTTTGAGATGAAAATTTTTATTATACATTCTATACAAGATCTAATAATACGACGACTTCATCAGTTTATATGAAAACCTTAGAAAGCTTTTAGTAACCACTTAAAGAATCCGTAACAAACAAGTCAGTTATTTTTAGTTTATTAAATAAAATTCATGCACAGCAAAGCTCAATAAATAGGCTCAGTATAAATTTAAAATGTGCTGAAAGACATTTTGACCTATTGATCATTAATCAAATCTTGGTAATTTCTTATTGTTAAGATTTGATGTGTAATATCAAAGTGTATGAACGGAAACTTGGTGAGGGAGTGTTTTCTAATTTAATACTATTTGACCTACTCACATATTAAACCATTCATTTCTTTTCTATGTCATTTGCCCTAACACACCAATGGCACTCTCTATAATTTAATTTAGTAATGTGATGTATTCTTTCAGGAGGTCTTTCAGTGTTTCGGTATATTAGCCAAAAGAACACTGCTTCACATTTGTTTTGAAGCTAGAAACAGTGCGGTTTATCCCATTGCAGCTCTAGCAATCATCTAACGCTTGTTGAGTGTACCTTAAATCATTCTTTTAACAAGTTCAAACCATCTAAGCACGGTTCGCTCGCTCAACTCCTTAAGGGTTACTTGTACCCCACATTCTGCTCTGACCCATTCGTTGGGCACTCTGTCTCTCAATGTTTTTCTTCGCACAATTCTTAGGAACCTCATTCCTGCAGCATTTATACGACCGACATGCTTCTTATGCGAGACCTACCTTTCGCTTCCATACAGAACAGTTGGCACAAGCATACTGTTGTAAATGGCCAGCTTTGCATTTATACCCAATCGTTCATCTCTTTTCATTGGCCACATTCTTCCAGACACATTTATTCCAGCATTTACCCTTTTTTCTGTTTCACCATCCAGCTTTCCTTTACTCAAAAACTATCTACCAAGGTACACAAAGTCAATCACTTTCTTTACCGTGTCATTGTCCATTCTAAATACAATGTCTTTAATTTCGCAATCTCTCAAAAATCACTACTTTCGTCTTATTTGCATTCACTTTTAAATGCACAGTTTCATACGCTTTCGACAGCTTGTCAAGTATTTGTTGCAAATCTTGTGACGATTCAGCTAACAATACTGCGTCATCCGCATACAACAGCACACTGACATTTATTTCACAAATTTTCACTGCTTCCACTCCTTTGTAAACCTGCCTGATACATTTATCCATAAATACATTGAACAGCCATGGAGATATCACGTAGCACTGTCTTACACCTCCACAATGACAAAGTATTGTCCCATGTTACCATTCAGACTGTAGCAGGTCCGGCTATTAGTGTTTAAATTTAAGGTGTTAATTTTAAATTGTACGTGCGTTCCCGCGCAGAATCGAAAACTGTGGTGTGAGAAATAACCGGTAAAAGAGAGGAGAGGACTTGATCGCGAAATCTAGAGGGAGTGCGAAGACATTTTTTTAGGAAGAACGTGGAATTAATAAAAAATAGAGTTGAGTTGTTTTTTGGTCAGCATATTGTCGTTGTCTTAAGGGACCGTATTCTTACGGCTCACGTATAAAAAGTGTAATTCCAAGAGTGTCTTTGTTATAAACTAACCGACAAGTAGTTCCATAAAAATACCCAAAGTTGTGCTAGTCGGGGAGACACCAACTGACGGTAATTTGCAAGGGGGTGAATGTGCTGCATGCAGTTCGTAGAACACTAACCACTACACGTCAAAACGTAAGTGTTTCTAAATTATATATAACTTTTAGAAACGTATAAAATATTAATTATCGAAGTTCACCCTGAACTAGATGTGGAAGTATTCTATTTATGTATTTACGTAGGTTATGTGTCAAAACGGTTTGAGTTTACGCTGTCGGGTATTTACTCTTTGTAGTTGAACTAGAAGGTAAAGTTGTAAAACTAACACATATGTGTTTCGAGTTTGATCTATTTTGTAGAATTAATGATTGCTATAATTTTGATTTCAACAGCTGTCTCATTTTTCAACCCCTTCCTGGATATTTAAAATAAACGGAATTGAGAGTCCCGTACGCCATTACATCTTTGGCTTACTATAATTGGCGCCCAACGTGAGCGAATAAGTACAGATTTTAAAACTTTGCATACTTCAGATGTGTCAATTTACAGTATTTATTTATTAATATTATTACATCATAAAAGTGTTTATTTGGGTATGTAATTTGTAATAAGGAAACTGAGTGACGTCGAAAATGATAGGGAGAAATACCTTAAAAACCTTATGAGGAAATTAACAGTAATTTATTTAGTGTAGTAAGACATCGTTTAGATGATACGTTCCAGAATTTAAATTTAAACTTAAACCAAGGGTTTTTAAAACTGTCCTCTGCTTTGATTGATAGAAAGGGTCAGGTAGAAAACGCAAAAATAAAAGAGATGGGGTGCACTAACACGGCAAGATTTGTAGAACCTGTGGTTTATGATAATGATAGGGGATATATTTTAGCTTGGAAGGATGTGAGGGGTACTAATCTACATCTTTCTCCTAATGGGGTATTGTACCCAATAGTGTTTGTAAAAAGATTAGAGGAAATGTTTGATGAAGCGGCAGTTCCCCAAGGTAAGAAGGTATTTTTGGCAGTTAACTGTTTAAGGGGATCTGCACAAGGTTGGGCGGAGACTAAGGAATGTTTATCTTTTGAAATATTTAAGTCTCAATTTTTAGTGCGTTATTGGAGTGGGAGTCAAGAAAGGAAAATATTTTGTAAGGTGAAATACGGAATGTATGAAAGTGGTTCTTGTGCGGTTCGTTTTTTACGTACAGTACAAGATGCGAAATATTTAACACAACCGCTGACTGATAAGGAAATTATTGATATGGCATTAGGCCACTTTGATCTAGAAATAAAGAGGGGAATTTTAAACTCGGGGTTTCACACTGTGGAAGATGGTGAGACCCATTTGAAAAGGATTGATTCGACACATGTAGAACGATCTAATAGTGGAGGCCGAAATCAAGATAATATGGAGGTAACAGTAATAATAATAGGTTTGATTTGTCATCGGGGAACCAGGGGGTTCAAGTAAATAGAAATGTGGGCCGAGCTCAGCAAAATAGAGGGGAACGTATCCGGGAGGATTGGAGACAGGAAAACCGTAGTGAGCCCACGCATGTCAAAAGTGAGGATGAAGATGTTTAAGTAAAGACTGTTGCTGTTGTACCCACAATTAAAGTAAAGTTAAGTAAATCAGTTGAGGTTGATGCGTTTGTTAACTCTGGTTCCCAGACTACGGGGATATCAGACAGGTTGTGGAACATATTGAGAGAGTATGATGTCAAAATTCCGAGCATTCCATGTAAAAGTATGGTGCTTACAGGTGCTTGTGGAAATAAGAGTGTAGTAGTTAGAGAGCAAGTGTTTTTACCTATTCATATAGACGATGTGCAAATTGATTGTCCGTTTCTAGTTGTTCCTAATTTAGTGCGAGGTGTTGGGTTGTGATTGGATTCGGGATCACAGTGTAGTAGTCGATTTTTTGTCCAATATTGTTGGGGGGTTATTTCCACGCGGTTGGCAACAAATGTTTTTAATAAATAAAAAGGAGTGTTAATCCACGCTAGTACCACTTGAGAATCGGTGAATAATTTTATTTCCTTTAAGGGATAAGGAAATTTATTAGAGATTATAGAATATACTAGACGAGATAACAAAACAGCACCTAATAATTCCATACGGGGCATTGAAAGAAATTTTAAGGGTGAAATTTTACTTTTAGCTTGTAGGAGATGGCAATTCGTGTTATCTGAAGTCGTGCCATGTAGAAAAACACATGCAGCATAACCCTTCTCACTGGCATCGCAAAACCCTAAAAGTCGGTACTGTCCCGAGTCTAAAAACAAACAGCGAGGAATTTTCAAATTTGATAATTCAGTAAGGCGGGAACAAATTTTCTCCCACTTCAAACACCAGTCGGTGTCCGGCGTGTCGTCCCAACCTAAACGTTGTACCCATAATTGTTGTAAAAAATGTTTTATTAAGAACACCACCGGAGTCAACCAGCCGAGAGGGTCGAATATTTTAGCCATATATGAAAGAACGGAACGTTTTGAAATATTCCTTTCGAAAGGAACAACATAGTAAGTGAAATTATCAGAATTCGGGTTCCAAACTAGTCCCAATATTTTGATACCAGAGATTTCATCAGAAAATGCTACGGAGGGTTTTAATTCAGATTCCTGGAATTGATTTAAAAGAGAGTTGTCATTGCTGGACCACTTTCTTAACTGAAATTGGCCAAGAGACAGCAATTTTATTAATTCAGATCGCAGCTGCTGAGCTGCCGCAACTGACATGGCTCCTGAAATCACATCGTCTATATACGTGTGATTCAGCAAGGCCACAGATGCTAGAGGAAATTGTTGTCCTTCGTCAATCACCAATTGTTTTAACACGCGTTGCGCAATAAAAGAGGATGGAGTAAGACCATAAGTAAGCGTGTTCAATTCGTACTCTTGATCTCCGCTGTCGAGGGAGGGTCGCCAGAATATATGTTGGTATATTCTATCTTGCGCACGTACTAAAATTTGGCGGTACATCATTCGTATGTCAGCACAAAGCGCTATTTTGTGGGAACGAAATAAAAATATTATTTCGGGCAAACCTGATTGCAGTTTCGGACCAGCGTAAAGACGTTGATTGAGGGACTTAGCGGTCGAATCATTAGCAGATCCGTTAAACACCACTCGTAGTTTGGTAGTACTGCTTGTGGTTTTATGAATGCCGTGGTGTGGTAAAATATAATCGGAGGGTTGCAGAGCAACATTCATGTGATTTAGAGATAGATATTCCTTGAGAAATGAATCATAAACCTTTTGATTTTCGGTTGAATTCCGAAGTCGCCGTTCTAAATTTAGATAACTGTTATAAGCAATTTCACGATTGCGCCCTAGAGGTTCAGCATTATCCTTGAAGGATAGGGCTACAATGTAACGACCAGTTTCATCGCGAGTGGGTACTAACAAAATGTGCTTCACAATAATTGTCGTCAATATTCACAGCAGGAGGTTGCGATACTTCTTCGAGCGCCCAAAAATTTTTTACTTCGCTTTCAAGAGGTTGCGACATTATACAATGCGAAGTAGCGTTTGACGGTCCTTGCGGAGAAGGCACCTGTCCCAATAACACGTATCCAAAAATAGTGTCAATCGCTAGAGGTTTACCAAGACGGTTATTTGCGTTATCCGAAAATAATATTCTACAACATATGTCCGCTCCTAATAATATTTCTACCGGAGCCGATACATGGAAATTAGGGTCAGCCAAGGGCAAATGTTTAAATCGTTCATAAATTCCACGTGGTAAAGAACAACCAGGAATATTACCTGTAAGTTTTGGAAGAATAGAGGCACAAAAATTTATTCGTTGATCTGCATAATTGGAAAGTAGAAAACAATCGACTAAACCTTTAGAATTAACAGCGGCATTGGCTAGTCCACACACCTTACTGTTATTGCGAACATATTTAAGACCCAAACGTTGCACGCAAGCAGAAGTGATCGCATTGATTTGGGACCCTGAATCAAGAACGCACCTTACAGGTTGAAAATCGCCATTGATGTCCCGTATCTTAGCTTGAATCGTTCCTAAAAGCACTGTATAATTTTTAGGATTATTAGACACATTGCATGTAGAAACTGTCTCTTTCATATCGGATGTGGAAGTGGTCACAGGGGTTATCGGTCCCGAAGTCGAGACAGGCGATGCATTATGCAAAAAGGTGTGATGATATCTCGAGCTACATAACCCGCATCTTCCTTTAGAGTTGCAGCCCTTAATATGATTGCCTAAACATTTGAAACAACGCAACATTCTTTTTGCCGCGGTGTATCTATCGGAAACATTTAATTTTTGAAAGTTTTTGCACGCGTAAATTGTATACCCTTCATTACAATAGGGACACGAATTACGATCGCATTTAACTTGCGCATCGTTAGTGGATTCTTTTACAAAAAAAGACTTATTTAGATTATATTTGAAGCGCGGTGGCATATTTACGTTGACGGGTTTTAAGGCTTGAACATCTTCGTGCATTTCTGAGGTTTTATTCTGCGCGGTTAAAAATTCGAACAACTTAGCACAAGTCGGCACATTAGAATCCGCGCGTGCATCAAATGCATGTTGTAATTTAGGATCCAAATTACGATATTACATAGAGAAAATAAAATAAAGTCCGATAAATCTTCAACGTCGGGGGCAGATTTCAAAGTGCTTACTGCGTTGAAATGTGTATTTATGAAATTTGATAAGGAACCAGTAGATTTAAATTGAAGAATTTTATTCAAATAAAAATTAACAATTCTGCGTGGTGAGTCGTAACGATCTACCAGTTTTTTAAATGCTTGCTCATACAAATTGGGATCTAACGCTAGATCAGAGACAACACTTAATGCTTCCTTATCGAGATACGATCTAAAATATAAATATTTTAATGAGACTGGAATAGATTTGTTTTCGTGTACAACACTGCGATAAGTAGTAATGAAATTATTCCACTTATCAATGGAACCATCAAAAACAGAAATTTCTAGAGGTTTTAAACATTCAACGGATGGGCCCTTAAATGCCAGAGCATCCGCAGGTCCATTCGAAATGGCAGAAGAAATAGGGTATATAACTGTAAAACAATAGAACGTGTATAGTACGTCTATGAAATGGGCGTAGTAGGAGAAGCAGACAGAAAGAAATATAAGCCTTCGGGAATGTTGTACTTCAGATGTATGAGGATGGTAGCATAGACAGACAAAGTTAATAACAAATAGGTTGTAGAAATAGTTAAGGAATAAAAATATCTGTGGAAAATGAAAAAAATAGGAAAAATAGAAGGACCGGATACGTTCTAAGGCATTTCTGGAAAATAGTACGGGATATATTACAAGCAGGGATAGGAAAAGAGAGGTAGGAAAAGACCGAGATCAGACTTTCGCACACAGATAGTGATAGATGCAGACTGTGCAAATTTCAGGGAAATGTGTAGGTTGGTTTAGACTAGGAAACAATGAGGGTACGCGTCCATCTGGTTCTAGGACTGAAAACCTAATGATGACGAAGTGCATTATAACTTCAGCTACTTGCCCGGAGGTTTATTGGGAGCGATTGGTCATAATATGTCACAGAAGAACTTGCGCACATAGAATACATTCTTTTAATATCAGATAAGTTCCAGTAACAGCATTTTTAAGTTTATATAAAATATCACGATATCTCTTGCTTTATTAAAACACTTATAAATTATTTTTTGGCAGATAAAAAGATGTACATCTTATAAAAATAAAGGTCATTGGCAGACTACACAAAAAAGGTAGCATCGAAAAAGAAAGGGTTACGTTAAGCAGCAGCCAGTCGTAGAATTTTGACGCATGCTTATTTCGTACGTTAAAGCATCAGTCCCTTCATTTGATAGCTATACCTTGAATAATGAATTATATAGGAAGTGAATATAACTGCTAGGGTTTAGTTAATTAACAAGTAAACAGTTGTAATTGTGCAAAAACTCTTTTTATTAATGTCTGTTACTAAGATGTAGAAAACAAATTAAAAAAATAATTGAAAAGTATTCTTATTAACTATAAAGCTTTAATTTGTAATTTTCTAATGCTATATTAGCTATTTTTTGCTTCCAGAAAATGTAAGATGATCGAAAAGAATTATCTAGCGATAAATATGAAAAACGGAGGTTGAAAAAACGTGAAAAGGTACATAACGAGTAGGCGTTTTAGAACCATTCCTAACAATACCTAAAGGTAAAAAATTATATTAAATAGTAAATATCTACTAATTGTTTAAATTTGCAAAGCTTTGATTTTGCAGTTCCATCTGCATCCAATAGAAAGGTTAATCCGATCCTCGAAATTGATTCCACTTTAATCACAGCAACACTAGAGAATGAAGAAATGTTGAAACAAATAAGTCATGCGAAGGAATTCCACATGTAATTTTGAGAAATGCGCTGTTGTAGCTTGTCCTAGTATATGAGGTTGCCCGTGATACGAACAAGTCTTAGATACGATTAAACTTCCTCATTTACTGCACAAACGCCTAGTTTGAAGTTCAGTTTACGAGAGGGCACAACTATATGCATGGGTTGATTATGACAACTCAAGAAAGTTAAAAGAGAGCAAGACTCTACCGCACCTATAAACACGTTAAAAATAAATTGACCTTTAGAAGAGATGCAAAAATCTTCAGACAATAAACACAGCACAGTTAAAAATATTAACAACGTACCAACAATACATCCCAAAAACAGTCTAAGTACTAACGTACTACAACTCGATGGTATGGTCGACTCTGAAATTAAATTATCATTGGGGGCACCATTTGTGTCTGCTCAAAAATATGTAATAAATGTAAATAAACTTCTTACGACACAAGGGTATACAATGTTGTCTTTTACTCGAATCCCCAGATCTTTCTCTCTCGAGAACAATCATCACCTACAGTTCTATTGACAAACACAGACCTGCTCACCATCAAAAAAACTCAAAATTTTACCTTAAAAGTTTTTGAAGTTGAATAAGGTAACGTATTATTGTTACTCTTCTAAATAGGTCATAAACTTTTCAAAAGTATACCCAGTGTGTCTCTTTTGGATATAAATAAACGATAAATCCAACTGAACCTCATAATAGTAAACTCAAAGTTCATATATACAAGTCAAAAGTTCAGTTAAACAAAGTCTACTCCTAAAATATATAAACTCAAGTTTACCTAAAGATACTTTCACTTAAAGACTATGTTTAAATTTAATCAGTTGGATTTAAATTAAGCCCAAGCATCAGTAGTGGTATTTGTTCACATACGTTTATTGTCTCTAAAATATGTGAATCAAGAGTTAAGTACCTCGTATTTAAATTATTGAATAGAATACTTTTAATAATCCAATTATGATAGATAAAAGTTAACACACGTTGAACATTGCTACGTGCATTGAAATAGCATAACAAAAAAAGGAAGACGAAAGAAAATAGAGAAATTGACCGGGCTCATTCGGTGAGTGGGCGGGGTATAATACATACAAAAATTAAAGAAAACCTGAAATAAAAATACACGCACTAATTCATTAATACCACACGCAACATAAAAAATTATAGTTAAACAAAGATACATGTTATATTAGTACAGTACTACCAAAAACAAATGAAAACAAAAATATGTAGTAATCACAATATGTATGTCAGGAAAAACCAAGAAAAAAATCAATTCTTAACATAGCGAGCTGCCGTTTTTAGGTACCATATTAATTAACAAAGAAAGAAAAAAAAATCACAACTCTAAAAACGGCAGCTCTAAATCGTCATCTTAAACATAAAATTAAGTATATACAATCGCTACAATATCAATAATACGTGTCCCTCCCGGACAGATGATAATCATTTTAGAACCACAAGGTGTAATCATCCAACAAAACTGAAATATACTGGTTCAACCAGTTCATAAAGCCCATACAAAGGAATAGTGAATAAAGACTCACCCACGTGCCGAATATGTTGGACCAATCACACCCTCCTTAGGGCCGCAGCGGGGCAGCATGGCCTAGGACCACGCAATTGGTGCCATTTAAAAAGGGGCGGCCATCGCTTTCTCAATTAGGTCCAAGACAACAAGTAGGCCTATCCACCGGAAGAAGCACACTGTATTGTGTGCGCGAAATTCCCACGAAGAAAACAGAAGCTGCAAAAACATAACGACTGTTTTCGTCGTGTATATGGAAAAGCAAGTGAATATTAATTGGTTTAACTAAATAATAAGAGTTCAAAAGTAATATTGGTATTATCAAAAGATTAGAAACCGGAAATCACGGTTTTATCGGATAATACGCGACTTTAGTTCGACCAGTCTTTAGATGGAAATCACATAAGAATCAATTATGCGCGGTCGTTCTGTATAACCAGTTAATGGATACCTAAAGCAAGGTAGTGAATATTTAATGATAGCATAAACTTTACGTTTCAAAGCAACTAGATTTGAGTTAAAAATTATTGTAAAACTGGCTTATGAGGAATAGGTAAAATAGATAAGATGTTGACGAAGGATTTAAAAATAGCAACGGAATCGATTTAACAAAATTATTGTAAAGCGGGCTTATAAATTAACAAGGGAAAAAGGGGTATTTAATTTATCCCAAAAATAAACTTAACAACATATTACCTTGAAAACAAGTATGTTTATAAATACAATGCATATCTGGATCCGCCAATGAAAACAACCAAAAGTAAGTGACGCAGATGCAGAGTCTTAAAGTACAAACAAGGCACGAAATTTTTATTAAATGCAAGTTACTAAATTATTAAGATTTAGCAATAAAAATGTGAGCGGAATTAACAGTAAACGTTTCTTTCCATTAGGTTTACAACTATCGATTTTTCTAATAATTTTAAAATCGTCCGTGTATATGTGAGATAACCAAAACGTCCACTACGGTCATACTGTTTTATTTAAAACGAATAATTCACTTCTCAGCAAAAAAAATGCAGATACCTTACAAAGCCTCTGAAGGACATTCGTTGAGCCATGCAGCATGCTGTCAACCTTCCGTTGAACACAAACTCCAAATTAAGACCAAACTTTAAATCATTCGATTTCAAATACAAATTTTATATAATTATTATCTCATAATAAAGAAATCAACATAAAATTTGTAAAAGTATGTAAATTTGCAGTACTTGTTTAGATATGCAAATGGAAAGTAACACTAACGAAAGACATACTTGTGTTTGTTCATCGATGTTGAACACACGAAAAAGCTAGAACCAATTCAAAGGCGTTTCTCATGTCCCATGACTTCTGGCAAGCCTGTTTGCGTGTATCACAGCACTCGGCCGACCAAATGGCAGCAGCTTCTTTTTGCTCGTACTAAAGCGGCTTCATCAGTACAGGGCAAGCTCTACCTAGCTACACGAACATAAATGGAGCATTATGATTTAACAACATAGAAGTAATACTTGAAATAAATGAAACTCACAGAACAAATTTCTAATCAGCATTGCAGAGAAATAAGCTTTATATTTCGTATGACTAGTGAACAAATAAAGACTATAAAGGCAGTTAGATTAAATATTGTACAAGAAGCATAAAACAAAAGAATCTCTTAAAATCTGGGCATATTTATTCTGTTAGGAATTTTATGTTATATCGTTAATATTGTAACTAAATATATATTGAGTGCCACATGTTGAGACTATGTCGGAAATTAATTTTAATTCAAATATGCCCACTGATATTAATGTTTGTGTGCATATTTTACACCATTTTGTTATATTTGGTACTATAATTTTTTTCTTCAAAAAAATAACAGCTCTAATTTGCAGCTATGAGATGAAAATTTTTATTATACATTCTATACAAGATCTAATAAAACGACGACTTCATCAGTTTATATGAAAACCTTAGAAAGCTTTTAGTAACCACTTAAAGAATCCGTAACAAACAAGTCAGTTATTTTTGGTTTATTAAATAAAATTCATGCACAGCAAAGCTCAATAAATAAGCTCAGTATAAATTTAAAATGTATAAGTGCTGAAAGACATTTTGACCTATTGATCATTAATCAAATCTTGGTAATTTCTTATTGTTAAGATTTGATGTGTAATATCAAAGTGTATGAACGGAAACTTGGTGAGGGAGTGTTTTCTAATTTAATACTAGTTGACCTACTCACATTCATTTCTTTTCTATGTCATTTGCCCTAACACACCAATGGCACTCTCTATAATTTAATTTAGTAATGTGATGTATTCTTTCAGGAGGTCTTTCAGTGTTTCGGTATATTAGCCAAAAGAACACTGCTTCACATTTGTTTTGAAGCTAGAAACAGTGCGGTTTATCCCATTGCAGCTCTAGCAATCATCTAACGCTTGTTGAGTGTACCTTAAATCATTCTTTTAACAAGTTCAAACCATCTAAGCACGGTTCGCTCGCTCAACTCCTTAAGGGTTACTTGTACCCCACATTCTGCTCTGACCCATTCGTTGGGCACTCTGTCTCTCAATGTTTTTCTTCGCACAATTCTTAGGAACCTCATTCCTGCAGCATTTATACGACCGACATGCTTCTTATGCGAGACCTACCTTTCGCTTCCATACAGAACAGTTGGCACAAGCATACTGTTGTAAATGGCCAGCTTTGCATTTATACCCAATCGTTCATCTCTTTTCATTGGCCACATTCTTCCAGACACATTTATTCCAGCATTTACCCTTTTTTCTGTTTCACCATCCAGCTTTCCTTTACTCAAAAACTATCTACCAAGGTACACAAAGTCAATCACTTTCTTTACCGTGTCATTGTAAATTCTAAATACAATGTCTTTAATTTCGCAATCTCTCAAAAATCACTACTTTCGTCTTATTTGCATTCACTTTTAAATGCACAGTTTCATACGCTTTCGACAGCTTGTCAAGTATTTGTTGCAAATCTTGTGACGATTCAGCTAACAATACTGCGTCATCCGCATACAACAGCACACTGACATTTATTTCACAAATTTTCACTGCTTCCACTCCTTTGTAAACCTGCCTGATACATTTATCCATAAATACATTGAACAGCCATGGAGATATCACGTAGCACTGTCTTACACCTCCACAATGACAAAGTATTGTCCCATGTTACCATTCAGACTGTAGCAGGTCCGGCTATTAGTGTTTAAATTTAAAGTGTTAATTTTAAATTGTACGTGCGTTCCGCGCAGAATCGAAAACTGTGGTGTGAGAAATAACCGGTAAAAGAGAGAGAGGACTTGATCGCGAAATCTAGAGGAGTGCGAAGACATTTTTTAGGAAGAACGTGGAATTAATAAAAAATAGAGTTGAGTTGTTTTTGGTCAGCATATTGTCGTTGTCTTAAGGGACCGTATTCTTACGGCTCACGTATAAAAAGTGTAATTCCAAGAGTGTCTTTGTTATAAACTAACCGACAAGTAGTTCCATAAAAATACCCAAAGTTGTGCTAGTCGGGGAGACACCAACTGACGGGAATTTGCAAGGGGGTGAATGTGCTGCATGCAGTTCGTAGAACACTAACCACTACACGTCAAAACGTAAGTGTTTCTAAATTATATATAACTTTTAGAAACGTATAAAATATTAATTATCGAAGTTCACCCTGAACTAGATGTGGAAGTATTCTATTTATGTATTTACGTAGGTTATGTGTCAAAACGGTTTGAGTTTACGCTGTCGGGTATTTACTCTTTGTAGTTGAACTAGAAAGTAAAGTTGTAAAACTAACACATATGTGTTTCGAGTTTGATCTATTTTGTAGAATTAATGATTGCTATAATTTTGATTTCAACAGCTGTCTCATTTTTCAACCCCTCCCTGGATATTTAAAATAAACGGAATTGAGAGTCCCGTACGCCATTACATCTTTGGCTTACTATAATTGGCGCCCAACGTGAGCGAATAAGTACAGATTTTAAAACTTTGCATACTTCAGATGTGTCGAATTTACAGTATTTATTTATTAATATTATTACATCATAAAAGTGTTTATTTGGGTATGTAATTTGTAATAAGGAAACTGAGTGACGTCGAAAATGATAGGGAGAAATACCTTAAAAACCTTATGAGGGAAATTAACAGTAATTTATTTAGTGTAGTAAGACATCGTTTAGATGATACGTTCCAGAATTTAAATTTAAACTTAAACCAAGGGTTTTTAAAACTGTCCTCTGCTTTGATTGATAGAAAGGGTCAGGTAGAAAACGCAAAAATAAAAGAGATGGGGTGCACTAACACGGCAAGATTTGTAGAACCTGTGGTTTATGATAATGATAGGGGATATTTTTAGCTTGGAAGGATGTGAGGGGTACTAATCTACATCTTTCTCCTAATGGGGTATTGTACCCAATAGTGTTTGTAAAAAGATTAGAGGAAATGTTTGATGAAGCGGCAGTTCCCCAAGGTAAGAAGGTATTTTTGGCAGTTAACTGTTTAAGGGGATCTGCACAAGGTTGGGCGGAGACTAAGGAATGTTTATCTTTTGAAATATTTAAGTCTCAATTTTTAGTGCGTTATTGGAGTGGGAGTCAAGAAAGGAAAATATTTTGTAAGGTGAAATACGGAATGTATGAAAGTGGTTCTTGTGCGGTTCGTTTTTTACGTACAGTACAAGATGCGAAATATTTAACACAACCGCTGACTGATAAGGAAATTATTGATATGGCATTAGGCCACTTTGATCTAGAAATAAAGAGGGGAATTTTAAACTCGGGGTTTCACACTGTGGAAGATGGTGAGACCCATTTGAAAAGGATTGATTCGACACATGTAGAACGATCTAATAGTGGAGGCCGAAATCAAGATAATATGGAGGTAACAGTAATAATAATAGGTTTGATTTGTCATCGGGGAACCAGGGGGTTCAAGTAAATAGAAATGTGGGCCGAGCTCAGCAAAATAGAGGGGAACGTATCCGGGAGGATTGGAGACAGAAAAACCGTAGTGAGCCTACGCATGTCGAAAGTCGTCAATCGGATCAGAGAGAAGTGGCTACAATTTTCAATTCAAGTTGGAACTTTGAAGAAGAAAGTGAGGATGGAGATGTTTAAGTAAAGACTGTTGCTGTTGTACCCACAATTAAAGTAAAGTTAAGTAAATCAGTTGAGGTTGATGCGTTTGTTGACTCTGGTTCCCAGACTACGGGGATATCAGACAGGTTGTGGAACATATTGAGAGAGTATGATGTGAAAATTCCGAGCATTCCATGTAAAAGTATGGTGCTTACAGGTGCTTGTGGAAATAAGAGTGTAGTAGTTAGAGAGCAAGTGTTTTTATCTATTCATATAGACGATGTGCAAATTGATTGTCCGTTTCTAGTTGTTCCTAATTTGGTGCGAGGTGTTGGGTTGTGATTGGATGCGGGATCACAGTGTAGTAGTCGATTTTTTGTCCAATATTGTTGGGGGGTTATTTAACAAAATGTCTCGGCAGTTTAGTTTCGTGGGAGCAAGTAATGGGGAAATACGTATTGCCATAAATTAAATTATGGAATAGGAGTTAGATGTGGTACCTCCGAGACCAGTGCTGGTGAGGTATCCTATAGAAGTAATAGCCGAGGTGGCCAGTAAGGCGGAGCGTTTTGTAGAACCAGAAAGAGGGTTGTTAAATAATTTATTATTGCAGTATCGCGATATTTTCTCAAATCAACCTGGTCGAATCAAAGATTATTGTTATGAAATACACTTAAAGGATAAATCACCTTTTTATCGTAAGCAGTATCCGATTCCTTATGCGTTTCGTGAAGAGGCCAGAAGGCAAATTAAAGAGATGGTAGATTGGAGAGGGGTTATCGAGATGCGGTAAACCGAGTATGTAAATCTGTCGGTAACAGTGAAAAAAAAGGATGGGTTGGTTAGGGTATGTCGGGATGCGACCCACTTAAATAAGAGGATGGAAAAGGAGCTGGTTACATCACCCAATCTGAGCGAATTATTATTTGAATCTTCTCCAGGCCAGTGCTTGAGCACTATTGACTTGATAGCTTTAAATTGTCAAGTCCCAATTAGGGCGTGCAATCAGAAGTATACCGGTTTTGCTTTTGAGGGACATACTTATGATTTTTGTGTTACCTTTCGGGTTGCATTCATCACTAGGAAGTTTTATTCGTGAATTATATATCGTTTTGGGGCAAGAAGTAGGGGAATGGATCATCCCGTATGTAGATAACTTATTGGTATACTCAACAGATGCTAATACTCACCTTAAACATCTTGAGATAATCTTCGATAACTTTAGAAAAGCAGGGGATTTGCAAGGGGTGAATGTGCTGCATGCATTTCGCGGAACACTAACCTCTACACGTCAAAATGTAAGTGTTTCTAAATTATATATAACTTTGAGAAACGTATAAAATATTAATTATCGCAGTTCGCCCTGAACTGGACGTGGGAGTGTTCTATTTATGTATTTACGTAGGTTAGGTGTCAAAACGGTTTGCGTTTACGCTGTCGGGTATTTACTCTTTGTAGTTGAACTAGAAAGTAAGGTTGTAAAACTAACACATATGTGTTTCGAGTTTGATCTATTTTGTAAAATTAACGATTGCTATAATTAAAAAAGTAGAAAGTACGTTTTGATTTCAACAGCTGTCTCATTTGTCAACTCCTCCTCGGATATTTAAAATAAACGGAATTAAAAGTCTCATACGCCATTACATCTTTAACTTACTTTAAGACGTACACCTCTAATTACAAAACCACATTAAACGTCCCATATCTTGCGAACCCCTTTAAGCACAATTTTTCAATACACTTTACTGTGTACACTCAAGAGACTTATCCCACGAATATTTTTACATTTATACTTGCTGCCTTTACCTTTGTGCAAAGGGATAATGATCGCCGTGGTTCAATCATCAGTCACGTTTGCTTGTTCTGTACACAAGTCTATCAGTTTGTACTAACATTCAGTCAGTACCCCGGACCCATATTTAGCATTTAATTTGGCATTCATCTACACCCACGGCTTTGCTATTCTTCAGAGTTCTCACCACCTTCCATACTTACACTGCATTCCAACTTTATACTATGATTTATGCTTTCGACCAGTACATTACTGCTCTCTTTATCATCCATACAGTCGTCTGTATTTCTTGCCACTACCATACAGCGTCTTAAAATGCTCTTTCCAATAGTCCCTCACACTAGCTTCGCCCCAAACGATTTCATTTCTACTGTTATCAACGCTATTTACGTGCTTATTTCCTCCCATTTCTTGTCGTTTGTACCCATTTACATAACAACTCTTTACTCTCTTCAAGATCACTCTGCATATTTTCACCCGCCTTTTCCCTCCCTCGGTGCTCTTTGCTTGCCTTCACTACTTCTTTCGCATATCGTCTTTTCTTTTTATATAGTTTCTGAAGTTGCTTTTTTAACTCATCATCTTTTTCTAAAAACATTCTCTTAACGCCACTTTTGTTTTCCCGATAACTTTTTCGACCTCATCGTTTAACCAAGCACTTTTATAACATTTACCCATTATTGTAGTTTCGCATAGAAGCACATTTCATTACACTGTTTTTAAAACTATTCCATGTTTTCTCCACATCTTCAGACATTATAATTTAAATAAGGGCCGCTACGCTTGCGGCCACGTCCTCAATGCTCCACCCGAAGGTACTACATTGGGTTTAAACGCAAAGAAATAAACGTGCTCCTAATTATTCTATTCAAAATTAACACATCCTAAATAAAAATCTAACAATTGAAACAAAAACTAAAAATAGGGTTTGATTGATGGTATCCTTAGCGTTGACTTTGTAGTGTGCCCGATCAACAAGACAGAAACAAAATGAATGGGGAGGGATCCGTAATGCCGGATAGCAGCTGCCAGCTCTGCTTACCTGTGTAACCTGAAGGGTCGACTTAAAACTATCCAAATCTAGTTAGCTAATTTAAAATGGATTCAAATTTTCTAAGAACACGCCAAATATATTAATAGTGAATCTAGCTATTTTACCTGCTCTATAAATTTACAAGTTCGTCTTCCCTGGTCTAAATAATTTGTTAGCCTATGTCCGTTACTAGCTTTCTTGTCATTCCCTAACTGATTTATATTGTAATTACAATCTTTTCAAACAATCTTCCATCCTATATATAAGCTGCCACCAAAAATGGCGGCATAATGTAAAACAAATAATATCAAGCCGCAAACAATAAAAGCAGGCAAAAATATAAATATAAAAATAAATATAAATATTTATGTAAATATATAGATAAACATCTATAAGCATTAAGCGTTGAGCAGTGCATTAAATTGCAAAAAACATAACCCAAATTATCAGGTGAACTCGCATAAGCATTATACCGGCTAGCGCCATTACGCACAAAACGTGCTCGTTAAATTATTTCGAATCTATTAATTATCACAAATAAATGCTTTTGCGAGTACAACCGCCACAATTTTGTTCTTACCTCGTTAGTATATTTCTCCAGCATCCGAAGATCTGGTCGTCTGCATACATTTAAACTTACTGCTAGAGGAAAATGGATACGCACTGCTAAAGTTCTGGTGGGTATGCACTAATCGTCTTGATCGTCACAATCACAATCACTTCACTTTTAAGTTCTGGAGGGATGCGTGGTTTCACTCTAATTTATTTTATTATTTTATTTAATTTTGATTTAATTTAATAAGGGTTTTGATTTATATGTTCTTGTTTATTTATTTGTCCGGATTAAGTTTTAAGTTTTTAATTTATTCCCGATTTCCGCGCGTATAAGGTTAGATAGTGATTATAGTGATTGTATTAGTGGTATGGGGGTTTCGTGCATATGGACTTTTATAAATATTATGATTATTTAAAAAAAAAAATTTTTGTTTTTTTTTGTAATTATTTAAATACAGGTTTTGGCTACCAAACTCGTATCATTTTACACTAGGTCAGAATCTAAAATTTCCAATCCTCCCTCTCACTCCCTTCCGATTTACACGCGGTTATCGCCGTCTAATTACGCAACCCTTCCCGCGAACTCTTTAAAGGCTGTCCAGAACGCCTTCCGGTTAGCCACTTCCCCGACTTCCTCTAGGCTCGTTGGCCATGCTAGCCCTGCGATTGCTAATTTTACATCAGCTAACCCTCGATTTGCCATCTCCAGCGGGCAGTCGAAGAGCACGTGCTTTGCCATATCTTCAAACACCACAACATTTTTTCATTCCTGTTTGAAGTCATACAACCCCTCTCTAACACATAGCGTACTCTCATTTGAATCGACCCTTTCAACGAGCATTCTAGCTCTACTCTTGATTGTTTTACATTCTGCTTTCTTCTCCACACCCACTTTAGGCTAAGATCAGTTTTGGACTAAACAGAAAATGATTAATCCCACGCTCAGACCCTCTCACTACTCTCATGTCTTTTACCAGTTCTCTTAAACTTTCATCAAATACAACCAAGTCAATTATATTTCTTGCATTTCTTCTTTGCCATTTGAAGCTCATTTTATGGATGCTTATAATGCTGATTAAAACAAGTTTTAAATATATAATGAAAATTAAAAACGTATACTGTAATAGATGAGACATTTTATTGTTAGAGTACATAAATACAAAGAAATAGTAACTATTTTTGTGAAGTGCTGTCAAGATCAATTTCAATTTAATTAAATTGAAGGTAATTGAAGGTAATTGGTAAGAATATTAATAGGTTAGGTCAGCGCCGCGGCGCTGACCTAACCTATTCATTTTTCCTTTTATCTAACCTAGGTCCACACTTGTTTTTTAATGGAAAAAACTCATTTAAATGCAATTAGTGCTAATGGGTTTTTAATGAGTTTTTTCCATTAAAAAACAATTAGGTCATATGGGCATGTGGTCATATGGTCATGTGGTCATGTGGTCATATGGTCATGTGGTCATATGGTCATGTGGTCATATGGCCATGTGGTCATGTGGGGGTAATTTCACTCTATGGGGCAATTTCACCCTAACTTAACATCCTACATATATCCGGATATATGTCGATGCGCATCCCTGTCGGCTTAGGTTGGATAACAACATATTCGACTATCTTCGGCAATATACGTTCTCACTCTGTAGAATACGTAAGAGAACAATTTTTTCGTATTCAATTTAGTATTCGATAGTAGCTAGAACGGTAAACATGAGCGTCTCCAAGGTGATTAACGTTTCTCAACTTCTTGGGAATAAAGTGAAACCGACAAATAAGCGATTTGGATTATGGCTGTTGACAGAAAATATGTGCAACAATAATCTGGTAAAAGATACTGGTAATATTTGTTATGTCGAAGGCGAACAGATTCTGACTGGTGGACTACACACACCAATTACAGAACCATTTTGTGACAATATAATGTTGGTTAAAATTTGCGACCTTTCTGACACCGAACAAGCATCTGCAAACAAAAGGATGTTTATCCTAAAAAAAGAAATTTGTGGTGCATTTAACAGCTATCTACGAAGAAAGTTCAACCGATTTGTTTCCGCTAGGCATGGTGTTAAAGCTAAGCTTCCGTTTTCTCTGGAAAGCACTAACAAGATGGGCCAGAGAGTAAAAGAAATTATCGGAAAAAGAAGACCTCGAATGCATTAATAAAAAATTCCAAAATCCTATATGTGTTCCATACAAAGTGAAACTAGCAGATGTTAAGTTGGAAACTTTATTGGAGGAACTACCAGATATATTAGACGAAGTCGAAAAAGATTATTTCTATCATTTTGACATGGATGTAACCCAAGATTTTGCGGGCATATTTAGCAAAATGGAGATGGGTAATTATTTAACCACAAACCATAACTTTTGCTATAAAAGGGAATACGAAGAAAAGTGTAATATTATAGTTGACAACGATAAAACTGCGGGGATTGATTGTTTAACATGGCTAACAACCAATGCAAGAATTAAGATATACAACAAATTTGTGTGTCAGATAACAAGTCCTGGTGTTAATAAACAACTTGGCAATCATATACTAGATTTTTTACGTTGTCCAGATGTACGTTTAAGGGAAACATTTGCGTCTACTTTGGTCAAAGAACATGGTATTACGCGATTGGAAGCGACAATATACAACTGTGCAATTGGAAGCTATGTCAGTGCGGAACGGGTGTATAATCCCTTAAAAGACTGTTTAACCTTATTGGAAGATAGTAAGTTATACTTCCTAAAGGCGCCAATGTACTCGGTACCACTTGCCAAAATGTGGAGTAAGCTATCGAACAAGCTACAAAATAGCTGTTGTTTAGTCTATAATAACCTGCTACAGTACGTGTATTGGGGGAATGGTAATACAAAGAAATTGACGGGCTTGCAAATTAAGTTGTCCGAAAAACTAGAGGAAAGGGAAAAATTGATAAAGTATGTGCTTTCGGCTTTTAGTTTTAACTATTTACCTATAAATTATTTGGAGATAGTAGAGGAAGATAGCCAAGATAAAATAAAAATCTTACACAAGTGCTACATTAAAGCAGGTAGTACATATTTTACACAATCTGCAACACCATATTCTACAATTCCAAAAGAAATAGTCATTTCGGAATTGGGATTGATAAATACACCTAACATTCGCCCAGAGATTGTACGACAACGCGCAAATATTGGTGGTAAACTCTATCCGTTTACGCTAAAGGAAATTGTCCCATTATGCATGCCATACGCTGTAAGTGGGAGGAAAAGACAACTGGAATTAGAGGAAATGGATGCAAAAAGGCGAAAATTGGACTACATGGAAAACACTGCGACAATACGCGAACAATACAAAGATGTGTTCGAAAAAGAACATCTTATTAGAGAAAATGAGGAAGAATTAAAAGATTATTTTATGTGCCGATGGACTGACTTAGATACATCTGGTTTTTACAAATTGTATGCATTTGTGGTTAGTATGAAAGATTCTTTTAGTTATGTAGGCGTTCTTGCAGAAAAGGATGGTACTAAATCAGTATATTTTTTAAAAGGTTATTCTAAAACGTATTTATCAAAATGTCAGATAACAAAGACGAACTAAGGAATGCGGGTTTCGTAACCTTGGCGTACACCACACGCAAAGGGGTTCCGCTAAACATTGTATATTTGCCTAGTAAAGAACCTTTTGGATCATTTAAAACCGAGGGTCTTACAACCTATAACAACCATATATTCCCAAAAGTGGTGGATATGCAACTACACAACGGTGTGTGGGAGAAAAAGGATTTTCTCCAACATCGACAAGAAGAAGTCGATCAAGCTAACAAGATACGTATGCAGGATATAGTGGGAAAGCTGCGATTAAAAGATTGTCACAAGCTGCAAGAATTACACGAAGGAATGGATCTGGTTGTCGGTGGAATCAAAGACTTTAAATATAGAGGCAAACTTCGGTACATTTTACAATTCGAAAACCTAGACGGTCTTTATGTATCAAACTATTGGTTAGAAAAGGAGATAGAAGACTTGGGTGTCGATTTAAATTTTAAGCTGCGAATAAAATTAGATAAAATTAAAACCACTGCAAACAAACATAAAGAAAGGACTGTCTTCTGTGTATAACTTTGTATTAAAATTAAGTTTAAATGACTCCATGCTTGGCATTAAATATTTTTTAAATTTGTTATGTATAATGTCAGAATAAACATTTTATAATAGTATATAACATTGTTTTTTATTTATAAAAGGCTGTGACGTTACCCCGAATTAGCACTCGCACAGAGAGGGGTGCGCATGGGCAGCGAGCATGGGCAGGGGTGCGTACGCGCAGGGGTGTGCATGGGCAGGGGTGTGCATGCGCAGGGGTGCTCATGGGCTGGGATGTGTCTGGGCGTACACGAGGAAAGCGGATGTTAACAGTCGCCAAGCATCCAATTCTTTATTTGGATGGTATCAAGTACTTGCCTGCGTATGTACCCGGAGTAAGAGAATACGATTTGTATACGCAGTTTATTAATAAAATTAGTTTATCGAGGGAAGATGACAAAAGGTACATCATTCCTAATAGTACAACAATCTACGCATGGGGGGCGTAAAGATATAAGATAGTTGTTTATATTTGTATATATTAGTTTTAAGATTCCATAATTTTTAAGTTCTTCTACCACCTTCCAAATCCTTCCGGCTTCCTGGTTGACAGAGTATACGTGTTATCTCCACGTGGTATTCGCGGGACACGGCGGTTTTAGATTTCTCGGGAGATGGTTGGCTAAGGCATATGTCTTGGGTAGCGAAAAAGGTTTTAAAAATGGTGTTAAATAAAGATGAGCAGAAATTATTGATTTGGGTCTTTAAAACGCATAACTTTGTATGGGGTGGTCCTATTAAAATCTATTTACAGATTTGGGGTCCCTAGAAAAATTTAATATTAGTTGATACCTAGCAAAATATATTTATCTTAAAAGAGTGACTACCCTGCGTATAATAAATACAATATAACACTTGTCAACAAAAGAAGTTGTAGGGAAAATTAAAGACGTATTTAATGGGGGACCAGTATTAAAATTTGTTGGTAGTAATGTTAAGTCCTACTGTATTGTAGGCGAGAAAGATACGATTAAAAAGATTAAAGGGGTCTCACGAATTGTAGTTAAGTAAAACCGAGGGTCTTACAACCTATAACGAGCATATACCTCCAAAAGGGGTAGGCATGCTACTACGCAGCAGTGCGCGGAAGAATAAGAATTCTCTCCAATAAAAAATTAAAGTTTCCATGTACGTAGCACCAGTCATTGGGTAACGGTAAAAATGTGGAACCTATAAAGACGATTATTAATTGGTTTAGAAAAATAGTAGTTTTCGTGGACTAAATAAAATAGCTTAGACTGGTTAATGTATATGGTTACATACTCTCGTACACATCCACAAACATCTGTTTACGTCCACAATGGTGATACCGGTAGTTTTTGTCTAACAAATAGTAGGAAAGATACGTCAGGTGTTAGTGCGTGGAAGCCCATAGGATCGTTGGATTCAAAAAGAACGGTGCGGCGGGATGTATGGTGGTCTCCGTTAGAATAATCGAAAGTGGTTAATCGGTCGTATTAGATGTTTAAATAAGCGAAAGTGTAAAGGCCTACATAAACAAAATTTAATTATCCGACAAAAAAGTGCGCGATGTGCTACACTTATAAAGAAAGTATGGAATGGTGCTTTTTAGCGGCCCTAGCAGTAAAAAGGGCGACTGACTTTTTTAAGCAACTACAAGAATAGCAGTAGCGCAGAGGAGGGGTATGCATGTATTATACGGTTGCTACAAAATATGCTAGTTTACGCGTAGCTCGGATGTGTAATTGATCACGACTTAAAGATCCCTCGGAGGTTTAAAAATTCTCGGCCTATTGTCGTTTGAAAAATGTTTGTAAATTATCAGAACAGGAGTGGGTCGAAGTTTAAGTTAGATGGATGATTGACTGAGTTTTTTCTACCTTTTACGAGAGAATTGGAAGTTGACAGACATCGAGCATCTAATTCTCTATTTGGACGATATCAAGTACTTACCGGTTCTAGAAATCATTACGTGCGGCCGACCGCTATGCGAAAGTGTAAAAGCCTACAGAAGCAAAATTTAATCATCATACGAAAAAGTGCGCGATGTGCTATAGAAAGTATAAAAAAATGGTGCTTGCATCGGTCCTAACAGTAAAAAGGAGAGTGACTTTTTCTAGCAATTACAATAATAGCAGTAGCGCGGCGAAGGGATATGCATGTATTATACAGCGCATTGTTGCTATAAAATATGTTAGTTTACGAGAAGCTCGAACGTGCACAAATTAAATTTTAATCTATAATTAACCACGGTCGTAAAAATGGGAAATTAATGGTTAATTTTAATACTGCTAAGCATATACTTTCGCTCGGTGATTCATTTAGAAAATATTCAAGCCCACCATTTCCTAAAATATGATGTAGAAGCTATTTAAAATTAAATTACTTTATTAGTAAGTATCCTGTAGACAGCAAGTTGGTATTTTCTTAGTAATGGTTTAAAGTGTTTTTGGTTATAGTAGCACTGCATCTTCTACGACTTGCAGACAATTTGTGTGCGTGTGCTATCACCCTTTTGGATTTTTAATATGCACGCGATCCGTATAACATGGAAGACGTTTCCGATGTTTCTACTAACGGCATTCGCACCATCGACGATGCGAACCAGGTGCATGCATTGGCGCTAAATGTATTGGACGAGCAGCAAGGATTATGACGTCATTTAGTCCCCCGCTGAATCCTCAACTTCGTTCGGGTGTCTTCGGAAACCTTCGGTTTGCATTCTATAGGGTACATAAAGCAGGCGCGCAAGAGTAAACTCTTTAGTTATAAGTTAGTTCGCTTACAAGTTTAACCAAATTGCTATAGTGCGGATTTTGTTTTGTACTAAAATGGTATCTGCAAACGTTTTTAAATGCGAGCCGTGTCACGTCTACTTTACCAGGAGGGATGCTCTCAAACGGCACCAGAACAAATGTTGTGGTGTAACATCATCAAGGTTGCTTATACATCCGTCTGCAGCAAAGTACTTAAACTGTGGGACTTGCGGTATCGCTTTTACGAGAATGGGCAACTTACAGCGACACAAGGAAAAACAGCACGGCATGTCATTAAGCCGTAAACCTTTAGCTCCGCCAGCTGTTAAAGGGCCTTGTACGAAACAACCACGAATTATGTGTAAAGTATGCGATTTCGAAATGGAAAAAACTACGTATGCCGCACATTTAAGGAGCAACAGACATAAAAATGCATCAGTTACCGCTACTAGCGACGATGGTGTAGAAATGGTTAGCACTGCGTTTAACAACCGTATGGCTAGCTATCGCATAAAGAACGCCAGTGTCGAGGATGGGGTGCCAGAGTTTCTTTGGAAGCAGAAAGAGCGATTTATTCGATTAATAAATGAAAAAAGAATACAACATACAGCAATAAAAGTCTATTGCGAACTCTACGGTGTTTACACCAAAATGGGGGAAGAGACTACCGATGTGAAATCCTTTAACACAAAAAATGTGGTTATAACGTCTTCTAGTAATCTGGAAAATATGTACGAGGTCATAAGCGAAACCATAAGAACAAAATCAGAGGAATTTGAAACATGCGGGTCCGGTTGGTCTTTGGAAAAAGTGCTCTATTTAGAAATAAATATTAATAAGTATGAGCCAATATGAGAAGTTCTAGGTTGAAAATAAAAAATTGTGAATATGTATTTAGAAATGTGGTTTACAAAATTTAAACTGTATTATTAAAAATTGTCTGTAATAAAAAGTTTTAAGAATGGGTTTTAGATTTTCTTTTAGGTATAAGCTGCAGAAAATTTATAATTTAGAGGGTGTGTGTAAAATGGTAAGGGGTGGTTCGATTTTAAATCTGTTTACGGACTTGGATTCTACATAAAATTCTAGACTAACAAGATGTGCTACATGTATAAAAAATTTATAAAGACGACCATAAAATCGCTACAGGTAAGAAATCTTAAAATTGGGGTAGCCCTCTGGGGGATGATGCTATCTGAAAAATTCTTAGAAATTCGGGTAGCTGAGAAAATTCTAATATTAATTGATACCAAACAAGATAGGTTTATCTCGTGGGTGGAAATGTGGAGAAAGATTTATCTCGCAGAGGGTATATGTGTAACTTTGCAGGGCGTGGTCCGATTTCAAATCTGTTTACAGATTCGGGATGCGCGTAAAATTTTAGACTAACAAGATGTATCGCTTGACTAAAAAAATTTATAAGAACGCTCAAAAGTCACTACAGGTAAGAAATCTTAAAATGGGGGTAGCTCTCTTGGGGGTGATGCAATCTGAAAAATTCTTAGAAATTCGGGTAGCTGAGAAAATTCTAATATTAATTAATACCAAACAAGATAGGTTTATCTCGTGGGTGCGGTGCCAATAGACACCGAGAAGTATCTAAAAAATTTTAGGGGTTAGGTTACCGATTTTTTAGGGTAAGGATGGTTGGGGTAAAACTCTCACAAGGAGGTCCACAAGGAGGAGATTCATCTCCACAAGGAGGAGATTCCTTAAAATAAGACTCTATAGTCGATTTTTACATGTAAAAATGGTCCAGATGTGTGGTGAAATGAGGATGCTGGGGGAAATGAGGCGGTGATTTCCCTGATAATGTACTACTTATGCTCACGTGGTAGGTAATACTGCTCGATTGTATTAATAAAAGACCAGTAGCAGTAATCAAGTGTTGGTATTCTTCTTATTCTTCTCAGTTAAATATTCTCAATTATGATACTATTACTTATATTTGTATTTATGTAAATTGCAACGCGCCTCTTTTAATGTGTAGTGTGTGCGCAGTGTTAAAACAATAAACTATTATCAGTAAGTCTCACAGACCGTCACGCGAATGATACTTGGCAAGGTCGATTCCTTGCTTAAAACATTATCTTGTTATTAATATTTGATACAGAAACGTGTAACACAGCTTGTTGATAATATTTCTAAGCAAAATAGAACGTATATGTGTAATTAATAGTTTTTTGAGTCGGCACCAGACCCCACAACCTTGTGATAAATACGGAAAAAAGCCATTGCTCCGGGCGCTCAACAACTACTGTTAATAACCTTCTCTAAAAAATTGTCACCTCAACGTGGATCCACGGGGTTTTTTCGTTCTTAGAAACTTAAATATTGAACCAAATACCGGTATATTGGTTAGTAATTTTGTTAAAAGGTATAAAATACGCTTAAATCAAACAACATTTTTGTATCACATGCACTTTTGATAATAAGTTTATCGGTTTTTTGTTTTTTTTTTGTATTCAAAAATCCAATATTATCAAAACTAAAAAGCACAGTGATCTTCGTCATAATTTTACTCGTTACTAATTTACGTGCTAAGCAAGTATGAATCAAGCATCAATACGTGTGTACGAGTGGCAATACTAACTTGTGTGTGTGTAAAATTATTGAGTACGTGCGTGGTTACTTCAGCAACCAACATATTTCTCAGCTATTTTATGGTGTTATATTCGTATCAGAATACACCATCAGCTGCATTTGGTTTTTACCAGATTTGCAAGGATTTGCTGAGACAATAGTAGATTAAAATTTATAAACAGGGTTGATTACACCTGTTTCTAATTAAGTACAATATTATTGCTTGCATGTCCACCGATCATCATTATCAATTACGTAGTAAACCTCTAAAATGGCAATTTCTATGACAAACGAACAACTATAGGAATTGATACAATCGATTAAAGATTTTTGTAACGTTACAAATACCAGTGTGATGGGTGCTACTGGTAATTTTTCTCAGTGTAAATCGCGTTTTGACGAAAAAGGCAATATTAATACTTTTGTCGATTCTATAGAAATTCACAAAGACTACTCTAATGTTAGCGATGACATAGCGCTTAAGGAACTACCGATGTTATTAAAGGTTTTGGCCGTCACCTGGTAGTTAGGTGTTAAGAATACCGTGAAAACTTGGGATGATGCTATTAAACTACTAAGTAAAGATTACGGGCCTAAAAAACAGCGTATCGTGTTTATGTGAATTGTTTGAAAGCGACTTCAAGACAATAAATCTCCCACAGACAATTTCATTTGTAAAAGGCGTTCTGTTCTGGCTAACTTTCCAGAAAATACTTTAACGGACACTGCGCAAATTGACTTGGTGTACGGACTATTAAATGTGCGTATCCGCGAAAAAGTTACTCACGAATTTGTAAAGACTATTTCGACTCCTTTAGATGCATCTCGCGCCGTTGAAGAAATTTTACTAGAAAATAACTGTTTGCCTTCTAAATGTAGTAAAACAATTATGTCCATAAGTGCAAGTTTTAGTCACAAACGATGTATTTATTGTAATAAATTTAGTGATACGGTTGCCGAATGCAAAAAGTTGCTCAACAAAAATCAAACATCACCCACTAATCATTCTGATTCTGCAGTTGATCCAGCCGTTCTGCGCACACTTTCTTGTTTTGGATGTAGTAAAGCAGGTTTTTCTCAGATCTAACTGTCCAGATTGTAAAGTTGTTACAACTTCAGTGGTGGATACTTGCGATTTTCTCCCAACCAATTTAAATAATGTGCGTCCTAGACCAAGACCGATTTTATACATTGGAATACTTGGCTTCCAGACGACTGCACCTCTTGATACTGCAGCTAAGTAAAGTGTTGGTAATAAGAAATTGTATCAATTACTTATGCCAAAAAATCAAAGTTATACAAGACACAATATTGACACTAAACTCGCAATAGGATATTCGTTTAAACACGAAGTATTTCTTTAAATAATCGTGTCATACTAACAAATTTGTTATTCTTTCCGGATGCCCAAGTTAGCAACACTCTTTTGGGTATTGATTTTATTGAAGATTCAAGAATTGTTATCGATCGATTTGCAAGAAAATGGGTATTTTTCTGGGAAGGTTCAAATTGAATTTGATCTATTAACTGAAAGTATTTATAGTCCAGGGTGAGGCACTACCCGTTTGCTGAACACTGTATTGATATGGGGATACCTTGCTCTATTTTCACTTTTCTATACCGGTTTACTACGGATAAGCAAGAGTTTATAAGTCAAAAAATTGACCATGTGCTATCCAAAAATCTTATTAAAGAATGCGAATCACCGTGGGCCGCACCAGTTGTGTTTGAGCCTAAAATGAATGGCGAAATCCGCGTTTGTACTGATTACAGCAAGCTTAATGCAATAACTGTTCCGGATTCATACCCTCTCCCACGTATTGGTGACTTACTGCGTTCAACTAAACGTTACCCTTTTTTATGAGTACACTTGATCTTTGTAGTGGTTACCATCAAATCAAAGTTAGGAACTGTGATCAAGATAAAACTGCGTTTATTACCCCCTTTCGGCACTTTTCGCTACAAACTGTTGAGTTTCGGGTTACACAACGCTCCTGCAACGTTTCAGCAATTAATTGATAAATTTCGTTCTGGTCTAGGTGAAATATTAATCCTATTTGGACGATTTAATTATATTACCCAAAACGTTTGACGATCATATCGAACACTTACAAATGGTTTTTAATCGACTGACCCAGTTCTACCTTCGGCTAAATCGTAACAAGTGTAATTTTGTCTGTTCACAGGTAAAATATTTAGGCCATTTAATTACGCTATAGGGAATTTAAGTTGGTCCGAATAAAACGTCAGCGACTGTTAATATGGCACCTCCAAAAAAATGTTAACCAAGTTTTAACATCTCTACAAACTTGCTCCTGGTACAGAAGATTTATTGAAAATGTTGTTGATATTTCTAAACCATTGAGCGAACTCACTAAAAAGAGTTCTGTTTCATTGGAAAAATAAACAACAATTGGCATTTAACCAATTAAAAATTGCTTTAACCAGTGCCCCAATGCTTACACAAAATGACAGCACTAAGCCATATGTGCTGTGAAAGGATGCTTTGGCTTATGCACTTGGTGTTGTTTTATTGCAAGACGAAGGCCCTAACGAACGCCTAATTGAATTTGAGAGTAAATTGCAAACCCTTGCAGAAAATAACCACTCTTTTACCGAATGTGGAGCTTTAGCTATCGTATAGAGCCACCAAAAATTTAGAGGCTACTTCGATCACGTTTCCGTAGTAGTTATTACCGACCATTGCCCCCTAAAATGGTTGTTAAGTCTGAAAACGCTTACTGGTAGGTTAGCCAGATGGGCGATACCTATTCAAGGTTATAATCTTGGAATCGAATACGGTCCAGGCAAAACAAATGTCTTAGCGGATACCTTGCCCCCCCCCGTGCTAACATGCATTAAACATTTTTGGTGACTTGTGTTTAGTTAGTATATATCGATATACCTGCTTGATCAGCTGCTGACATTAGGAAACAACAGCTGATAGATCCCGAATTAGCAAAAATTATCAGGGCTTTTGAAGCCGTACATACGGACGAACTTTCAAAATGAACCGACCGAGGTTACATTCTTTCAAACGAAAAGGATGATGGTAAAGACGCCGCTCTAGTAGTTCCTTCTTACAAACGGGAGGTTATTCTTAAAGAATTGCTTGATGCGCGTACAGCTGCTTACTATAGAGTGGAGCGTACGCTACAGCGCATATCCCGCAAACATTTTTTATCGCGATGCGAAAATTTGTAACTGAATATGTCCAAAATTGTCCTGAGTGTCAAAGGTACAAAGCAATCAATCAAATTGCCTGGAACTGCTTTTGGTGAAAAGTGGATTTTTATTTTCGAAACCACCAGCACAAAGTTGGTGGATCAGATAAAAGATTGTCAAAGAGAACTGAGAGAACAAATGAGCAATTGTCAATTTGACATTCAACGAGAAGTACAAGAATTTAAAACGACATTAGGGGACGATGCACAACAAGATGCAGTAATAATCAGACAAGAATTTGAAGACAGGGTTAATACGAGCAAAGAGCTATTTATAACAGAAGTAGAACAAGCTAAAAAGAGGTCCAAACGGTTTACATACGAAATAAAGAGAGGTACACACGAACGTTAACCATGTTTAGTCACAATAATAAAGAGGAATCTACCTTTAGACATGAAAAGGTACAAAATTTAGAATTAAAGAAAAAAGAAGTAAACCTCAATTTGGAATTGGTAGAGAAAACTGTCATGGAGATATAAGATAAAGTTAGAAGTTTAGAACAAGGACAAACAGCCGGATACACTCATATGAATGAATATAAATTTACACGAGAAATGTTGCCAAAATTTGAGGGACGAAATGGGAGCAACCGATGTCCTTCCTAGAAAAACTAGATGAGGTAGTGAAATATGAAAAGGAAGCAGTAAAAATACAAATAATCAATTCCATGCATATAGGTAATGCGGAGAAATGGCACGAAATTGTAAAAAATACTTGTGCGAGCTATGATGAATTTAGGAAATTATTTATGGAGCAATATTGAAGCAACGCACAACAAATGGAAGTTAGAAAAAACTTAATTTCAGGAACGCATGGAAAATTTGTTGTGACTAGGGAAGAATATGTCATAAAAAGGTTTAGCCAGGTAAGGCATTTAACTCCTAAAATATTAAAACAGGGCATTATTCAACTATTAGGAAGACACCTACACAATGAAATAAATAGGGCCAATGCAATACAAAACGTGCAGACTCTGAAGGAATTCTTGGGAATTATTAGAAATTACTACACGGCAAGATCAATTGAGGAAGGAGGATCGTGCAAAGCAGACAAACAGACGAAAACATAGAAAGAACTAACTACAAAACCATTTATATGAACCGACAAAGGGCATTTAATACGAAAAACTTCCATGAAAATACGGGAAGATTTGAAAAGAGTAGCTTTAGACCACCATTGTGTAATAACAATAGATACAACGATCGACAAGACCGACAAGGACCGCAGGCTCAAAAATACGAATTTTGAAATAAAAACTATGAAAGAAGAGATCATGGATATACGGAGCAACAGTTAAAAAATCAGGATAATTACGACGGTAATATGACACGTAGAAATAAGGACAATGTAGGAAACAATTTTCAGAAACACTGTAGGGAACAGGAACAGAGAAATGCAAGAATACAACAAGTCATGGTGTCAAATCTAGGAGAAATAGATGACAAGAAAATTGAAGTGGTTCAGGTGCATCAAGAAACCTCGAACCAAGTACAAAAAATTACTTCGATGTATTAGCTGGGGTGAGGGGGGGTTATTTATTTAGTATTAGATAGTTGTAGATATTTGGGGTTAGTGGACAGTGGTAGTAGTCAACAAACACAAAGAAATGTTAGGAAAAGGGATATGCGGAATCCAAAAGGTCAATCTCTGGTCGGCAATAAAAGGGAAACTGTCAACAATTGATAAAATAGTTTGTGTTCAAATATTTATGAATGAAGAAAATTTGGGGGACGCTAAGTTTTTAATTGTACAAGGTTTATGTATGGATATGATAATTGGATTAGATTTTATAGAAATATATGGTATATTAATTAATGGGAAGAAAAAATGTGTGGAAATACAAGGAAGATGTAAAAAAGGAGTGGAACATGGAATGAAGAATTGTATGGAGCCATCGATTATTAGGAAGTATATACAAGAGTGGATTATTTCAGATGTTAGTAAGGATATGAATGCGAGTATATTGGATAAAAGTTTAGAAGAAAAATTTCAAGAAGGGAAGGAACAGAATGACGTGACAATTATATGTAGTTTATTTGAAAAGATCTTTAAAGAAGAGCAAATGGGAACACAAAACCAAGAGATAATAGAAAAATTGAGTAATTTAATTGACAGACATGTTGGATTATTTAACGAATAAGTACGGTTTGCAGAAAAATACGTACACAAGTTACAGGTCACAGATGATAAAGGATTCTACACAAAAGTGTACACAATTCCATACCAATTAAGGAGTAGGGTTAAAGACGAAATAAAAAAAAATGTTGAGAAATGAAATAATTGAGTCACCAAAGTCAACATTTATCAATCCAGTAGCTATTGTACCGAAGGCAGACAAGTCAGAATTAAGAATATGCTTAGATGCAAGAAAATTAAACGAAATAACTATATCTCAATACGGACAACTAAAAGGAAAGCCGTGCGAACGATACATAAGAGAGGTGTGAAATATCTGCGTATTTTAACGGAAGAGCATCATGAAGGATGGGTAAAATATTTAATTGAAGTGGAAAGAGTCCTAAATACGGTACCAATTTCTGTCACGGAGATACAACCAATTACATTGATACAAGGAATTAAACCGTGTAGACCGTGGAGGGGCGAGGCGGAACAAATAGATATAACTAATTTGCTTATAAAGGCAAGAGAAAGAATAGATAATAAAAGGAAAAGGTTTCTAAGAAGGGAAAACAATAAAATAAAGAAACGTACAATCCTAAATATCGGAGATATGGTCATAGTGAAAAGACTAAGAGAGTCAAATTTAGAGAAAAAGATATGTGCTAAACTGTCATTGCCATATATAGGTCCATATAAGATAAATAAAATATTTGGAGAAGGAAATGTCTAAGAGTTAATAAACCAGAGTGGACAAATAATAGGTCGCTTCCATATTCAACTGTTACATCCGGTACACAATGTTATGATGTGAGTTCTATGCAAATTAAAAATATAAACAGAATAAATAGCTTTGAAATTTCAATAATTAATAAAAAATTAGAAAAAAATTCTAATAAAAATAAAATTTTCTAAAAACCTACACCTCTGTATAGCGTACGTATCACAGTTTAAATTTTATTTTTTTATAATATTGTTCAATTTTGGAGGGGCTTTTATGTGATGAATTCTGGACCTAAAGTACTGATGGGTTAAACAAAAGAAATCGGAGAGGAAATTTTAATTTTAAAAGATTGGGGCTTGTTCCGGTAACTGTTTAAAACTAATGATAGGTTAGAACATGAACAGAGTGAAGTTAGATCAATTAAAAACAAAGACATTGTAAATAAATACCAAATATAAGAAATGTATAGCAGAAATGAACAATACAAAAGGAGAGACAATAAAAGTTAGTAGGCGGTATAAAATGATGTAAAGGATATTAAAATAGTAGGTAGTGATAAAAAATTAATATTAGGAGATAGCTATGAAAGGTTACCTAGAGGACAGAGAGAAACAGAATGAGGAAATTCAATAAACTTTTTGACGCGAATACATGTAAAATAATTTTATCGTGAAATTTGTAATTAAAAATTTTTTAATTGTAATTCGAAGTGAAGCAATTGATATTGGACGGTAAATAATTATAATTGGGAATAATTATCATTATATTTAAAGAAGAAACAAACCTTCTATCTAAAGTTAATTGAAAAGTTGTTATAATTTGTGAAAGAAGAAAAATAAAATACCAATCAAAAACGCCAAATTGAGCATCAATCATTTTATTAATCAAAATAGAAAAAGAAAGTTTTCGAAATTATTACAGGTTTATAATAGTTTAAAAAGGTAAACAAATAACCTGTCAGCAAGGTGTCAATAATATACCGACAAAAATTGGAAGAAGATTATCCAGCGTTAGAATCGATACGACAAAGTTAAGAGGTTCATACAAGTAGAAAGAAAAGATTTCAACAAACAAGGCAAAGCCTAGGAGACCATAATAAAATCTGTAACTTCATACAAGAGGATAAAAGTACCCAAATTAACCACAAAAGTGAATACTTATATTTAATACTTATTTTATACTTATTTTAATACTTATTTAATACTCATATAGAACCTTAGGATTTTATTAATTGTACATAATCTTAATTTCATTTAGATCCAGAATCCGGAAGAAGCTACAATAACTTTATATATTTTAAAGAATTAAAATTTCCACATTATTTTGTATTATTAAAACCTTACATTCATTTATCTGTCAATTATAAATTATTCAAAATTAAGTGACAGTTATTAAAACTTAGTAGAACCTCAATTAATTCTTGTTGGAAATTTCAGAGAACAAAAGCTGTAAATAAAAGAATAAAAATAAGCCGCACACAAGTTTGATAAATAATTAGGATAAGTAAGTCTTTACAATTATATTATTTACTTTGATTTGATTGCATTTATTTAAAATATTGAAGCCATCTAAAGTTTGGTCACAAATAGATAAAACAAACAGATATTAGCTCAAAAGTAGTATTGAAACTGAATCCTACTTGAGATCATCGTTCAACAATAGTCTCAATTAGCCGGGGAAAAATATTTATAAATAACCACGAACTAGAGTTTCATAATTTACATACATATTTCTTACAGACATATTAAAAATCTATTACAATATATATATATATATATATATATATATATATATATATATTGCTGTGATAAGGGGTTGTTTATGGGTGTATTGAATAGCAAGGGTCGTGTAGTAACCATAAATTGCGATAGGAAGCAGAAAACTCCATTTATTTAGCAGAAAATTAAAGTAATTTGAATATTATGTAAATAGTAAGCATTTAACACTCTGTATATAGATCGTAGTTAGCTTTAAACAATGCGAATAACCATATCTTACAACAATAGTACTCGTATTTAGCAGGAAAATAGATAATTCATACATTAGGTAAATAACAAGTATTCAACACTCTGTATATAGACCATAATTAATTTTAAGTAATGCAAAGTAAAAATATCTTTTAACAAAAGTACGCATATTTAAGAGAAGTGATAGTACATGTAATTAAACACGCGTTGAGAAGTGTTCTAATTAGTTATAAAACAAATGCGAAGATAACAGATAAAACCTAACAAAGCTTTACGCAATTGCGCAGAAACAATAAACATTTTGATAAGAAAACGCAGTTTCAAAAATAAATAAACGAAAGTAGAACTGAAGTTACATCATTTATTTGTTCAATTATAGAAAATGCGATATCTAAACAAAACAACGTATGATCAAGATAACGAGGTATCTATAGCAAATAGGTATTACACGGAAAACCGAATATATTACATCAGAAACCACTTCAAAATGCAGGAAATACAAAGACCTGATTGGTTAAGATATCTACAAGACTTGTTGAAAACCCAGCCCACATGTAAGTGGGAACAGCCTATATTTAACACATAGCAATGATAAGACGGGTCAGTTTACAACTCAAGCAGAACAAAGCTGCGTCACTGCTAAACAGAAGGTCACGCGTAATTTAATATTTAATAATATAATAGTGTATGTTATAGTGACAATTAAATGCAACAATTATGAAGACTTCTTTTGCCGTTTAACGTGAGTAGAATTTGGGGTAATTTATTTAAACTAAATATTAATAATAATAGGGCTTCAAATGGGTGGATAAATATAATAATTTGAATGTGTGGATATTTTGAATGGATATAATACTTCTAATTGCTGGTACATTTTTCAATACTTTGAATTGGACGATAGAATATTTCAAATGTGTTAATGAGAATGATTCAAATCCGGGTCAATATAATATTTCAAATCAACGTCGACGATTTTGGTACAATTCTGGTACAATTTTGAGTTGCGAGATTCAATGTAAATAAAATAAAGAAGCACGAAGTAATTTATGGAAAACGAGGGGTTTAACTAAACAGAGCAGTGATAGACGAATGAGGACAACAAAGGGCTGTTGATCCACAACCAGAACAACCTGTAGCAGGTCGGATCTAATTAGTATTAAGATATTTTTTCTATTTAAATTTCAATACTGAATTTATTCAATTTATATAAACATGTGATAAAGTCAACAACAAACATTGCATACGTTAAAGTTACGTAGTATATCATAAAGGGGTCCAAAACGTTCCAGGTCTCTTTGGTAAAAAGAGGTAGCTTTGGTGACTTTAGATTGATTTCAAAACATATAAATTTTGGGGGTAAATGCTACATATGATATTGATTAATTGAGGAGTGTATTTAAATATTTTTCAAAAATTGTAAATAATATTTCTTTTCTTTATATGAAATTAATTGTCTTCGTTTTATAAATTCAAACAAATAGGTAATCATAAAGGGGTGGAAAAGAGAAAAACTGATCATCGTAACGTTGTGCACTCTGTGTAGATTGAAAAGGGCCAGTCGTGGCATAATAATAAAATTAGTGAGATTTAAATTTGATTAAAAAACCCAGAGAGGTGGAGTTATAGAAAACGTCCTAACACCGAGTACGACGTTATCATATCAATTTTTATTTGACGGCTCAACGTTGGGGCTCGATTTTTCTTGAAACTACATAGTAATATATATAATGCTGTGATAAGGGGTTGTTTGGGGGTGTATTGAGTAGTAAGGGTCGTGTAGTAACTGTAAATAGCAATAGGAATTAGAAAACTGCATTTATTTAGCAGAAAAATAAGTAATTCGTTTATTATGTGAATAGCAAGCATTTAACACCCTGTATATAGACCGTAATTAATTTAAGCGATGCCAGTAAGTATATCTTTCAATAACAGAACGCGTATTCAGCAGAGAAATAATTGTACATGTAATTAAAACTACGTTGAGAATGTTTAACAAGATTATAAAATAAAGACGCAGGAGATAAGACAAAACCTAATAAAACCTCATGCAATTACGCTTGCGATAAAGAAGGAACAATATGCGCTTTGATAAGAAAACGCACTTCCAAATAAATAAATAAATACGAAAATAGCATTCATGTTACATTATTTAATTTGTACAATTCTCCAAAAGCTTTATCTATGCAAAACAACAGACGCAAGTTAAAGTCTTGCCACGATAACAAATAATAAGGCAAGCAAAGATCGCAAATAAACAAGCATGATATGAGAATTCAAAAGAGTTTCATCAGAAAACAGCTTAAAAATACAGGGAATATCAAAGACAAACTTGTTTGGTTGAAACAATCTGTAAAACTGCTTTGAAACCCACTCCAAAGGTAGTAGGAAAAGCTATTTACCACCCACCGGTGATAAGGCAACTTAGTTTCCACTTGAAGCAGGTTGAATCCACATCACTTTTAATTAGAAATCTACGCGTCAGATAAATAAAATTTATGTTAAACTGAAAATAGTGCCGTGCAACAATTGTGTTAAGAATAAATGAAAAGTTTTTGCCGTTTTTTCAGAAAACGTGAGTAGAAATTGGGTAATTAATTTAAATTAAATATTTATAATCATATTGGGCTTCTAATCGGCTTCCAGTCAAATTCTGGACTATCTCTGGTTCTATTCTAATCCGCTTCGAAAACGATAATTCTGGTATATTTCTGGACTATTCAAATCTGCGTCGAAAACAATACTTCTGGTATAATTCTGGTATAGTTCTGGGACAATTCTAATACGCTGCTAATTTATAATCCGAAGTCTGTAGTTTCAAGTGGTATTTAAGGGAAGAGATTCAAAGCACGTGCAAAGAAATATAGAATATAGCACCAGGTGATTTTTGGAAAACAAGGGGTAACTGCACTGATATATTGGTTCGACAAAGCAGAGCATTGGTTTTGATTAAGCATTACAAGTGAGTGTTGATCCACAACACGAAGCAACATATCAGGAGATCACAGGTCAGATCTACTTAATTTTAAAGAATCTTTTCAATTTGAATTTTAATACTGAATTTATTCAATTTATCCAAAACTTGTAAAGAGTCAACAGGAACATTGCATGCGTTTAAATTTACGTAATAAATCATTAAGAGGTCTCGAACGATCCAGATTTTTTTGTAATGGTGTAGTTTTTGGTGATTTTATTTTAAACCTAAAGAATATAAATTTTGAGATAAATAATCCATATAATATTAATTGATTGAAGGGTGTATTTAAAAAATTTCAAAAATTGTAGATATTATTTCCTTTCATTATATAAATGTTGATTGACTTCGTTATATCAATTCAAACATGTAATCATAAAAGAGGTGAAAGAAAATTGATCATCGTAGCGTTGTGCACTCTGTGTAGATTAAAAAGGGCTAGCTGTGGCATAATAATAAAAGTAAAAGGTTAAAGTGAAAAACACAGCGGTGGCGTTCAGTAAAACGTTGATTGCACCGAGTACGGCGTTATCATATTAATATATATATATAATATATTTATATATATATATATATATATATATATTTATATATATTGCCGTGGAACCTCTCTAAATCGTGCCTTACAGACAAAAATATTCGAAACTTTTATTTATTTTCCAAAATCGCAAATAAATTTCACACAATAGAAAAATTTAATAAAAAAAATATTCCCTTACCCAGATTCCTCTTCTCATCACCTTAATTATTCTTTAGTTTTTAGGCTAGCTCAGTTGGGCCTCCTCTTGGATACCTAGATGTACTATTATACTCTGTATCGTTCACGCACACTCTCAATAAAACCACAAAATAATACAACACTCGTACGATATTTATTTACCACTATTTACAAATAAAATTCAAGATTATCCACTTTTCAGAGATCAAGTTACACTTCAATAAATCCTATTTTTGTACTGTCCTGGATTTTAATTTAAAATATCAAACACATTGAATATACCCGGAGTAAATGGGCCCTGAATAATACCTTATTTTTTTTCTTTATTTATAATTTATTTTAAATTTGTATACTCTGGAGTATGGTGAGCTCATGATAACCCAGTTAATTATGAATAATGTATGCTTTTGTACTTTGCATACTCTTACAACAAACAAAAAAAAACAAACCCATGTACTCTTAACAAAATTTAAATTCCTGATGGAACGTTAATAAGCTTTATATACACCTTTAGATTTCTATTTAAATACCATAATAAAGTTAGTTATACGTATTATTTTCAATACGCAAAATAATGCACAATACCTTCAAAATTTACTCTAACACGTCACACAATTTTCATAGTTTCATAGTTTATAACAACAACAATTTTAAAGCGTTACCTGGAATTTCTTGAAGACCTCCACTTCGTTGACGATGCGGTAAAGTTGTTTCGCTCTGCTCTGCTGGCCGTTTCTAGCTATTTGTAGAAGAACCCCATCTAGGATGTGCTGTCTGCTCTGCCTCCACAGTGCATCCAAATCCAACTCCAAATTAATTACACTTCTTTCATGCTTGCGTACTTTAGTTTAATTTAATTTAAATTTACGTTACTTCACGTCACTTTCCGAGCTTGTTTAAGATAAATGTTGCACCTCAAATTAAAATTTAGACTCTCCACTATTCACGTGTCAAATTATGAGGCCAACACTGTACTATTTAATTTAAAATAATTTTATATACTTACAAGCTCGTTCGTAGTCTGAAGCGATGAAAGTACTAAGAGAACGAATTTAAAAAAGAGAGCGATGCTAAATCTTTTAGAGTATTTATATAATTCCAATGTAACCTCTCCATACCCTCCTAACGCAAAATCCTTTATTTAAAATAATACTTCTTAAAATTTTAGTTCAACCGTTTTTGAAATCTCCGAAATTTAACGCGTCGTTACGGTATTTTCCAATAAACCCGACTTCAAATATCCCCGTGTTTGTCTGTTGTACAACTAACAATATCCACCAATAGTATATCCATTGACGTCTTCAAAATCCCGCCTATCTTAACGCTGTCCCTTTTTTATGCATATTATATGTTTCCTTCTAACCTTGTTTGAGTGATAGAGAATCGATATTACTGTCCGCGTTTCAACTTTACTCCATGTGGATTTGTATACGTGCTTTTTGATATGGACTGTCAGTATGCCTGTCTCATTCCGACGTATTTCATTGACCCTCTATCCTTTCTGCACTTTAAGGAAACTTTTAGTTAACATTTACGCGAACCCTCCAACCGTTTAATCAATATTCTTTGAAACTTGTTTGTTATCTATAAAAATAAGAAGAACCTGACATTTAGAAAACATGCAGGTGTTTAATTAACCGACGTTTTAACACAACATTTCTAGGAGCTTCTCTTCATGGTATTTCAACCCAACCGATATATTTGTTTGTTACAACGAAAGCTATTTGCCTTGGATTTATTGATTTTTCATGCCTTTATGCGTATTAGACGTAATTAAACTCCATTAAATTAATAAATATATTGCATTGGCTTCTACAATTTATTTTCTTTGCGAACCTACTAAATTTTAATTATTATTGGTAAAATTTTGTTAGTACTTGTTACTTTAAAATGAACTAACTGGAATAAAATTTTGCACGTAAATTCTGGTTGTTTCCTCTATACAGGGTGTTTCAAATTGCTTTGTTTATAGTTACTTTAACCTTTTAAAACCACTACAATATATATATATATATTTTATATATATATATATATATTTATATATATATATATATATATATATATATTCCGTGTAATTTCTTTTTTTATATATTTATGGTTGGAAGCGTTGTGTGAGTATTCTTGTATGTATATATATATATATATATATATATATATACCTATTATTTAGATTCTTAAATTTTATATTTGCTTAAAGGGATATTTTGATATTATGTAATATGCAATTGACGCTTTGTTTACACCACGTTATAACAGAACCATTACGTAAATTGTGTGCTTTTGACTTTTGTAAATACCCTTTTTGGGACAATATGTGCAACTTTCGGTTTGTAATATAACTTTTTACTGAGGTTTCCAATTTTTCTTCCGGTGTCACCCATCCCACTCTACTACGCTTTTGAGCTAGCCCAAAATCCAATTGTTTTGAATTTCTATTCAAGTCTTTTCTTTGTTATGTTGCGGTATTCGGTGTGTGCGATTTTTTTTACTTACTTAACTGCTTTCTTTCTTGTCTGCACGGAATGCCGTAACATATGAATTCACAAAAAGGTCATAACGTTATAGATTAGATGCGCAAATAAAACAATACCTGCATAGATTGATAGCCAGGCAAGACTGGCACCAAAGACGTTAGCCGTAGATGTGAAGGTTTTTCATTTCTATAAAGCGTCAATTCGTAACATATTTAGGTTGCATGCTTCCAATAAATCCAGAGCTGTAATGTTATCCAGAAATTATATTCTATAATCATTTTATGTAGAACCACCGGTTTTTTCCTTCTTACAGAGAGCAGTGAATATTATTTAACCTACATCACTTTGCATACTCGTTTTATCAATATGACCCTAACGATTTACAATCGTACTTATTATTTAAACTTTAAGTAATGAAGAATAGCGTTGTATATAGTAATTACTATAATATGTATTGCGTAAGTAGAATGGTGTTCTAAAAAATTTAATCATAGAACAAGCTTGCGTAATAACATAGAACAAAAGAATTTGTTCAAATTCGTCGTAGGAATTTACAAGTACCGGATTGTAACATATTGAGAAAAAAGTACGCTACTCTGAAAATTTGTACTTTTGTCTGTACAAAAGTTTAGAAAATATGTTTGCTAATGCTTTTAATTTGGCACAGTCACTTGTAGTGTCCTACTCTACGAGGCCTTTGGGTAGACGCTGAGAGGTTGTTAATAGCATAATTTCACTTTTATGGTCCATTCAACAACTACAGGCACTGATATATAATTGGGTATAATTTATGTGCCGAGACTAATTGTTTAACCCTATAATATAATACTTTTTTATTCGGGTATATCTTCTATTACACAGCTTCGTTATAACACGATGGCTGACTTAAAATAAATATTTGGACAAGCTCCTTATTTTACTTTAGCCATGAATAGTCTACTCTTAAAACTTAGAAAAATTAACAGCATTTATCTCAACGGAGAGGAGAACATTGTTGTACAAATAATCTGCTCGAAGAACGAAAAGGTTACGTTAACTATAAACAATCTACACCTTAACTAAGGAAACTTCAGACTTAGTCATAACACAAGTACAACGCTATATTGTGGAATTCAATGGAGCGGAAGTTCAAAGCATATAACTAATTCTTAATACGATAAGACCTTTGTTCTAGTTGTCTACACCATGTTCTGGATAAGCGTTGTAGTTAATACGACAGCTTGTTCGAAGCACATGCATCTATATTAACCCAGCATTATATCTTGTCTTGTAATGCATCCAACTGCTGCTTTACAATATGACATTCTAATTTAGTTCAATAGCGTCTCGAATCTTGTCGCAATATACACTATAGAACCAGCTGAATGCTTCAGAGCTCTGCTTCGTTTGTACGTTATAATAATTAATTTGATTTAAGAATATTTTGTATGCTACGTCTCATTCCTGTCTTTCATGTGGAGTGGGTAGCGCCTTGCAATATAGTGGCATTAAGTATGGTTCCTCTTAAATTATTTATTTCAAAGCCACAATATTCACCGTCTGTATTACATAAACAGTGCGGTATAATTAGTAAAAATGTAAGGACTGGATCTGCCTCGTACGGAGAGTTTTACTAAACTCTATTTACCAATCCTTTATAATTTTTAGGCACAGAGCTTAATCTACCAAAGTTATTATAAATTTTTGTGTTCCAAATACGTCATTATAGAAAACATGATAATTACAATGTTCGTTTTTGACAGGTGTCCAGTTTTCTCAACGGAACACCGTGTATATTTCATGACAGACCAATAGCTATACTGTATGATCGATATTCATCCAACTATATGTTTATTTGATCAACTCTGATCCCGCTTAATTAATTATTAACGATTAATCGTGCTAATTTGGGCAGTTTCTGCTAGTTATAAAGTTATAATCACTTACGGTTTGTGACCTCACAAGACGGAACTCCGATCAGGATCATGGCGATTCGGTCTTTGTCAGATTGTACATCGTTGTTACCTACAAATTATCGCAAAAGAGCCCTTTGAGAAAGAGGTAAGAAGGAAAGAACGAGAAATTTGGTCATTACATTTAAACATGCCGTAATGGCACTCTCCCGTAAAACACGGTCCCCTTTGTGGAATCCGACAGTAATGTGTTGACGTAAATAGTATAGTAAGGCCGGTCTGCTTCAAAACGTGTGCACGCGAATGTTCCATTGAAAGTTTCAACGTAGCATACGTGTGGACACGTTTTGAAGCAAGACCGCCCTTATATTACTTTCAATGTAACATTCGTGTGGTCACGTTTTGAAGTCAGACCGGCTTTATATTACTTTCAATGCAACATACTTGTGTGACTTCAAAACGTGTCCACACGTATGCTACGTTGAAAAATGTAAGTGCGTGCAGAAAAATGTGGTGCTGTTTTGAATTTGGATCTCTAGCGAGAAGTTATAAAGTAGGTCAGATGCAAAACATCGCATCCAAGTCATTTGTATTTAATTAAAGTGGATTCTGATTTATGTTTTTTACTTTTATTTAGAGGCTGCAAGTACACATAGACCGCTTTGACTTCAAAACGTGTCCACACGTATGCTACGTTGAAAAAATGTAGGTGCATGCAAAAAATGTGGAGCTGTTTTGAATTCGCATTAGATGTTCTCTAGCGAGAAGTTATAAAGTAGGTTAGATTCAAAATATCACATCTAAATCAATTGTATAAAGAATGCTGTATTTAATTAAAGTGGATTCTGATTAATGTTTTTACTTTTGTTTAGAGGCTGCAAATACACAGGCCGGTTTGACTTACAAATGTTCCCACACATATGCTACGTTGAAAAAATGTAAGTGCATGTAAAAAATGTGAAGCTGTTTTGAAATCGCATTAGATGTTTTCTAACGAGAAGTTATAAAGTAGATCAGATTCAAAATATCACACACGCATGCTACATTGAAAAAATGTAGGTGCGTGCAAACAAAATGTGGAGCTGTTTTGAATTCGGTTCTCTAGCGAAGAGTTATAAAGTAGGTAAATGAATCATTCTGCAAATACACATAGGTCGGTCTGACTTCAAAACGTGTCCGCACGAATGCTACGTTAAAAAAATGCAAGTTCGTGCAGAAAAATGTGAAGCTATTTTGAATTCGTGTTGGATGTTCTCTAGCGAGACTTTATAAAGTAGGTCAAATGCAAAAAATCGCATCTAAGCCAATTGTATTTAATTAAAGTTTATTCTGATGTACGTTTTTTACTTTTGTTTAGAGGCTGCAAATAAATATAGGCCGGTTTGACTTCAAAACGTGTCCACAAATATGCCACGTAGAAAAAATGTAGGTGAATATATGTATAAAAATTTCAATGTCTTGCGGGTATCCTTTAATATTCTCAATGATTGCTTCTCCATAAGGAAATTCTTAATTATGCTTAATGTTAAAAATAAGGTATGTGTTGCAACCATCGAGGAACGTACTAGAGTAAAACGTTGCTACTACCGTGTAATGTAGCATATGTAACTTTTACTTAATCAAGGTGTCAAAACGTTCATTTTTTTTTGCAAATAATGAAACATATCCCTTCATTATAGACGTTAATGCAGAATTCCGAACGCGAACTACAATAACACCGCTAATTTCATATCTAATTTCATCAAAAAGCAGCAAAACTCTATTATTTACAAACTTTGCTGTCTGAGACGGCGTTCCATCTGACTTAATTAATTTGCCTTCTATGTACAGCATACTCTTCGATGGTAAGGTGTAAACATCTCGTTGTAGTATAGGGATTCAAATTTCATCATTATTGTTTAAAAATGCGTTAGCATAAGGCTGATGAGTATGTTTTTCAATACTAACAATTGCATTGTCGAAGTAAACTTTTTCACGCACGTTTAGTATTTCACTATTCATTCTTTTTTTTAATTAAATAAATGCAGTTCTTACGATTGTACAAACTGGCGGTTTTGTGTTGTTAAAGGTCTTGAAGCAATCAATCGAGTGTCGATTGCTTTGAAATTTTCAGCATTTAAATCAATTTTTGACATGTTGCGTGCATTATACTTAATACCCATAGCTATTGCAGATTTTTTTTAAATGCAATATTACTGTTAGCAGTTCTCCTCTGAAATTAACTAAATTTCCATCTTAATCTAACACTTTAACTATTATTTCATTTATATTACGTGACCCGATTGGTAGATATATAATCGTTGGTGGGCACTCGACAATTTTAAAACCTGCAGATACTTGAAGAAAAAATTTATGTATTACATGCGCTGGTTTACTATTTGAAGAGAATCCACTTGCAAAATTACAGTCGATTAAAACTGCATTCACTTTACAAAGTGTTGATCGCGTAGTCTGCTTGATGGGTGGCATATGCTAGCAATTTGCGTGGATTGCAACCGAGAAAAGAACCAATTGAACCCTTTTTGGTAAAATCTACATCTTCACTACATTTAATACTACATTTAAGAGTATTATTGTCAGCTGTAATTTCTATATACACTGGCGTCTTTCTAGCGCTTTGTGATTGTTCCATACGACCACGCCGCCTTTTATCGCCTAAAGCTTTTTGAAGATATTTACTAATTTCCTTAATCTCATAAGTACCTTCAGGTGCTTCCATGAATTCTACGTTAGGTCTATAATAAAATTTATCATTTATTTCTTTTTCAACGTTTAGAATTGTGTTATAAAACTAAAAATTTGTTAATTCTAATACGTACACCAAATCATTATCCAAGTTTATAGGCGGATTAGAGTTGCTTGTTAAAGCTGAAGTGTTTCCAGTTAGAGTAAAAGTGTACGACATGACAATTTCATACACAGTTCTATGTACTGCTTAGAAATTGTAAGCATAAATGACCGCAAAACAGAGTACCGTACGAATGTTCTTGGTCAATGTTATAAAGAATTTTACATTTACCCCCACTATTCAAATAACTTATCAACTCTGTTGGCGGTCGCAGGTTTCCGCAGTTGTTATAGTAAATAGCGCTACTACCGTACTTTTTATAAGAGGTCCAATGCGTGCCTAACCTTCCATTCCAGCTAAATTAATTATACCACATTCTTTTAAATTAACTTTCTTGAGAAGATTGTTTCTCATAAACACTCCACGGAAATATGGTACTACTAATTGCTTAGTGCTCGATTTGGTAAAATCAAGTTGCGTTCCTTAGACAGACTTTTTTACCTTTGTCGAAGTTATAATCGTATACCTAAGCACTTACTACGCGATAATGCTATTTTATTAGTTTTATTTAAACAAGATGATTTAAACCTAAAACACATATATGACAATCACATCAAAACTGACATGAAGTATGATAAATTCCGTGAAATATGTACTGCTTGTTGGAAAGACAATTAAGGTTTCTTAGTTGTAGACAAGGATAGTGATCCAGGTCAAGGAAGGTACCGAATATCTTTTGATCACTTTATGCATAACTAAATCTTGAGAAACGCAAGTTTCTTTAGTATCCAAGAATTTTTTATTACAATAAACTTTTTACCCTATGAACAGGGATGCGATAAAACTTAAAAGAATTTTAATTTAAAAAAAACATTGTAAAAAACAAACTACGCAAATGAAAAGATGGTGAAGTCCAAGCGAAATCAATCTTACCCATAACTTCGCGATTAGACACTATTGCTATTAAACTAGAAGGGAAAGATGTGGTAAAGAAAGAAAAATTTAATAAACTGCCTCATAACAGTGTACAAAAAATTAAACCTAAATTGCTAGAAAGGAACGTTGACTATATTGATTCGCCGGTTATTGTTTAGCATATACCCAATATAAATAATGCCATAGATGAAGATGATGATGTTATACGAAACAGAAGTTAATCTAAATGTTCAGGAAGCCCAAGAATATATACAAAGCTTTGTTGATTCACCTGGTATGACATATTATCTCGAACAGTTATGTCCGCTACATCGAGAATATCTTTACAATATGTTAAAAAAATGTTAAGAACAAATTTGATTTTAAATATGGTGTTAGGTATAACCCTGATTCAAATGGTGTATGATAGGCAATTCTAATTTCGCGTTGGATGATGAAAATGTACAATAAATGATTTGAAATATAAAGGTACTCTTGGATTATACGAACTACTGTTTAAAAATATCCTGTAGGGTACAGACCGCAAGATCTAAAATCATACCTTGATATTGTGAAAAGAACAAATGCTAATAGAAGATATTATTCCAAAACAGAACAAATTCAGGGTAATAGTTCATATAAATACAAAAAAATAATATCTGCATTGGGCATACTTCCCCAAACACCTCGTAAACCTAAAACATTACCTCATACAAAGCGTCTTGGAGTTGGTATGACAATGGAAGTATCAAATAGCGCCATAGATTATTTATATTGGAATGATCCTAATAAACTTGTCGATAGATTACGGCTTTTAGTTTCACCTCAGACTGCTGTTCACACAGCTTACAGCAACCAAATAAATTCGATCATTGAAGAATTGCGTGAGGCAAAAGTGATTAGATGATATGACAATTGACAAATTTGGAAGGCATTTAAATAACCGTGAAATAGATCTAAGTGAACAAGAATATGAAAAAAAATGAAGGTTTTGAAACCTTGATTGAGTACAAGTTACATATGCTACATTACACGGTAGTAGCAACGTTTTACTCTAGTACATTCCTCTATTGTTGCAAGACATTCCTTATTTTCAACATTAAGCATAATTATGAATTTCCTTATGAGTAAGCATTCATTGAGAATATTAAAGGATACCCGCAAAACACAGAAATTCTTATAAACGAAAAAATTATGTAATTGCACAGTTACAAGGATTTTTGCTTAGACGTATGGATGTAATCAGGTTTCGTGACAGCGGTGCTAGCATAAACAATACCACGCTGTTTCTTGATTTTATAATAAAAGCTCCTTTCAAAGCAAGTGGAGCCCTCAACATTCAAACGTAGAAGTATTTATTAATTGTATTTAATAAATCCTGATTAGAAAAAAGTATTATGATAGTTGCTCAATCAAAAGTGAAAGAGGATATAGTAAACGGTATTCATAAACCAACAAAAATAAATTTCGAGAGATGCAAAGTGATAGCAAAAGGTTTAAATGACCTTGTTCAGACCGATTTAATTGAAATGTTACCATATTCGCAAACAAATAAAGAATTTAATTACATTTTAGTAGTTATTGATTTGTTTCTTCAAATACGTATGGGCTGTACCACTTAAAAGTAAAACGGGTCTTGATGTTACTGCTGCAATGAAAAACACTTTAAATAAATTTAAAAATCCACCAAGAAATTTGCAGTCTGAATTTGGTAAAGAATATTATAACAAACTCTCTCAATCCTTAATGCAGACATATGGCATAAACCATTATAGTGTTTTTTCTACAAAGAAAGCATGCATTGTGGAACGTGTAATAAGAACTTTAAAGGGAAAATGTGGTGTTTGTTTAACCTGAACTGTTCTTACAATTGGATAAAAAATGTAAGGGATATTGTGAAACAATACAACAATACAGTTCACAGTACTATCAGAGTCAAACCAGTAAAAGTTGATAAATCCAATGAAAAAACTATTCTTAAATCATCATTTACCCGCATCAAACTTGCAACCAAAATACTAAAATATTCAATTAAAGCCAGTGTGAGGATTAGTAAATACAGGGAAGCATTTACGAAAGGTTACACAACAAACTGGTCAAATGAAAGTTTTAAGATTAAAAAGGTAAACGTAACCAATCCGACAACATATATATTAGAAGATCAAGACGAGAGAGAAATCAAAGGTGCATTTTATGAAATGGAGTTGCAAAATGTTAAACATCCAGGAATTTACCTGGTAGAAAAAGTCCTAAGAAAGAATGGAAATAAAGTCTTTGTAAAATGGTTAAACTTCTCTAACGTACACAATAGCTGGATCGATAAAAATAATGTTTGCTAGAAGTTGTTATAATAATAATAGTTAATAAGGCTAACATTGTAAAATTAAAATAAAATAAATAATACAGACACAATCTTTCTATTATTTTTTATTATTATTAGACCATTCTTTTAATAACAAGGTATTTTGTTTTGCACATTGCAAACTTTTATTGCTGTGTCTATAACAATAAACGTTACATAGTAAACGATTTTTTATGTTTAACTCCGATAGCTTAGGACAGCCTAGTGCAAGCATATCAGTTACAAGGTTTTGCATTAGGTAGGTTTCCATCCATTTCTTCTTTTGTAGACCCTTCACACATACTTCTTTACCGGGTCTGATAATTTGCTTCAAATAAAGCGCTATATATGATGACACCATTACAGCTGTTAAAGATTCAGCCCAAGAAAAACCATGAATATTCCTTGTCACCCAGACGTTATGTTTTATATGATCTTGGCTCAAACAACTAGACTGCATTGGCAGTTTAAAAATTTGATTCCAAACAACACCTTCCAACAAGTCCAAAACCGCAATTTCTTTGCACAGAAACTCGTTTTTCTTGTATTTAAATTCCTAAATATCAATTATATACGTGTTTGTATATGTAGGTATATAAATATGCAGTAAACGTCGACTAATTAAATTAATATTAAGAGCAATTTCCTTATATAGCAGATTACCACCATCTGCGTACTTTGCTAACCTACTTTTCAACCTATCACAAGAGTGAACACATTTTAAATTGAAACTGGCCCATGTGTATTTGCAGAGTGGTCGCACTTTGATTTCAAACCGGCCTTAGCGCATTTTGAATCTAAACCACTTTATAATTTCCCGCTAGAATTCAAAACAGCCCCACATTTTTCTGCACGCATCTACATTTTTTCAATCTAGCATACGCGTAAACACATTTTGAAATATTACCGGCCTATGTGTATTTGCAGCCTCTAAACAAAAGTAAAAACATAAATCAGAATCCACTTTAACTAAATACAGCATTCTCTATACAATTGACTTAGATGCGATATTTTGTATCTGACCTACTTTATAACTTCTCGCTAGAGAAGATCTAATACGTATTCAAAACAGTTCCACATTATTTCTGCACGCACCTAAATTTTTTCAACGTAGCATACGTGTGGCCACGTTTTAAAGTCAGACCGGCCTATGTGTATTTGCAGAGTGACCCATCTGACCTGCTTTCTAACTTCTCAGTACAGAACCGAATTCAAAACAGCTCCACATTTTTTCTGCACGCACCTACATTTTTTAATGTAGCATACGTGTGTGATGTTTTGAATACGACCACTTTATAACTTCTCGCTAGAGAACACCTAATGCGAATTCAAAACAGCTCCACATTTTTTACATGCACCTACATTTTTTCAATGTAGCGTATGTGTGGACACGTTTTGAAGTCAAACCGGCCTATGTTTTTTGCAGCTTCTAAACAAAATTAAAAACATAAATCAGAATCCACTTTAATTAAATACAGCATTCTTTATACAATTGACTTAGATGTGATATTTTGAATCTGACCTACTTTATAACTTCTCGCTAGAAAACATCTAATGCGAATTCAAAACAAATCAGAATCCACTTTAATTAAATACAATTGACTTAGATGCGATATTTTGGATTTGACCTATTTTGTAACTTCTCGCTAGAGAACCGAATTCATAAGAGCTCCACATTTTTCTGCACGCACTTACATTTTTCAACGTAGCGTACGTGTGGACGCGTTTTGAAGTCACACACGTATGTTCCATTGAAAGTAATATAAGGCCGGTCTGGCTTCAAAACGTGTCCACACGTATGCTACACTGAAACTTTCAATAGAACATACGCGTGCACACGTTTTGAAGTCAGACGGGCCTTACTATACTACTGACGTAATTACCATTTGTCCTAGACCTTGCTTCGTCCCTTTCTCGATTCTATTATTCAAACCGGCTGATATCTTACATTTAATGAAATTTAAAAACGTCGTCGCTTGAAGAAAGCATGTTCTTATTATTTTTCCGAGAGTGATAATAATCCTTAGGCGAAGTATTAACGTTTTTCTGCATCTACAAACCATTTTATTCCGACAGTGTGTGTAATAATTTATAAAATATCCAGAGACGGATTTAGGAAAAAAAACCAAATCTTCTACTTTTATGCAAAATACAATAGATTAAATAGCTATTTACAAGTCTGTTTATTTGACACTCATCAAACGTCACTATACTACAAAAATTATATTTAAAAATTCTCTCGTTCTTCCAAATCGAAACAACTACTTATTACCTAAAGGACTTATTGATTAAATAATGTTTTCTTAGGCGCCATCTGATTTTTTTTTTAAAACAAACCGCTCTAAAGCAGGAAACGGAAAAGGAGTAGCCACTAATTGATAGACTACCTCGATATTGCGAGTACGGTTTTTTATGCCACCGTTCCCGACTACAACATTTTTACTGGAAAGTAAGAAATTTTCCTTCGCCTAATATCTTGTAGCTCTAAATTGAATTCTAAATCTTAAGGTATAGCCTAGTTTAACTAGCTTCTTTTTTCTATTCATTACATAAAGTTAAACTTTACTATTTCTCGATGTTTTTAAATATAAACAATTTTGTATATAACATTCCACAAAAGATATTTACAAACACCCATATACATTCGGTCCGTCGGATCAAGGCTATGAATTCAAAAGTAGTAATTTAGACATCAAATTCTTAATGCTAACGTGTGTAAAAATATACTGTGTCAACATTACATCTTAGATCATTCTGATTTTTGTTCGGTTTAAAGCTAATGCGTATATTGATACAAACTTTGAACCTGTCTTCATGTTTGCTCCAACTGTCAGTTATCTTACTGCTACATCGAGTTTTCATAAGCATTTAAAATTTTCTTAATATTATTTTAAATTCGTCTAAGAACAGTTTCTGTTAGAACTATCTTTGTTTTTGATAACTTAGTTGCGTTATTAGCGAATACACAAATGTCAGCACCTTTAGACAAACGGTGAAAACAAATGCTGTTGTCACTTTTAAAGTATATTCAACCACAGGTTGAATAGGGTGCTTCTTTGTTACTTCTAACTATAATTAGAAAAGTAAGTATTAAATATAATGATCTCGGCAAATATGTTAATTTCTCACATTAATATAGATAAGGTGATTATATTAAACATGATTTGATATATTTTTTCTTATTACAGCGTAATAGTAATGCATTGCAGATTAGTCTAACCAGGGTCCAACGTATCGCTGCTAGTGCTAAAACTAATAGCTACACAAAAGTACCAAATGCATTAAACCACGTTCCAAGCTAGTTGTAGACATAACTTCCTGGCAACAGCATGTAATTAGAAATGCAGTGCACAAATGTATGCAAACAGTAAGCATAATGTTTCAATAATACACATTGCTGTGAATCTGGATTTTTAGACCGATACACACAACCAGAATTTTATTCCCCAAAACCCTATCAAAACACCTTACCAATTATCCTTTTGTTGATTAACAAATGCCCCGGTAAATATGCATCGACTAGTTCTGCTTGAAGACATCTATATACAATAATCACAAAATAATACGCCTATGAACCTGGTGATAATAATAAAAACTTTATGTTAAACATAAATTTATCTTCTCTTTAGATTTTTTCAAAACTGTAACAAAGTATTTACAGCAAATTGTAAAGCTACAGTCTTTCTAAAATTATCAATAGTGATGTATCTTGAACCAAGCAAGAATTAATGATTCAGAAAATTTAATGTTAAAATATTTTGTGAATTACTCTACATAAAATAATTACTTTTCTTATCGTTGGCAGTACTGCGAGCTACTTTACAATTGAAATTATTACAAATGATTTGAAAATGTCTTCACTTTAAATTACAATCAAAATTAATCCTAACTTTCAAATTATATCATAAGTACATAGTACAAATTGAACACACAAACTTTTGTTATCATACCATATGGCACAAATAACGACTTATCTATACTTTAACATAAAAATTATTTCTTGTATTTAATTTACAGTATAAGAAAATTTAAATTATGATTATTAAAGATTCTACTTAACGAAGCAGATACATAGACGATGACTAACACAAAGTTTATCACCGTCACAAAACTTTTATCAAAGTTCAAAATACAGAAAAACAAAGGAAAATGTGAAACGTTGTTACCAAATAATGTAAGCTGAACCAACTAAGATGAGCAATGCACCGAGAAGTACATCCTAACAGTCTGTAGAATTTAACCCAAGCATTCTAATTGTACACCAGAGATTTAACCTCAAAACCAGATTTGATACAGCAATAAAGTTGAATTCTAATTCTTGAAATAAAAGCAAATTCTTGGTTGAACCTTATTTTCTAACAAAAAAAACAGACCCATTCCAAATTTGGTACAGCATTAAAGTTGAATTACTAGTTCTTGAAATAAAATCAGATTAACCTCCAATATACGCCTCACACAAGTTGCATGCTACTTCAAAATTCCATGTTACTTGAAATTTACAAAGCATTCGAAAAATACACTACAATAATCCAATTAATAAAGTCTTACAAGTTTACCTTACACACTGCGTAATGAAGTTTCATCAAGATCAATTACCCTGACTATCAAAATGTACTGCCAGTCGCCTTCAAATCCATATATATATCTCTCTCTTTTATTAACAACACTCTGCCCTATGCCAACTATGATTTTCTTACTTAAACAACATTTTTCTTCTCCTAGATCAGGCCCATCTGGCCATGGTTATCGGTAGATAAACCGAGTCGACGTTCACTCTAACCAAAATTAGAACGAAAGTAATACGCTTTGTCAAATGACAATTGCTTGCAGATTACTAGAGTACAAACATCGCGATTTCATCGATATTCAATAGCATGTGACGGGGGTTAAGCAGCCTGCGGCTACTAAGGTCCCCAAACACTTGAACAATTGTCGAAATAATAGTTTTCTAATATATGTACTTTCGCAAAATCAACATTAATTGAAAATATTTCAAAAGTCTTCAAGCCTTGAAACTGGTTGGACGCGTACTTTCACTTATTTCTATTCTGAGTTAGACTACACCGTTCCCTGAAATTCCAACAGCCTAGATATAGCTCGTTTTGCCTTGTTTCCTAATTATATGCCCTATTTCACTTAGGTTCAGTGGTATGTAAAGTGGGTTAAGCAGCCCGTGACTTAGATATCTGTCGAATTAATAGTTTTCCAGTAATTATTTTCGCACAATTAACAATAGTTGAGAATATTGCAAAACTAATACCGGAAGTTGCTTATAATAATCATCAGGTTTAAGTACAGTTATTATTTTTGTTACTGCGTTTTCCATCTTGGAATTGCGTCGATGCGTACCTCCATTGATTTCGATTCTGAGCTAACCTGTAGATTTCCCTGAAATTCCCACAACCTAGATCTTTCACTATCTGTTGTAATAGTCTAACCTAGGTCTACCTCTACCTCTCTTTATTCCTATCTCTGCTACTAATGTATTCCACACTATCCTCACGTCTTAGTATGTGGCCTATCATCCCATCTTTCCTATCTCTCATATTTTTTACTGCTTTCCACATACTTCTCTCTTCCCAGGTTTCACAGCCGTACAGTGCTGTGATCCATACATATGTTTTAAGCAATCCTCTCCTTGTTTCTAAGTTTGTTCTCTTTGAACACTGTAGTTGCTCTTTCTTGTTAAATATAGCACGATCTTGCGCTATTTTTTGTTTTATATCTTACATGCTCTTTTCATCTTACGTTATTTGGCTTCCTAGGTAGCAGAAATCCTTAACCTCTTCTCTTGTAAGTTCTCGTTAACTATTTGTATTTTAGCTTTTAATTTATATTCCCAACCTTAGCATACTAGTACTTTAGCTTTATTTCTATTAATTTTCATATCGCATGTCTCTGTTAAAACTGTTTTATTTCATTAAGAGCAGCTTCCAACTCTTCAGTGCTAGATGTGAATACCGCTATATCATCTGCAAATCTAAGCATATTAATCTTTTGTCACTGTGTGTCCAAGTGTCTTCCTGCATTTGACAGTATTCAATGCCTCTTTGATGTACAAGCTAAAAATTAATAGAGATAAGGCACATGCCTGTCTCATCCTTATTTACTTCTTAACGTCCCCCTGCCCTAGTTCCATTGCAGCTGTTTGCTCTTTGTATGCTATGTACTATCCGTCTATCCTTAGAACTTCTTACCATTTAATTGGTGATAGTTCTTCCCATTTAAAGGTCGATAAAACAGTTTACGAAGTCGGTAATACAGTTTAAGAGTTCATAAACACATCGCGCAAGCGCAATGAATAAAGCGGGCTACGCCTCTGGCGGATGAAAGCGCGAACCTTATACAGATTTGGGGCGCCGTCATCTACCAATGGCGTCACCAATGCATAAATTTAAGACGTAATTATCGGAAAAATATACATAAATGTCGGACAAAAGATAGCACAATAATTACTCACATGATATGTCCCTGCGTTGAAGTTGGCTTCTATTCCAAGTCCATCAGGGCCTCCATCCCGGAGGGATTAAAGATGGTGACTCGTTAATCTCGGGTCGTGGAGTCCGGTTTGCCTCGAGGTGGCTGCAAATTTATCTACCTATGTAGGGAATAGACAGGAACATGGTAAGGGGGCGACAAACAAAGACAAGCAAACAACGAAATCTACATAGATAAGATAACGATACGCTACCAAAAAACGTCCACTTCACTTGATAGTTTTAGGCAAACAGCCCCGTTTTAAGAGCGTCACGGAAAACTTGTCCCCACTCTTTTTCTTTTACACATCCGCCGAAGTTATTCGTCCAACCCTCTAGAGTCGCACGATCTGCGCAAATGCACTATGACGTAACGGAAGTACACGCCTAGTCTATTAAAATTCCACGCGCCGCGTCTTTTGAAATTATGGCGCGAAACTTCCGTACATCAACTTAACCTAAAACATGTTAAAGTGCCGATTGGCACGTAACAAACTCATTCCAATCTTATTGAGTATTTCGAACACTTTTTTCCATTTTACATTGTCGAATGCTTTTTCCAGACCTACAACCCTATATTCACGGTTTCCCCTCTTTCCATTGCTTTCTCCATTATCACCCTGAGAGGTAAAATAGCCTCCCCTACACACCTATTTCAGCTAGTCTTTCTATTCGTTTTGTATAATTCTGGTTAATATTTTTAACACGTGTGCTGTCAAGCTTATTGTTCGAAAATTTTTTCATATATCAGCGCTTCTCTTATTTGGTATAGTCAGTGGCATATTCTTAAGCCCCCCCCCGCAACTTCTAAGTGTGCTCCACCATCTAGCTCCTTGACGATGCTGCCGTCTAGTAGCTACCCAGTCCATCAGCTAACTCTCTGGTTCCATTACTATCTCCGCCATGCATACCGCTGTTTTCAATTTCCATTCCAAAAATTTCAATCCCCAAACTTAACTTTTGTTATTCAAACATCGTTTTTTTGTATCATCCAAACACTTTCAAACTTTACTTTTCGTGCATTCCAATACCAAACTTAACAAGCTGTGTACTTACGTACCACTTTAACGTTTTACCACAAAAATGCTTTTAGCTTCTACATAAAATTTTATTAACTTGCACTGGTTCACCAATGCTGGACGAAATCTCAACGAAAAAAGCAAGAGCAAAAGAGACCGAGACCCCTCTCTGCCAGTGTTTATATAAGTAAAATTCGCCCCCCCCCTGTTTTAAATTGGCACGTATACTTGTATACCCGTTCCTATAATTCCAGAAAATTTTTTTCTAACCGTCCTGCATTTCATCGAAAAAGCTTTAACGTATCTCGAATTCTTGTAAATTTTTATAACCAACATGACAATACTCGGAAAATCGCTTTAAACTGTCACTCCGTTGTCCGAACTTAGCCTCTAGGTCTTTATTTGTCAATGCCTCCAACTTCAACAAACATCTCTCATCTCCCTTGTACCTATAGTTTTATTTCACACATACGCTTCCACCAATTGGCTCGCTGCGCTTTTTGTACAATTCACACCAATCACCTCGCTTTTCTCTATTTCCCACTTTTTAACAGACTCGTGTGTGCTTTCAAATACCCTTGAAATTATCGATTGTATTTAGGTCTCCTAACAATACTGCCTCCTGAATTATCTATACGCATCCCTCTTGCACTCAAAACACTTTTATTCTGTCTTGGTCTTTCGGTTGGCTCCTTACTATACCACCTCCAATATTGAAATCAATATTTTAACCATAAAACCGCGTCTACCTTAATCCCAACGGCTGTTTTTTTTCAATAATCCATTAAAGCTTGTTTGTTGACAACTTTACCAAGAACTATTGTCCCCCTCGTTATTTTGTTTCAACGTGCCGGATTTTACGCTTGAGAACAGAAATGCTGCTTTAACACCTGTTCCACGCTTTTAAACTTTCATATGATTACTTTGCTGCAAATTTAAATACGTTGGAAAGATTTTATTCCAATTACTTTTGATTCTGCTCTATGTTTATACAAATACTATGTTACATTATCCTGGCTAAACTACATTGATCCTACATTATTATACACTTCTCAAGTTAAAAAATAATTTGTTAAAAATATTCCAACTCCCTAATTAAATAAATTTGTCTTCCTTTATTCAAAAGCTCTCAACCTATGGGTTCATTTGTGTCCTTATATAACCCAATGGAACTTCATTAATATTAATATCAATATGGTATTTAACGTTTAAAACTTTAAAACGATTTATTATCATGGGTTCCTGTGATTGAGCGCCCTCCCCCCCAGCCGCGCGGTCTGCGGAGTGTACTATACGCCACTAGGTATAGTGACCATTATGTTACGTTTGAAAATAAAGAAAGAATAATAGGTAAGTTAAGATATTTAGATTACAGAATAGAAGTCTACAATGACTCCCCTGCAGATTTACTTAAACTTCTTATAGCTCTCTTTGAAATTTGATGAAGTATTTTCATAAGTGGAACTACCCCAAAAGACAAAACATCTTAACCTATATTCAAAAACAGCATGATAGATTAAACATGCATATTAAAACATATACAACATTAAAAATTGCTTTAATTGCAAAGAAACTGAGGATACTCGATTACACTAAATTAGAAATAATAAGCACGCATTTAATATTTACAATTGGATTTTGCAACAAAATGTTTTAGGCAAAATTCATTTAAAATGTGATATTTTACTATAGTTGCATTTTTAAAACGTGTGTTTGGCAATTGTTTTCTTTTTTTGTGGAGAGAAGGTCTAATTGCTTTGTAATTTTTTTGTTATGCGACTCTACTGAATTAATAGCAGGCATTTCAATGTTTAGACCACTATTAGTACCATATTGCAATGAACATTTAGCCACTTTAAGTTGTTTTATAACAGTTAATAGAGTTTCATTGGGGGCAGGTAAATTAACAAAACTATTTCTAAAGCAATGTTTTGTAATTGCGTTTTCAATTTGGCATTGTCTTATAAACTTGAAGTTACTTAACTCTTTCAAAGAGAAATCTATTTCATCTTTGCAGTTTTTGTCTTGTTGCACCACCTCATGACATAGCGAACAATTTTAAACAATATAATGATTGTGTTTTTAGTTTTCTGTGTTACAGTCTAGTTACTCTTGCTGGCATAATTCACAACCATATACTTTTCACAGTTATAAATATTGGTATTTTCTGTGATTGAATGAAAAATCTCCATTTAAAGATGCCTCCTGACTACAATTTATATGTACTTTTACCTGCAAAAAGAGAATGTAACATTATTGTAAAATAATCACGATAACGTAATTTAACTCTATTAATATGCCTTACTCCTAAGTCATGTTGTAACAACTCCCCAAAATCAATACATATAAACCTGCTCGTTTTTAAATACAGCAAAGTCACGCGAGTACCAACTATTTTTGTAAATTAAATTAACTTTCCTTGGTATAGGAATAGGAACGTATTTGAAAGTTCTGGGAAACATTCCAATAAAAGGTTTTAAGACAAGAACCTACCATCTGTTCAGTAAGCCGTATATAATTTAATCTCTTTCAGAAAAAAACACCACTTACAAAGTGCCGTTTTGACCTTGCGAGACCGAGTCTATGTATTCTCGGGACACAAGTAACCCTTTTAAAGTTATATACCTCAACTTATTTCAATTTCAATGGTGGAGCTAGATTAGTCATTAAGTTAATTTTAGAATTCCTAAACTTTTGGACGCCAATCCGTGTAAACTGAGGAACATAAATCATGCATCTGTGTAAATCATAATTGTACACACCTGACAGGTTTTTGTTGAAGAATTTCTAGGAAAAATAACTAACCCATAAATCACTACCGTACACGTTTCTTTGTGCAATAGAGTACATAATTGTTTATATGGTTACAAACAACTAGAGAAGTGAGCTTCCAAAAAGCTTGATTGTCATGGGCTATTGACGAAAATTATGAAATAAACGTCATAAAGAAAAAAAAGACGTAGTCAATCATGTTATAAAAACTAAATTTTATTTACAAGGGGGAGATTTTCAATTCTGCTTCTGATCGAAGAAGCTCAAGCAAAGTACCACCTTGATTGCCGACGCGATGCAATAAATTAAGAGTTCTCAGTATTTATATACATGGGCTGAGTGGTCAGTTACGCGAATTAGTTCCTGTGGGATAATCGCGAATCATTATATACCAAAAATAGAACTAGTTATCTAATTAGAGGAATAAATCGCTAACCTTTTTGTTAAAGGATACATATTGAATGTTGCTGCACCCGTGTATTTAATATGGAAAATCAGAACAACAGCTTTCTTCTTTTGTTGGTTTACGAGAAGATGGTGATTCAACTGCGAGTTTAATCACTGTACATATATTTTCTTGAATTGCTGATAGTAAACTTGTATATATTTTATTAAGTTAGCAACTTTTGTTAGGACAATAGTGCACTAGAAGTAGGTTATATGACTAAGTTGTAATTACCATAAGTATTCCTTTTGCTCTTGACAGTCGTTTAAAATTCCTTGTGTCAATAAATAGATTTTTAAAATCTTGACTCCAGTTGCATTATTTATCATATACATGTGTTAAAATTTTATGTGAAGAAAGCTTTTGTCAAAAACAAAAAGAAAAGGGAAAATTAATTACAAATTAATCGTAACGTAATTAAATCGATTACAAAAAATATTATTTTAGAAAATAGAATTAGATTTAAAAGGTGAACAAAATTATTTTATAGTTAAAGCCTTTTATTTGAAGCGCATGTGGATGAGGAGAATTCATAATTTTGTTTTTTTTGAGCTTTAAATTCGGTAAAGCTATCGAAGTGAGTTTTATAGAATTTTTCTTATGTATACATGATCCTTTTTTATAACTAAAAGTATGGTGAAATTTTTTTAGTTCTGTCTAGAAGGGTCGTATTTATAAAGCTATATCAAGGCGATCACCCTTTAATATGAGTTTCTGAATAGGTGAATCTGGCGCCCTATAAGATAACATCAGAGAGTAAAGAATTACAGGTAAGGTATTGAATCAGACTTGGAACAGTCAATATTCATTAGTCTTAAATTGTGTGTCCTAAGAAACCCCACGACCTACGCTAGTTAGTCGAGATCAAACCCCTAATCCCTGTTACAGGCATCTCCCACCCTTATTGCAAAATTTAACTTCGTTGTGTCAAATCCTTCCGTAACGAGAATTAAACAAAAGTTCAATGTATGATGATCAAATTACCTTTGGTTTATTTAATTTGTCGCTATACTTGCTTATCTCTAGTATATCGCATAATACTATGAATACTTTTATTTACGCGCTTCACTTTCTTGCCCTCCAAATACTCATATTTCATTACACGGTGCATACTTTCTAAATACATATGGATATCTATCTGCAATCTCTTTCTGAGACAATATGCCCATGACATATAGTTATTTCCATACATATTACAAAAATATTTATAAAAATCTAAAGTATTGGGATCTTCTTGCATCTGTACCAAAAACGCATTAAGAACTTCAAAAAATCGCTTTCGTCAGATGTAGTCTGTATCACTTTCAAATGCCTATAAATGTCTTTACTTTTTTCTTTCCCAATTATTTTGTTTAACTTCGATCGCCAAGCACTATCAATATGCCATGAACAAAACAAGCGATGAGTCACTGGTCCCATGCAAAACACTATGCATTATACTAAGTGTCTGTAATATCAGACATAAATGTATTAGTTGTAACAGTTCCAACAGCTGTTTTAACCACATCAAAAAATATTTCATATATTTTTGTATCTTTCCGATTAGATACCATATATGTAACTGGGAATGCTTTTCCATAATCATCACTAACCATAATAGTTGTTAATTCAAAATCGTTTGGATAAGTTCCATGTGTACCATCAATACATATGAATTTGATGCAAAATGTTTTTAAAAGTTGCATTTGAATTTTATTCATAATAATTAAACAGAAATCAGGTTTTGTTAATTCAAACTGTTCACATTCTAACCCTTGAAATTTACAAAACAATACAGGATTGTTTTCATCAGTTCTACATTCTTCTACTTATCTACGTACACTGGTAGCATTATTGGTATCTCTCACGCCATCATGAATATCAATGTTAAACAATTTTTAATGTTGTGTATGTCTTTCTTTGTTAATAAGTAAACACGTTGGAGTGAATCCCCAATATTATCACAAACGGCATCAATAAGCTTTGGAATTGATACTCCTAATGCTAGTTTTCCAGCAATGCATTCCTTTACATTATGTGGAATTCTAATATGCTGATCTTCTACCATATGACAAAAAATGTGTGTAATTTGCCCGTTGTACTAGCTACAGTGGGCAGTGGTCCTTGGAAACTTATTCTTAATCGTACACTGTAATAAAATAAAGCAACTCAGATACAACGAAATTACATATACTAGACTAAATACAACTCTCAGTACACGTTGTTTTCTTTTTTTTACATAATATTTAAGCCCAATAGCCCTACCTGCTATCTAATCATCAAAAACCAATAACAAAAGGCATACGCAAAAACGATGAATTACTCTAATTATATTTCCTTAAGATCAAAGTCCTACTAAATAGTACCCTACACCATAAAATACTAGTAATTAAACTACCATTTATCTTATTTCTCCAGCCCTGCATTGAACGGATAATAAACATTCTTTCTTACTTTGTCTTCGGGCCCAATATTTGTGGATTCCTGATATAACTATCGTGAAACGATTGCACTAATACCTTCTACTAAAAAACATACGTTATGAGCATAGAATTCTTTTAAATAATCAGGCGGATAGCTACTTTATGCAGCCGCAAACTCGCCTTTTTCGTAAATAAAACCACTTTGTACACACACCGGGTGAATTTGCCTCTTAATATTCCGTATTTGCATCTCAATCAACTTTTACTGACAGCAACTTTACCGATGAATGATTTATTACTATTATTATACCAAGCGACGATTAATGAAATGTGTACTTTCATTAATCGTACTTTTTAATAACACTAACTTCTAGACAAGGTTAAGTTCATGCAGGACACATTTTTTCTTTCTGTTTATTGTTCTCTTTTTGTAACTCGCCTTCTCTGGCATACGCGTCTCACTGCCACCTGCACCGTGTTTAGCCAGGGCTGGGTACTATATACTCGAGTAGGGATGAGCGCTCTATATGTGATTTGCAATAATTTGCCCTAACTTCATTACTAATGAGATAATTTTACAATTACGTTACTAGTGCACATAAATCCAATTTTAGAATATTCTTGAGATTTAGACTGACGTTTTCCAAAGTTACTTCGAACATTACCTAAAAAATTAATTATAAATTAGAAAATCGGCAACATTATACATAGAAATTCCTTAACCTGAGCGATTGCACTGATATTAATAAGTAAAATATTGGCGACACTGACTTTTGCCGTTGGACGTTATTTTGTTGTTCAATATCAGATAACCATATCTTGAAATCTGAAATAATAAATTTTTCACTATAATTATATAGCGTTTATAGTTGTTTACCTTCAAAGGATAAAAACTTTTCTAGAAAAATTTCCTGTTTGAAATTATGTAATTCAGTTAAATGATTTAATAAAGTTGTTCCAGATCTAAAATCTTTATTGCATTCTATACATTTAAATGCATATCATTAACTGAGCATGTAAATGTATTTGAATGTGTGTGATTTCTTTGTAAATGCACCTTGAGAGCAGTTTTATTAAAAAATGTTTTGCCCCATTTGTCACACAATACACTCAGGAGTAATTCAGATTCAACTTGCATACTATGAAATCGTTTTTGATGTCTATTTATATTACTTTGCGTACTATATATTTTTTTTGCAAAGAGTACACTTATACGGCTATGTCTTAAAGGTAGACATGGCCATAACTGATTACGACGTAACTAGAAAAAAAGTGATAAGAAATAGGAATGCTGATACAACAGAAAAAATTTATAAAATAAAAATGAGGTTATGTAAGTTAAATAGAAAACTAGCATATATTTATAATAACGGACAATTCTTATACATCTTCAAGGTCGCCTAGGAATCAGAGTCGTATCACAATTAGACGCGTGTGGTTTCTTCTACTCATATTTGCATGAGATTTTAGTCTTTCTGAGTGTCCGAATAGTAAGGTGGAGGTCCTCCTTATTCTGCTTATTTGACCTAGATATTACATTGTTTATATTTTGAATGAATTTGCTGTTTACAGTTTTATAAGGCAGTTTGGTTGTCTTGTTTATGGGAGTCTACATACGAAGTTATGATTTGAGCCTATAAATCTAAATTTAAGCGGTCGTCGTTTGATATGTTGCTATTGATTACATCAACTGGTTTTAATTTAGTCACTTTCAGGTGTTTCAGCACGGTGAAAGGAACCGTCCGATAATGTCCGAACTTCGGTTTCCTGACGAAGTAAAGTGTATATCTATTTTATGCAATTTTAACAGTTCTTGTAAAATATTATTTTTAAACTCGGTACCTAGATCACATGCAATTAAGGAGAAGGTTCCATGATGACAAAAGAATATAATTTAATTTTTTTATGAATCAATGGCATTAATATTGTTAATGTGATATGTCTGTTCATATTTTAAGAAAGTATTAATAATTGTAAGAGATTTTGATCGTGCATCAATATGAACTATTTCAAAAGGTGTGGTTACTGTGAGGGTTACGTTATATTATATTTTTCACGATGTCGCCATATTTAGTTGCCTGGCATATATCGCAACCGTTTATAAAGTTTTGAATGGAAATTCTTATATTAGGTAAACGAAGAGGTACTAAAAATGGTAGGGGAAGAAAGAAATATGTGGAAAACGGTAAAAAATAGGAGAGATAGGATGATAGGCCACATGCTACGGCATTAAGGAATAGTGCGGAATATATTAGAAGCAGAGATAGGAAAAAAGAGAAGAAGAGGCAGACCTAGGTTAGACTACTGCACACAGATAGTAAAAGATGTAGGCTGCAGGAATTTCAGAGAGATGTGTAGGCCAGCCCATAATAAAAATCAATGGAGGTACGCATCCAACCAATGCCAAGATGGATAAACTAATGACGAAAAAATAACTGTGCTTAAACATGATGATTATTATAAGTAACTACAAGAATTGGTTGGGCCATATTCTCGAATAAAGTTAAGTGTGTGAAAGGATTTACTGAAAAACCATGATTTCGGCAAATGTCTAAGTGTTAAGGGATCTTGGTAGCCACAGATTGCTTAACCCCCTTCACTGAATCTCGGTGAAATAGGGCATAAAACTAGAAAAAAATAGAAGAGGAACGAGCTGCATACACATGCTGTGTGAGAATTTCAGGAAACTATGTAGGCTAGCTCAGAATATAAATAAGTGCAGGTACGTGTCCAATCAATTTTGAGACGGAAAACCTAATGACGAACAAATAAGCGCAGATAAATCGGATGATTAGTATAAACAACTAGTTGTTGATTGCGAAATATCTGCAACTAATGTTGACTGTGCGAAAAAATATATTGGAAAATATATTAAATCGGTAAATGGTTAAGTGTTTGGGTTCCCCAGCCACAGGCTGCTTACCTCCCTTCGCAACCACTGAAGGTCGGAGAAATAGGGTATATAATGGTAAAACAATAGAAGGTGACCGAACTGCATCATTCAAGAAAAAACAGCGCCTATGAGGAAAGACAACAAGCATAGAACAAGAAGAAAATTTCTGAAAGCATATGTGTGGAGCACAGCACAGTATGTCTATGAAATACGGGCAGTTTGAAACGCAGACAGAAAAACGGTAGCAGCTTTTTGAAATGCTGTGCTTCAGATGTATGAGGAGGATAGCAAGAACAGACAAAGATAATAACAAATAGGTTATAGAAATAGTAGGGGAACAAGGATATCTGGTGAAAAAGATAAGAGAAATAGAAAAGCAGAATACGTTCTAAGAGATTTTTGGGGAATAGTATGGGATATATTACAAGCAGAGATAGGAAAAAAGAGGTAGATGTTGACCTAGATTAGATAGTGATAGATGCAGACTGTGCAAATTTTAGGGAAATCTGTAGGTTAGTTCAGAATAGAAAACATTGATGGTACGCGTCTAACCAGTTCCAGGACTGAAAACCTAATGATGATGATGATGATTCTTTTCTAATGAATATCTACATCTCCACATTTCGTCCTGCCCTATGCTACCTCACCCCTACCCGCGCTTTTACAGCAGATCGTAGGTAACCTGCTGTGATGAGCTCTTAAGTCCAGCCTAGACATGGCGGCCAGAAATATTCTGGGGTATACACAAAAGAAACAAACCATGGATAACAAAGGATATCCTGAATTTAATAGAAGAAAGACGAAAATAAAAAAATTAATCAGACGAAACAGGAAAACAGAGATACAAAGCCATAAAATGGGAAATTATTCGAAAATGCAGGAAAGCTAAAGAACAATGGATTAATGAAAAGTGTAAAGAAGTACAAACGAAGATGGAAATAGGAAAGACAGACAAAGCATACAAATTAATTAGAATAAATTTTAGGAATATAAAACCGTTCTTCTTAATCTTCTTTGGGAATTAAACCACTCATATTTTTTTAAATGATCTTTATTTACGTTTCGATCCATGACCTAGGATCGTTGTCAAAATAATAAAAACTTCAAGTTTGACGTTTATGCCATAAATTGAAGGTTACTTTGATTTATTGATGTTTGAAATATTTGGTTTGAGTACACTAAGCAAAAACTTCAAACGTCAAACTTGAAGTTTTTATTATTTTGACAACGATCCTAGGTCATGGATCGAAACGTAAATAAAGATCATTTTAAAAAATATGAGTGGTTTAATTCCCAAAGAAGATTAAGAAGAATGCTAAACAAACCACAACAAACATACAGGGAGTATTTATAAAACCGTATAGCAAAAATATAAGGGACGCACAAGAAAACGTCATTACAGAAAATGTAGAGAAGGTGGGTAGATGGCAGGAATATATAGGGAATTTATATGCAGGAGAGGAACTAACTGCATTAGAACAGGAATCAGACATTGAAAATGATGACTTGGGATATCCTATACTTAGAGATGAGTTTGAATTAGCATTAAAAGTCTGAAAAATGGTAAGACGCGGGAAACAGATAAGGTGCAAGCAGAAACTCTAAAAGCCGCTGAACAAGCAGTAACAGAACGTCTCTTCAAAGTTTTAAGCTATATGTATGAGACAGGCGAGATACCCAAAGATTTCAAACGTAACATCACAGTAACTATACCAAAAAAGAAAGGCGCGGATAGATGTGAAAATTTTTGAACAATAAGTCTGACAGCACACGTGTCAAAAATAGTAACTAGAATTGCGCAAAGACGATTGGAAAATGGGCTGAAGAAATACTAGGAGAAGACCAATTTGGATTTAGGCGATACAGGGAAACACGGGAGGCTATATTAGCTCTGAGAGTGATAATGGAGAAAACAATAGAAAAAGGGGAAAGCGTGTATATAGGGTTTGTAGATCTGGAAAAAGCATTCAACAATGTAAAATAGAAAAAAATGTTTGAAATACTCAAAAAAATTGGAATGAGTTATAGGGATAGACGAATAGTACATAGCTTATACAAAGAGCAAAGGAAGTAATAGAATTAGAGCAGGAACGTAGAGAAGTAAACATTAGGAAAGGGGTGAGACAGGGATGTGTCCTATCCCCATTGATTTTTAACTTGTACATGGAAGAGGCAATGAATACTGTCAAATGCAGGAAGACATTTGGAATTACTATGCAGGGACAAAAAACTGATATGCCTAGATTTGCAGATGATATAGCGGTATTAGCGTCTAGCAAGGAAGAGTTAGAAGCTGCTCTTAATGAAATGGAAACGGTTCTAACAGAGAGATACGGTATGAAAATTAACAAAACTAAAACTTAAGTACTAGTATGCAAAGGAGGGGAAAATAAATCAAAAACAAGGATACAGGTATGTAACACGAACTTACAAGAGGTTAGGGATTTCTGCTATCTAGGAAGCCAGAGAACGCAAGATGGAAAAAGCACAAAAGATATAAAACAAAGATTAGCACAAGGTCCTGCTACATTTAACAAGAAAAAGCAATTACTGTGTGCAAAGACAACAAACATAGAAACAAGGAAAGGATTGCTTAAAACATATGTGTGGAGCACAGTACTGTACGGCTGTGAAGCCTGGACAGTAGGAGAAGCGGACAAAAAAGATGGCATGGACATACAAATTTAATAACAAATAGATTATAAAAATAGTAGGAAAACAAGGATATCTGGGTAAAAAGATAAGAGAAATAGAAGGGCAGAATACGTTCTAAGGCATTTTTGGTCAATAGTATGGGATATATTACAAGTAGAGATAGGAAAAAAGAGGTAGATGTAGACCTAGATCAGATAGTTATAGATGCAGACTGTGCAAATTTCAGGGAAATCTGTAGGTTAGTTAAGAATAGAAAACAATGATGGTACGCGTCTAACCAGTTCCAGGACTGAAGACCTAATGATGATGAGGTAAATAATATTTGTATTTTGGGTTTTAGTTGTACCACGACGGTTTGTTTTTGAGGCATGGTATATTTTTATAGTATCTTTGATCTGATTAGCTTCAACCTGTTCTAAAATTTTGTTACATTTAATGAATGTATACGATAGCCATCTGAAACTTCGTTTTAGCACGACACAGTTTTGTATACGTGTCCTCATCTTTAAAATAAATATAATATGTTACTTGGGAGACAATGAATTCTCTGATAAAATCGATTTTGTCAAAGATATCTTAGAAGAATAAAAGAAAAGCTTTAGCAGAAAGAAAAACATGCAGGTATCAATTAAAAATAGTACCCGTGTACTCGATATGGTATCAGATGGGTTAACCAATACAATTTCCATGTTTCCTGATTAACCTCTTGAATGATTTTTAAATAAAAATTTAGCCATTAACAAAAACAAATGCAATTATAAATTATTTTTCAGTTTGCCGGAACTTGTATAATACAACAAAGAGATAATTTCCGTAATATAATTCGTAAAGCTAAACTTCTTTTAAGTACAAGAACTTTGTGACTTGGATAATTTCCGAATTGAGTTTCCTATAATTCTAGTATTCGAACTAAACTCGTTCCCTTGGGCTTCTCTATATTGAATTGCATTGCGTAGTAATTCGTATATCACGTCAATGCACACTTCGGTAGTAACACGAAAATATATAACATTCCAGCGGTTGTGTATTGAAATATTCTATATGCTGCAATCTCAATTTTCTATTTTACTGCGTCTATATCGAATCGCTTGTTTCTTAAATTCAATTTACGAAATAATGCAGAAATTCCATTCTACAAAGATATTGAAAAAGTATGAAACAAAATTGAATTTGATAAGGGTCCGCTGTAACCTCCACCCTGTCTTCTGCACACCTTCGCAATATTTTGAACGAATATAAATGCCGGTTGGGTAAAGGTTAATGCTGCGTATGCTATACAACAAAAAATTCTATTAAAACCTAAGAATGCGATTACAGAGTTTTTTAGCGAAACGTGCTTAATACATTTTGGCAAATAATGTCCATGAAGCTATGTGTCAAGCGTACCTTTTTAGTAACTACCGACGCTCATTACAAAGTCCTGCATAAAAATATTGTTTTAAAATATCATCGGTGTTAACCTTTTTTATGTAATGTTTACCGTGGAGTGCGATAATAACGCTAATTCTATCCGCCACATAAAGTTCCTTAAAAACAGCTTAATCTAGGTTAAACTAACTGAAAATACATGGTTTTAATATCATTTTGATTCTATAAAAGCGCTCAAATTATGGAAGGTACAAAATTTTAGATCAAATAAACCCAAAAATAACCAATATGCAATATGCAGTACAGCTCAGATATAAGTTTTAGTAGTAGTGTGTCCGCTATGCTTAAATAGCAACACATTTTTTGTTGCTTTTCTTGTTTCCAACTCCTTGAGAACCATATTTTTATTAACATTACGCGGTAGTTTACATCATATTAAGATTTCACTTCACTTGAGTCCATTTCTCTCATATTCTGGGGAATCTTTTTTTCTGATTTCCGGTGACAGCATTTAGATTTTAGGAACGTTGATGCTGATGTCATATCCTAATATCTTAAACCTATTTAACATCTACAAAGAACTTGTAACTTGAGTCTTATATATTAACAAGAAAGAACATTATCCGGAGTTTAAAAATACCCGCGCTTGATTTCTTTCTGTATTTAACTCGGTTGATATTGTCATACGTCATTGAGTTCTTTTTAATTACTTCTAACAAATACTGAGTCCCTCAGTGTTGCTAACACAAATCTACAATACCCTCCTTTCGTTAGTAATACGACAAACTGTGTTATTAAACTTAACTTAATATGAAGTTGCAAAATAATATGCAGATCGTATAAAATACCATGTATACAGTAACTACACTATATGGGTATAGAATTTTTCATTTTTCAATTCGCGTTGAAGTAGGCGAATATGCGTGCCTTGTGTATATGGATGTGTTGTGTGTGTGTGTGTGTGTGTGTGTGTGTGTGTTATGTGAAGGTGTGTGAGTGTTTGTGTGAGTGAAAATGTGTGTGCGCGCGCGTGCGCGTGTACTGCTATAAATACCATTATTTTTAAACTAACTAATTCGATTCTTTTTAGGTTTAGTGTATATTTTAGTTTATTTCAAAATATTGTTTGTTATTTTCTTTTTCCATCTAGGCTTCGACTTAAGCGTGACCTCGCTTGCTACAACATAGTATAAAAACAAAACGTTTCTATTCTATTTCTATGCTGCTTTTTTGGTCCACTAGAATACCGTTCTCAATGTTCTTGACTATAGGTTTTAAGGTATTACTGAATGGCCCATTTTCCGTAATAAAATGCTATCTTGTAACAAACATAACCGTTCGCAGAAGAAATATGGAGACCTCCGTTGACCGAACTACATAAGAATTACGTTACAATTTCTTGAAGTCGTTCATATATTGTCTGAATTTCAAAGTTGACTGATTGTCTGCTAAAGATTTGTATAAAGTTCTTACAATCATATTGATTGTCGCACAAGCAAAGATGTATCTTTTTGCAGTAGCATCTAAGACCTGAATTTTGATCTTTAATTTGAAAAATCAACATGAATTTCTCAGGCTTATTGCTGATACTCTATATTAGGTCGCCAGATAAGAGCAAGAAAGGAACAAACTCTTCTCTATTTAAAAACATAGAAAACAACTTAACTTACGCAAGCGGTTACTCATTTCTCAGTCTGCATACTTAAAGCACTTCTAAATACTTCGGAAGCCTAAAATCCCGAACTAAGTACTTGATTACGTGGCGAGTAAGAAGTTTATGTTCATTACCGCTAGAATAATAGAAATTATTCTGCGTCAATCATTTTTACAGTGTGGCACTGGATTCGTGTAATCTAGTACATCCGAATGAATAAACTCATATAGCAAGTCTTTGAGATACAGGGTAACGGGTTGAAGCAATGTTTAAGTAAGAAATTCTCCATTGTTTTTGAAATTGTGACTAATTTCTTTACAAGGACAAAAACAGCGGTCAACTTTGTGGTTTCTAGGGTTTCTCTAAAATATTTGTATTCCACAGCAAAATGATCATTACTTACCTTAAAACGAATGCTAAATCCTAACATACACATGCTTTTAATTTCCTAATTTTACACCAAAGCCAGAAGCACGACTGTAATGAACAGCATGTATACAAACCAATCCAGTGCACGTAAATGATCCCGGATGAGCTACTTGTATCTGTTTAATATAAGAATGACTATTCCATACAGTAAACTTATTTCTTTATTTCGGGTTACTAAAAGCAAAACATAATACTTTATATATTATAATTGAGAATTGAACAATTTGAACACTCTTGTCTATGACTTATAGAAAACGAAAAAAATTAAGCCGTAATAAGGGAGCAGCCAACGTAGTTTTAGTATTGACCTGTTTTTCGATCAAATTGGATATAGGAATACAGAACATCAACGATTTACTGTGGAAATTTAATAACAAACTGTAATATTAAAATTTAATTGTTTATAATTTACCATTATTTTATTAATCATTAATTTAAAATGTTAATATTTGAGAAAACGCGTCAATATACGCATTATGGGGAAATTTAACAACAACGGAAGTTTTTTCGAGAATAGCATTGAAGGTATTACAAAGGACAAGGATAAGTATAATAGTGTGTGAGCAATAATTGTTTGGGTAAATATGGTATATGTGTAGCTTGACTTACTCAATAGTTTTTATCAATTGCTTACACACAATGCCTACATCGTCAAATATTTTATGTATCATTTATTTAAATGATGCGTGAACACATGCATGGAAAAACAAAACGAACAATGTTTGCGTGTGTGAGGGGATTGAATATGCATCTGTGCTGGTTATTTCATTTTTCATTTTTTCTGCATACTCCTTTTCCTAATCGACAAGTGCTACCGTTTACAACAGCAGCTGGACACTACGATAAATTTTTGTTAAAAACTAGTTTACATTATATTCATACTTACAATCGGATTTTGTGGTCGATGAACGCGCAGCTGATCCGTTACTATCGAGGCAAATACTTTACTCTCAAACTTTCTGCAACGCGTTATTGATACAAAATCATCAATTATAATAAATTTTAAATTGTATTTCAAATTAATTTATCGGAATTTAAAACCTTCTACTGTTCCAGATATAGTAAATATTGGAAACTATTTAAAAAAAAATGCAATACCTAAAATTTAGTTCTTGTAATTCTGTATTTATATTTCACTATCATTCTATATATTTCGTGTGCCAAAAAACGATATTTAGGTCAGTTCCTGTAAAAGCGTTTACTTTTATTCTATAATACACAGCATCATTATTGTAAGGTGTGGCCAACCCTACAGTTCTACATATGGTAGTGCGTTTAGTCAACCTCTGACTAGAATAATTACATTGAAATACATGCGAGACGTTTTTAGATTAAAGATGTTTGATAGACCTCTCCGTGCGATGGACCTGATTGACAAGTACAAGAGTTTTGTATTTAAGAGCTTTACGAATACTACAATAGGCGAATTCGAAATATTATTTGAATATTCTGGTGTGTTCTCGAACAATTGAATAAAATATAAATTGTTACAATGAGCTTTAGTTAGTTCAGTTTCAATTCAAGCTTCGATTGTAATGTGGTTCTAGTTTAAAGCATTGAAATTCGCTATATAACTTAATGGTGCATTTATTGTGCCCGATGTGAAATAAACTATTTGTATGCGCCATATTCGTTTCCGCTCGAGGCATTCACTATTTCCGCACGCGCGAGTCCAAATTGTTCGCGCCAGATATCGACGGAGTCGGATCGCAGCTCTCGTGATAGCACTAACTATATAATACAAATGTTGCTAGCTTTGACTAATCCGGTATTGGCCTAGTCTTTTCCTGACTCACTAATTTCTTTCAACCCCCGGCCAAAAGTTAAATACAGTGATTAGTGCCTCTATAATACTTAAGGACTTACGATAAGTGTTTTTAGGCCTTTGTATTGTAAACTCCTATAAACTTACTTCAACCTCTAACCTTAATTAATACAGTTCACGCTCTACCTCCGAACCCCTTGTTTACGGCTCTTAATACTCAGGGTGGTTGTATTTGCATCCCGTTACGGGTATTCTACGACACTATTATAGTGATGGATATGAATTTGTTATAGTGATCGATAGATTTTAAATACTTGGGAGCTTCTTTTTAAAAAGTTTATTTTCAAAAACAACTATCAAATTTGTTTCATTTCTATAATAACAAAAAATTCTTTATTTATTTTACAACAGACTTGAACGCTTATGTTTATTAAACGCAAAGTAAATGCAATTGAAAAAATATTCTAAGTTAATATTTTAAGAAATCAATAATTATTAATTAAGAATGGTAGCTTGAGCATCTAACATTGTTAAAGTTATGAAGTTCTAAGACTGATTGGCAATCAGGGCTTCTTACATTTAACATGAAGCCTCTGGTCTCACGTCGTTTCGTGGGAAAGTGCAGATCTTGCTTTCTGCTGTTTCTTGATAAATCATACATTGCCTTTATTCTATGTAATTATAAATAAGTCTGCTTGATCACAGTTCATTGTTTTTTCACCTGTCATTTCTTATTCCTATTTCTGATATGAAATCTGACATTTAATATATTACAATCTTTAATACAATGTATCATGCGATAACTAAGACATAATAATTACATTTAATTTTAAATACATATTAATATGGAAGATATGCAACGCCTCCCGATTTAGATAAAAATTAAGAATTGATTCTTAATTTGTAAAAACTCGTTGTCCCTAAAGTTTAATTTGTGGTTTATTTGTCTTTCACTTTTGTTGCCTTGATCTAACAAACATTTTACACAATAAGTATACAGCTAATAACACTAATAAAACTATGAATAAAATTGTCCAGATACTAATATTATCAGTGTAAATTTGGCACTTTTAAATCGTTTAAATGTTCACCGCGTGGTTAAGATCGTCAAGATCTAGATGTTTTAGTTTCGTCGGCTTCTGGATAATTCCACTGTCCTCGGTTTAAGGAACCTTAAATTGTAGTTTGGATAGGTTTGCAAATTCCTTCGTAACTGCTGGCTTTTGATATATTCGAATAATTTCATTTTTTAATTTTAAATAACAATCCTCCTTTATGGTGATCACTATGCTTCCAATTAGGACTAAACTGTATTCGTCTTTGTTGCAATTGGCGGTGGCTATCACTTATTGCGGAAATACAGCAATCCACTTGTCCGTAACTTTCCGAATTTTTATGTCTGTAATTTGTACTTGTTTTTGGTTCACAATTCCCATAATGATTAGAAAATCGTAAGAATGCACTTCGCAAGGGCTATCTATTTGAATAGCTGTTGTCGTTAATGATTGACATAAGTGTTGGCCGGCTGCCACTTTTTTGCATTTTTCATTTGTGAATTCATACCTAAGTTTATTTAGAGAAAGGAACTTGGTCTTAGGGATAATAACTTGATACTGACCATTAAGTTTCATAGAGAAAGCAAATAAATGATAATAATTATAAGGTTTAATCTCTACAATTGAATTTTTATGAAAATGTAATTTTATGATTCTTTATATAACCTTTTTACTATGGCTGTTTTTTCAAATATAAGTATGTTAGATTCTGTTACTTCAAAAGGCAATTTACTATGAATTATAAATAATTTGATTCCTAATAATTCGTTTAATAAATCAAGCGGTTCGATAATACTAGCATGAAAGTATTTAATTTAACAAATGTTACAGCATTTTCTAATGTAGCTAAAATTTGTTGAATTACAGAGAGGTTTGCTATCATTTGATTAAATATTGTGTTAAAACTTATTAAATTTCGCATTCCTAATATTGTGGTTTTCATGCTAATTTCAAGAGTTAATATTTTATTTGTTATGCCGTCCTGAATCTTTACTAATTTTTGGAGTGTATCGTTAAATTTTACTATAGTTGATTGAGTTAACGAAATTTGGTTTCTAACAGTTTTATGTGTACTAATATTTCGTTATCGTCTGTTCTACCTGGGTGTAGGTTGACGGCGAGTGCAATGGTTGTCCATCTGAAATTACAAGGTGACTAAAATTCTTTAAATGTATATATCTTATGGTTTTTCCGTTGTCTATTACTGCTACATTTTTATCTGAAATCTTTTTGATTTTAAATGAACCTAAATTTCTGAGGGCCGTGTTTTGTCGTTTACTCTTGAAATTTCTTTCATAAACGGTCTGTTTTACTGCGAATTTGTTTATATTGACGTTTTCATTGCGGGTTTTTGAAATACGTTCTTTATCGCTGTCTTATTTATTTTTGACGGTATTATAAGTGATTTTTAATTTTTTTGTGAACTTTGGCGTACTGTTGATATACTTCTTTATTATAGTGTATATCATAAGGGGTGCAGGAGTCTGAATATCCTAATGTTAATTCGAGGGGTGTAAAGTTAGTTGAAGAGTGAATTGTATTGTTATAAGCAATTATGGCATATGACATTAAATTAGTGATGTGTTCTTTCTAGTATGTTAATTTTAAAAGTCTGATCTGTTCTAATTATGTTGAATGTAATCGTTCAATTAATCCATTTGATTCTGGATAATTTTCGGTAATAAAATGAATATTTATTTTATGAAGTTCCAGGGTATTCTGTATAGTCTCGTTTCTGAATTCAGTTCCATTATCTAAAGTTATTGATTCGGGTGTACCGTAAAATGTACAGTACTATAAAAATCATGGAGTCACATCAATACTATTTTTTGAAGTAATGAGTATCGCTTGTCCTACTTTTGTGAATGCGTCTGAAACTGATAAGAAATTCTGTGCTTCAAGTACCGAAGTGTCTGCATGGAATTTTGAAAGGGTTTGTCAGATGTTTTAGTTAGCTTTAAAGATACCATTGGTGGTGGGTGATCTAAGGTATTTTGCTCTGTCACATATTTCGCATTGAATTAACAAAATCTGAAGTTAATTCTTTCGTGTCCTTAAAATAGTATCTTCTTATGAGTTGTTTTAGGGTTTCGTTTATTCTACGATGAGTTGTCTAACCTTCTGGTTGGTTGCGAATTACGTCGTTTATTTCATTTGGGTCGTCCAAAGTAATTAGTTTTCGTGTGCATCTGATAATCTCTGGTCCTGAGTTATTAAATAATCTAATATATAATTCTGAAAATTTATGGTACATTTGTTCTCTTGTGAAATAAAAGTAAAAATGTTTTTTCTCTGGGGTATATTCTTTTAAAATTTTAAGTATTTGATCCTCGTTGTCATCTTTCGTTATTTGAATGTGATATATTTTCCTGTTGTCTATTTTTGTATATTTTACAGGGTCTGGGTTGGTTAAGTCTTCGGTATTTATAAATTGGTTTTATTTTGTATCAATAGCTTCGTTTAGAATTTTAATTGCGATTTTAGGTACGTCGTATTGAGTTGAATGTATAGTTTCTATTTCTTTTTCTGGTTCTTTTCAATTGTGCTATATTTTTGTTCTGTCTTTTTGTGATGCATAACTATCGCTACCTATTTTGCCTTGACTCAATACTGCGCCTAAAGCAACATTGAATGCGTCTGTAATTAATATAAAAAGCTTTGAAATGTCAGGGTACTCTAAAGAACGACGATTCCAAGAATACACTTGATTTTCTCTACTGCTTTAATGAATTCCGGCGTAAGTTCGATTTTATTACCTTTTTTTAAACAATTTGTAAGTGGTTTAGTTATTTGTGCATAACCTTTAATGAGTTTTCTATAATATCCACTGAGTCCTAAAAATCCTTTTATGTTTTTGTTCGTTTTTGGTAAGAAATAGTTTAATACGACATTTGTCTTATCTGGGTTTGGCATAACACCTTGTGGCGTTATTATGTGTCCTAAGGAAGCTACTTCTTTTTGCAAGAATTTGCTCTTGCCTAGTTGTACTTTAAAGTGAGCTTTTCTTAATCGCTCAAAAACTTCTCTTAATCTCTCAATGTGTTTGTTGGGTGACGTTGAATATATAGTCATGTCGTCAAGGTACACAAGACATTTCTCGTTGTGTATCTCTATCAAAATATCGTCCATAACCCTCTGAAAAGTGGCCTGTGCGTTTTCTAAGTCAAACGGCATGCATTTGTATCCATAGTGTCCTCTGGATGTACTGATAGCTGTTTTGCTCATGTCTTACTCTTCCATTTCCATCTGGTGATAACCTGAGGCGAAGTCTAATGTCGAAAAGTATTGGCATTCTTCTAGCTTGTCCAATATTTGTGCGATATTTGGTAATGGATACTTATAGTCTACAGTCTTGTCCTTGACTTTCCTGTAATCAATGACCATTCGGTATTTGCGTTTGCCTGGGGCATCTAACTTCTTTGGTACAATTAATACGGGGCTGCTCCATGCTGAACTTGTGTGTTGAATAATATCTTGGTTCAATAAATTTGCTGCTTGTCTATCTAGTTCTTCTTGACTTGCTTGAGATAGTCTATACGCTTTGGTGAAAATCGGTTTCTCATATGTTAGTTGAATATTATGTTTGACTGTGTTGGTGAAGGTTAAGGGTATTTCTTCACAATGGAATATATCTCTGTATTCAAAACATAAATCTTTAGTTGCTCTTTCTTCTTCGGTATTAATATTATCATTGAAACAAATGTTAACTAGATTTTCTTTTAACATTTTATCATAATCTGTGGGATTGGAATTACTTTCAGAGTCTTCGTCGATTTCCATCTCACTAAAATTTATTTCTTCCACTTCTATTGTGTCGTTAAAGATACCTCTATGGGGTAGTCGTTTGCGTTCAAAATTGTCGTAGTGGCGTAATTGTCTTTTATATGGACGAACCTCGTGGGTGTTTCTACTTCCTGTTGATATGGCATGGGATTTATTATTCCTATAAAACTTTTTGAATTTACTAAGACGTTTACCTGTTTTCCTGTCCTAGGTTCGATTGTGTATTTATGATCGGTTTGAATATTACTGTTTTGAAATTTAATTGGTATTTCTCTTGTTACTCCACTATTACTGGTGAAAGTTTCTAAAAGTCGGTAATACAGTTAACAAAGTATTGCACTTAGATGGTGGTACATTTATATGGCGATAGATGGTTTTTAAAAGCCTGTAATACAGTTACCAAAGTTCAAAAGATACATCGCGCAAGCGCAATGGATAAAAAGCAATGCTACGCCCTGGCGGCCGGAAGCGCAAACCCCTTTTACAGGTTTCGCGTAGCCAACCCCTATGACGTCACCGATAATTTATATTACGCCATAGTCGGGAAAATTTACATCAAATTAGAACAATGAAAATTAGAGAATTTACTCACGTGAGGAATCCGGTATCCGGCAGGAAGTCACGCTACGGTAGGCCTCGGCTCCGGTGCTGCTGGTAGAGCTTGGACATCGGGTCGTGGGCTGCTCCCGGGGTCGTATCAATCCTAAATGTAGTGGAACGATAAGGAATAGGTTAATTAGGGAAAGACAAAACAAAGATAAACAAGACAAAGGAATCTACATAGTAAGATAAGATATGATACCCGGCACGACTATTTCACTTGAAGATCATAAGACAACAGCCAAGATTCAGGGCGTCACCCCAACTCGACCCCACCCTTTGTCTAGTATTGCTATACCCCTCTAGGGATAAGCACACTACGCAAACTCTCTACTATGACGTACGGAAACACACGCTTAGTCTATTTAAAAATTCCCGCGTCTCGCGTATTTGAAAATATGGCGCGAACTCCCGTATATCAAAAAACTAACCTAAAAACATGTTTAAGTGACCCTTGGCACGTAACACTCTGTGTTTTATTCTTATTAACTGATTGTTTATATTAACATCTGCTCGTAATCTTCTTAAAAGATCCATGTCTATCAATCGGTTGTATTTCTCGTTGAATTCAAGTAATCAAAATTTGTGTTTGGTTTTTACATTGGAAGTTTTTGGTAAAGGTGTATTTGCAATAATTGTTGTAATGTCGTTTTGTGTGTTATCTGGATTTTAAAAGGTTCTCTTTCTACAAAATTTATATAATGTTTCTGCACGGTTTTTGGGCTAATTAAGGTTTTTGAAGATCCTGTATCGATTAATATTTAATTTCAGCATGTGGTATTTCTATATATGGAAAAATGTTTTGATTAGTATTCTTTAAATTTATTACGTGTGCTCGTATATGGTTCTGTCTAGCTGAAAATTTGAGTATGCGTTTTCTTCATAGTCTTCTTCATTTTCGTAAGGGTTGTCACATTCGTAGTTTTCTGAGTAATTTGCCTCATCGTCTTTACTTAGATTTGCATAATTACCTGTGTCTTTGGGTATAGCTTGATTACTGAAATCTTCTATTTCCTAGTGAAAAAGCTCTTCGAAAGTAAAATTTCGTTCCTGTGTATTGTCGGGTTTGATTTGAGATAGTTTACTGTTTTGTATGGTGTTGCCAAATGACGTGTTCCTAGAGGGTGGTTTTTAGTAATTATTGGGATTGCTGTTATTCCTCATGGGTGCATTTCTCTTAGGATTTACGCCGAATGTTTGCAATGATAGATTTGCGTTCTGATTGAATTTGGGTGTAAATGAAGGTTTGGGAAATTGCCGAAATTGATTATTAAAATTTGCGTTGTTAAAGTTTGGATGATTAATTTTCAATTGATTTTTCAAAGTGTTAAATGATGTAAATTTGGGTTGTGTCGGTATTGGTCTCGCTGCTTGTATAGTCTTAATTGGTTGATAGTTTTGTTAATATTTGGATTTCAAAGTCTGTTCCTATAATATATAACGTTTTCCTCTTCAATTATTAAATTGATTGGCTCCTCTACACTTTGTGGGTTTCTAAATCCAATTTTATCCAATAACCGCTCGGATAACGCGTTTATATATGTATCTAAAGCCATTTCGCCGTATATTTTAGTTTTTATTAAACGTACGTTAGGATCCGGTTATTCTAATTTAAGTTTAGGTTAGAATCAAACTTTCAACATTCTGACATCTCATACCAACTTGATTAGGTGAACGGCTGTTCTCCATTCTTAAATTTTGTTGATCGCCAAATTAAGCAATCAATACTTTTATATAGTTTTTCCAATCATTTAAATTATCCCTATTCGTTATTAAAATTAAAGTATTGTAGGGTTAATTTACTTAAAATTAATCTAATAGCCACATATTTTTCTCTAGATCTCCTTGCTTATTAAAGCTTTTCAAGAATGTTTCGCACGCGGTAATGAATATGCCTCGCATCATATGATTTCCATCATATGTTAAAATCGAATCTAACTATAACCTTAAGTTATCTGGAGTTCATTTTGTACAAATTATTTATTCTCTGTTAGCTTAGTCAAGTTTGCACTAAAGTTATTTAAAGAATCGATTACAGCTATCTTGGATTGTGTTTAATCATAAATTTCTCTTATAATCTCATCAAGTTTAGACATTTGCTGAATAACTGTTGCAATAATTAATTGTACATACAATATGTATAAAAAAACATTTTTCTTTTCAAATCTTACTAATATCAATATGCAAATGAAAAGGTAAGGAAAATGAACCATAGGTAGTCACAATAATTTGATCGTTCGTTCCGTAGCCTTTTTTCTGTATTAGATTCGGTCGACTTTGTACTTCGTCCAATTTTTGTGTTCTGTTCCAGTGAAGAATTTAAATTCACGGGTACTAGTTCTTTAATTTGGAATTACTGGTGTCCTTTTGGAATCCGTTACGCTGTGCCAGATAAATTTTGAGTCCTTGGGAGCTTCTTTTTAAAAGGTTTATTTCTAAAAACAACTATCAAATTTGTTTTAATTCTATAATTACAAAAAATGCTTTATTTCTTTTACAACAGACTTGAACGCTTATGTTCATTAAACGCAAAGTAAATGCAATTAAAAAATACTCTAAGTTAATATTTGAATACATCAATAATTAATAATTAAGAATAAGTAGCTTGAACACCTAACAATATTAAAGTTATGAAGTTCGAAGACTGACTGATGATCAAGGCTTCTTACATTTAACATAAAGCCTCTGGCCTCACGTCGTTTTATGGAAAAGTGCAAATCTTACTTTCTGCTGTTTTTTGATAAATCATTCATTGTTTTTATTCTAAGAAATTATAAATGAGTCTGCTTGATCGCAGTTCATTGTTACTTCACCTACGGCATTAAGTTGCGTCTGGTTTACAGTGTAGTCATTTCTTTAATACAATGTATCATGCTATGACTAAGACAATTATTACGTTTAAATTAATAAACATATTACTATAGGGGATATACAACTCGCTTTGATATTAAGTTGGTTTAGTTTCGTTTGTTGACTATTTACAGGTCCAACCAAAGTAGTAGGGTCGTTAGTGAGGAACCAGACTAAGACAGGTCCCCGAAAGAGGGCAGCGGCTCTTTCGGTACTTAGATTGGCAGAGACCATAGGGGTCGGTATGGCAGTCTAAGACACACTACCGCGATGTGGAAGGCAACGGGAAACCACCACATTATCTCCCAAGTACACAGCGTACCTAAATTATAATAAAATGATGGCATTCTCTGGGGTAAAATATTCCGGAGTTAAAATAGTCCCCCAGTCGGATCTCCGGGAGGGGACTACTTCGGAGGATGCGATCGGAAAGTTAAAAATAAGAGTCGGGAACATTCTGCGAGTCGGAGCGTGGAATGTTAGAAGTATGAAGCAAGTAGGTAAGCTAGAGAACCTAAAATCGAAATGAATAGGTTATCACTAGACATAGTAGGGATCAGCGAAGTTCGGTGGCCAGAGGCGGGGGAATTTTGGAGTGGAGACTTCAGGGTAATTCATACAGGAGCAGAGGAAGGAAATTTGGGCGTGGGGATAGTTTTGCGGAAAAAGATAGGATACTGTGTGAAAATTACTTACAAAAGAACGAAAGAGTACTTATGGTCAGATTAAAATCTAAACCGGTAAACACAGTAATAATACAAGTATACATGCCCACCTCTAGCTACAGTGACGAAGAGGTAGAAGCCATCTACAAAGATATCGAAGACATATTAAGATACGTAAAAGGACATGAAAATTTAATAATTACGGGGATTTTAATGCCGTGGTAGGTGAGGGTAGGGAAGGAGCAGTAGTAGGTTTATTTGGTTTAGGCACGAGAAACGACAGGGAAATAGGCTGGTAGAATTTTGTGACAAGAACAATTTAATCATCACAAACACATTATTTCAACATCATGCTAGAAGACGATATACGTGGAAGATGCCAGGAGATATAGGAAGATATCAAATAGATTACATTCTTGTTAGACAACGGTTTAGGAATCAAGTAAAAGACTGTAGAAGCTACGCAGAAGCAGATATAGATACTAACCACAACATCGTAATTATGAAGGCCGTACTTAAATTTAAGAATGTGAAAAAAAGAAACGGAAAAAGGCACTTGGACTTAGAGAAACTAAAAGATAAAGATATTCAAAACGATTCGAAAAAAAGTCAAATGAATTACTTAAAGATATCGGGAAAATATCTTATACTAAGGAAGTAGAAACAGAATGGAATAACATTAAATCCTGCCTAGACATGGCGGCCAGAGATATTCTGGGGTATACACAAAAGAAAATAAGAAACAATGGATAACAAAGGATATCCTGAATTTAATAGAAGAAAGACGAAAATACAAAAATAAATCAGACGAAACAGGAAAACAGAGATACAAAGCCATAAAATGGGAAATTATTCGAAAATGCAGGAAAGCTAAAGAACAATGGATTGATGAAAAGTGCAAAGAGATACAAACGAAGATGGAAATAGGAAAGACAGACGAAGCATACAAATTAATTAGAATGAATTTTAGGGATATAAAACCGTATAGCAAAAATATAAGGGACGCACAAGGAAACGTCATCATAGAAAACGTAGAGAAAGTGGGTAGATGGCAAGAATATATAGGGAATTTATATGCAGGAGAGGAACTAACTGCATTAGAACAGGAATCAGACATTGAAAATGATGACTTGGGATATCCTATACTTAGAGATGAGTTTGAATTAGCATTAAAGAGTTTGAAAAATGGTAAGGCGCCGGGTACAGATAAGGTGCAAGCAGAAACTCTAAAAGCCGCTGGACAAGCAGTATCAGAACGTCTCTTCCAACTTGTAAGCTATATGTATGAGACAGGCGAGATACCCAAAGATTTCAAACGTAGCATCATAGTAACTATACCAAAAAAGAAAGGCGCGGATAGATGTGAAAATTTTCGAACAATAAGTTTGACAGCACACGTGTCAAAATATTAACTAGAATTGTGCAAAGACGAATGGAAAAACGGGCGGAAGAAATACTAGAGAAGACCAATTTGGGTTTAGACGAAACAGGGGAACACGGGAGGCTATTCTTGCTCTGAGAGTGATAATGGAAAACAATAGAAAAGGGAAAGCGTGTATATAGGGTTTGTAGATCTGGAAAAAGCATTCGACAATGTAAAATGGAAAAAATGTTTGAAATACTAAAAAAGATTGGAATGAGTTATAGGGATAGACGAATAGTACATAGCTTATACAAAGAGCAAACGGCAGTAATAGAATTAGAGCAGGAACGTAGAGAAGTAAACATTAGGAAAGGGGTGAGACAGGGATGTGCCCTATCCCCATTGATTTTAACTTGTACATAGAAGAGGCAATGAATACTGTCAAAAGCAGGAAGACATTTGGAATTACTATGCAGGGACAAAAAATTGATATGCTTAGATTTGCAGATGATATAGCGGTATTAGCGTCTAGCAAGGAAGAGTTAGAAGCTGCTCTTAATGAAATGGAAATGGTTCTAACAGAGAGATACGGTATGAAAATTAACAAAACTAAAACTAAAGTTCTACTATGCAAAGGTGGGGAAAATAAATCAAAAACAAGAATACAAGTATGTAACACGAACTTACAAGAGGTTAAGGATTTCTGCTACCTAGGAAGCCAAATAACGCATGATGGGAAAAGCACAAAAGATATAAAACAAAGATTAGCACAAGGTCGTGCTACATTTAACAAGAAAAAGCAACTACTGTGCTCAAAGACCACAAACATAGAAACAAGGAAAAGATTGCTTAAAACATATGTGTGGAGAACAGCACTGTACGGCTGTGAAGCCTGGACAGTAGGAGAAGCGGACAAGAAAAAGCTAGAAGCCTTTGAAATGTGGTGCTACAGACGTATGATGAAGATATCATGGACAGACAAAGTTAAGAACGAAGAGGTACTAAAAATGGTAGGGGAAGAAAGAAATATGTGGAAAACGGTAAAAAATAGGAGAGATAGGATGATAGGCCACATACTACGGCATGAGGGAATAGTGCGGAATATATTAGAAGCAGAGATAGGAAAAAAGAAAAGAAGAGGCAGACCTAGGCTAGACTACTGCACACAGATGGTAAAAGATGTAGGCTGCAGGAATTTCAGGGAGATGTGTAGGCTAGCCCAGAATAGAAATCAATGGAGGTACGCATCCAACCAATCAAAAGATGGATAAACTAATGACGAGAAAATAACTGTGCTTAAACACGATGATTACTCTAAGTAACTACAAGAATTGGTTGGACAACATTCTCAAATAATGTTAAGTGTTTGAAAGGATTTACTGGGAAACCATTATTTCGGCAAATATCTAAGTGTTGGGGGATCTTGGTAGCCACAGGTTGCTTAACCCCCTTCACTGAATCTCGGTGAAATAAGGCATAAAATTAGAAAACAATAGAAGGGGAACGAGCTGTATACACAGTCTTTTGAAATGCTGTGCTTCAGAGGTATGAGGACGATAGCATGGACAGACAAAGATAATAACAAATAGGTTATAGAAATAGTAGGGAAACAAGGATATCTGGGGAAAAAGATAAGAGAAATAGAAGGGCAGAATACGTTCTAAGGGATTTTTGGGTAATAGTATGGGATATATTACAAGCAGAGATAGGAAAAAAGAGGTAGATGTTGACCTAGATCAGATAGTGATAGATGCAGACTGTGCAAATTTCAGGGAAATCTGTAGGTTAGTTCAGAATAGGAAACAATGATGGTACGCGTCTAACCAGTTCCAGGACTGAAGACCTAATGATGATGCAATGGACATAACATTATCCCTGTGAACAGGTGCACACACAATATTTTTAAATTAAATAAATCAACTCAATTTAGATTTGACCTAACATTAACTATCTAACTATAATAACTTAATCACATCCGATGATCTTCTAAATTAAATTTCAATGTCTAGTGTTTGTGTATTGAATAAAGTAAATAAAGTAATAAAGTAAACCTTAAGTAAACCTTCAAGGATCGTGGGCTTTCATTGTTTCGTAGGGGTTTTTGTTCTTTTAATAAAATACCGAAATACCTTTTGTGGCTCGGATTTCATAAAAGTTTGGAGAATCCTGCTTTATAGTATACGATACATTTGATTTTATAATTCTTCACCTGAACGTACTACGTTGGTTGAAAGAGTTCTTTTTACGTAAAAATTTTGAATTTTGCCGAATCCTTGCTGTTCCAAGTAAGGTAGGGATCTTTAACGTGCCTGACGACACCCACAGCCGGGACCTACATTTTACCTCTCATTCGAACAAGGGCGCATTTTTGTGAAAAGTGCTTGCCTAACGTTTTTCAGGCAATCCGTGTCGGAAATCTAACTCGAGCCCTACGACTTTGTAGTTACACGCGAACCAACTTAGCCACAGAGCTGTCTTTACTTATACTGCGACAACGAAGAATTGTATGTAAACCTGATAAACTGCAGTATATTCTGATTTGTCGCACTAAGACTAGTACTATTTTAGCAATAAAAATTCAAAATCTTTCTTACTATCGCGCTTTACGTTAAAACGTCCTCTGCATACACGAAAAGCAATGCCATTTAATGCTATTTACGGTAGTCACGTAAAAGTATTAAATTCCTTATCCAATTTAATTTTAATTATACAACACTATTTTTCAACGGCCAGTTTTATGATGTGTATGACGTCCTGATTTAATTGGTTTCAATTTATTGGTTTGTAGATGACGTGAAATAAATGTTACGGGTGAAACAAACTTTAAGACAATTTAAATTTTGATTTGCATTGATGGAGGAGACCGGATAACAATAATAGAATAATAGGGTGCGTGGCCTAACTGCAGTGATGTAGTAGAGAGTTCCCATGGATAAATGAGAAAAGAACATAAATAAAAACAAAGTAATACAAAGTTAATAATTAACAAAGGTTAACTTTAAAAATTCTATATTATATTAACACTTGCCCTGTAAAATCCTATCTGTCGCAAAATCGAGGGGCGCCAAACTGTCTATTAGTGCAAGAATTATGATGTCCTTTCTATGTGGAAGACTGTTAGTCCGCATAGAACTTCCATGCTTTGGCATTCTAAAGTCGGTCATTATTAACGAGGTTTCTCAAACTAAAATACTTTTTCCAGATACAACTATCACTGGATTAGCTGAATATCCTTTACAGATTACTGGCGGCCACTACTTTCTAAATATGTTAAATAAAAATCAACCTAAACTTATCTCCTGTTAACATACAATAAGTTGGATACACATATAAATCCCTAGGAAATAAGCTATGAAGAAGCTGGAACACATGCAAACATCCTTCGTATCACTGAAATTTGCAATATATTTTTATCAAAAATAGTATAAGTGTTGTGGGCACAGAGGTGTACTTTTTGTGTGAGGTGGATTAAAAAATAAGCCAATAAAAGGATCCCAGGTGTGTGAAGAAGCTGGGACAAAAGTGTAGCTATGGAGAAGCTGGTGTACATGCAAAAATCTTTCATATCCACAAAAATTTGCAAAATGTTTTGGGTCAAAATAATATATGTGTTGTGGGCGCCTGTGTGTGTGTGAGGTGTTTTTTCTTTAAAAAGTGCTAATAGAAAGTCCAAGTACGTGGCGAAGATGGAACGCATGCAAGAAAAATCTTTCATATCTATGAAAATTCTCAATATTTGGTTCGTAGTATACGCTCAAGTGCGGTGGTCAATTTGTATCACATAAATTCCACGCAACCTATAGAAAACGCCTTTGCCCTAATAGAGCGACGATTGAGAAGATGCTTGAGAAAATTCTGTTCTCTTACAACTAATCTCGTGTTTAACGGCAAATACATAAAGCTGAAAGATTTATCATCATCATCTTCAGAAACGTGGAGGAGTCATTGATTAGACACTTTACGACCAAAAATTATATAATTTCGAAAATTAAAGATTTTCAAATCCAATTTAAATCCGATGCTATCCAACAATTGAACAACAGATTGAGCGAATACACGGAAAAGCAATGTGGTGTAGCCTTTTCGAGAATATTAAATTTAGGTGTGAATGTAAATTATGTTGGGGCATATAATGCTCCTTCTTAAAGAAGAAAATTTCTACAAGATAACGCTTTTATTTCAATCATACGTTATAAAGGAGTGAATGAAAAAAAGAATGTTGACAGTCGGGGATATTACGAAATTATCGCTCGAATATATAAAAAGCACACAAGTAAAGACGTGGCCAGTAACTTTTAAATTGCCTTAATATTTGCAAAAACAATTATGGATGCATCGCTATTGTTTTGCACATGAGACACCATCCTCGCCGTAAACAGAAGACACCGTTCAGATAGATGGGCCTCCCCTGAAAATAAAATCGTGTCGTGAATATGCATACTCCCCCACCGCTGATGAAATAAAAGACGGCAGATGCAGAGAAAAGTGATCATTATTCGAAATGACGCCGCAAGGACCGCCCGCAGCCGCTTTGGCATATTTCCCTTTATCTTTAATATCAAATAATTCCATCTACACATTTAAACTGATTGTGCTCTTTTGGCAAAAAAATCTGGCAACCGTAGATCCTCCGGACGCATTCGTATGTCGCTAGGATCCTCAAAATTAAGACATTTCGGCATTATCGATCTTGTCGTCGATGCAAGCAAAATGCTTTTGTACTAAAGATACGAAAAGTATGGACTAAGTTACCATTCACCAACTCACCCGATTTTTGGCCGACACGTTGGAGCCACAATCATACCTATTGCACCTGCAGCAGCATCTGCCGAAGCAGCCCCGTGCAGTGGGACTCTTTTCTCATCATCGCTAAATTTGATTTTGCAATACATTACCTGAAGATACTACATTGGTCCGGACCTGCATTTTACCTATCATCCGAACGAGGGCGTACTTTTCTAAAAAATGTTCGCATAACATTTTTCAAGCGGACCGTGCCGGGATTCGAAATCGTGATCCTCGGCATAGTAATCACAAGCAAATTAAATTTTCATTACTTGGTGTAATTTGAATTTTGAAAATATTAGTTTTAGCTATCAGTTTTGGGCTTTACAAATTAAGTTCAATTAAACGAAATTATAAAAAACTTATAAAAGCAAAATTAATTTCTAAAAAGGAATTATATCATAGAATACAAAAGGTATACGATTCCATTTCAGAGTTAGAAAATATACGATGGTTGGAATTCTATATTAGTTAGTTGGAATCTTTGGAGTAAACTAAATCTAATTTTGTTGATATAATAGATAAAATTAATTTAATTGAAATGCTATTAGATTAGGATTTTGTTCCGGACTTTAAACCTTCTGATCAATTTAAAGAATTATACTGTAATATTTTGGTAGGGGTGAAAGATCCACGATTTAAATCATGCATTTCGAATAGTAATCCGACCAATACACCTATTATTAATAAAGGACGTGAATCGCCTTCTAGCACATCACATTTATCGAAGTTGTATCTGTCAAGGTTTTCCGGTGAACATTCAGTGTGTCCTATTTTTGATGAGCTGTTTCGAAGTCTTATTCATGATAATGAACAATTAAATGATATAATAGGATGAACGATTTAATATGTTAATTAATGGCAATGGCCATATTGTTTGTATTATTACCTCCTACCGGTACCAATTATTCAATTATTTGCAAGACACTTAACGATAAATATCAAAATCCACGTACTTAGCTGCGAATAATTCCAACTAATTATAGAGTTCAAAGCCACACAAATAGCATCCGTTAATAGTTTAAATAATGTTCACAAAAAAGCAATTATGTAATTAAACCTTTAAGTACGCTTAACACCGAGAAATTGATTAATTTTATTTTTGTGTATTTGTTAAGGTGTAAATTATATAGAAAACATGCTCCAATTTGAGAATCATCAATGCAAAAAAGAAATTTTCCTTATACGAAAGTATCTGTTTTCATTTAAGAGCAGGCTCAACTTCATATGGTATCCTACTCTATAAAATCAAATGCTACAATCTCTTGCAGTAATGCGAAACCACATTTGCGTTTGTAGCAAAGCATCAGTAAATAAAATTTTGCAGCAGTGTTTTCCATACGCCTACATTTGAGTTTTCAATGCTTCAACCGAAAGCACTACGTTGGCCAGGAAGCAAGTTTTTACTTCCAAATTTTATTTTGTGGAACCCTTGCTATTCCAAGCAAGGTAGGAATATTTCACGTGCGTGACAACACGCACGCACGCACGCACGCACGCACGCACGCACGCACGCACGCACGCACACACAGACACACACTCGCGCACGCACACCCACACGCACACGCACACGAACACGAACGCGCACACGCACACGCAAACGCTCACGCTCACGCACACGCACACTCACACGCACATGCACACACGCGCGCGCGCACACGCACCTACGCACACACGCACACATACACACACCATACACACACACACACACACACACACACACACACACACACACATATATCTGTTGTTATATTTAAATTTTAAAGGATTTAAGATAGTATTTTACATCAATTTTATGTATGTATTATTACAAACGTAATGGAGCATACTGAAAATAAATAAATCAATAAAACACACACACATGTGACCTACATTTTACCTCTCATCTGAACGAGAGTATATTTTTGTGAAAAATGCTCACCTAACATATTTCAAGTAGTGTTTTACATACCTCTACATTTGATTTTTTAATCCTCAACCGGAAGGTACTTTGTTGCCCACCAAGTGAGTTTCTTTTTGCCTAGAAATTTTGAATTTTAACAAACCCTTGCTATTCCAAGCAAGGTAGGAATATTTAGAATGTGTACGACACTTACGAACGGTACCTACATGTTACCTATCATTCAAACGAGTGCGTACTTTTGAGAGAAATGTTCGCCTTACAATTTATCAAGCGATCCGTATCGGGAATAGAACCTGGGACCTTGCTGTTAGCAGTCATACACTAACCTGTATGATCCACGGTGCCGCCTTAATGTTTTACATATTGTACATTTGATTTTCCAATGTTCCAACCGAAGGTACTGCACTGACCGAGAAGCCAGTTTCGTTTACATGAATATTTTGACTTTTGCCGAACTCTTGCTATGCCAAGCAAGGTAGGGATCTTTGACGTGCGTGACAACAACCACACACGGGACCTACATTTTACCTCTCATCCGAACGAATGCGTATATTTGAGAATAATGTTTGCCTTACATTTTTTGTAACGTGCATTTTTTGTAGCTCAACATTTTGCGCTTTATTCAATTCATAAATACATTTCTGTAACTATTATTTCTATTTATTATAACTAATTAACTCGTTTCCGAACAATCTCTTTATATTATATTACGCGATTAACAACTTTCACTCTCCACGATTCGATAGTGTGGTTAGATGATCGAGATTGAAACACATCCTTAGGCGAATGCGTCCTATTATAATGAGTTGCTATTATTTGTTTCTAGCTATCTATAGCAGGTTGTTAAAATAAACACCTGTGAAGACTAGATTATTGCCAGTTCCTTCGAAAAGTGAGGTGTGGTACGAACTATCGTGGAATACCACGCCGTTGATATTTATCTTTCTGTACTAAATGTTTTGAAAACAGAAGAAATAAGTGCTCTTTCACTTAAAAAGTACAAGTGTAGTTTTGTTAGTATGTGCTACATTCAACGTAGTTTCAGATAAGTACGTGTTTGATTTTTATGTCCTACGTATTGTAGGAGTTGTACTTTGAACACTTAGTTGCCTACAGACTGAATTCGTATATCTAAAATTGTCCTACTATTCGTGAACTCTTAGTTTTTACTTTTTTATTAAAATGGTACTCAGCGATCATACTACTTCGCCTTTCTACGTACATAGCACAGCCGGAATTTCTAAAGAAAATAATAACCTGTCGAATTAAACAACGCCGTCGCGTGCTGTGAATGTTAACGTCACCACAATCTGCTGTTTGTTCTGTTATCAGATTCTTATTTGGTATTTACTATTACTAAAGTAGTTGAAAATGTGAGGCGACATCGTTAAACAGATAAAATTCGTCAATGTTATAGATCAATTATATCTCATGTTACTTGTGGCTGATTTTAACTTTCGTATACTAACTGTACTGATATCTTTTCTTAAGTTAACAATTTTTAGCTCCAAACCTGTATCTTATCTAAAAGAGAGAATTTGTAAGAAGTTTAATAATTTAAGCAATACTAAATTGTGAAAATTATGAATGATGTAGTAAATTTATGTTAGCTAGCGGTTTTGCTTCTGATGCTCAGTCAGATAAGTTATAACTATTCATTTTGCTGTAAGCGGTACAAACGATAGTACTACCGAGTTCCGTCCCAGTCGGCCGATTGATGTTTTTCTTTTGGGCCATTTCATATTTTCAGATATCGAACTTGTTCTTTGAATTACTGAACTATATTATTAACTTTATTATATTATAGATGCTACTATGCCTAATTTCTGCAAACATTGTGAAGATAATGATAGTTGGTAATTTGCTAATTGTTACTGATGTATTACAAAAGTCAATTTGTCTTGGTTGAGCATTCTAGATTATTTATTATTATTAATTGAAATTACTATATCTTACTCTTTTATTTAGAGTTGTGAACTCTAGGTATAATTATAATTATTTTCTTTATTTTATAGAAACAAAAAAAAATAAAAGTAAAGTTCTACACAAAGTTCTTTGGGAAATCCCCACAGGTATTATGCAGACTAGCTTTCTGTATGAATTTCTTTTTCTTATTGATTTCTATATTTAAATATAATATATAATTATTTTCTTTGAGCGAACTAGTGTTCTGCTATTTGATAAATATTTATCTTTATTTTATGTTTGTGCTAATATTGTATTCTATTTTTCAGCTAGGTAAATTGTTGCGGGTATCCTTATTTTTTTTGCTACCTTCCCCCCTCTCCGACTTTTGCTAGCCCTGGCACTCTTCCTCCTCCCATTGATTTATGACAAGCTGATCATTTACTTTCTCATAAAATTTCTACCGTTCAAATTGGACGTTTACTTAAAAATACCCGTGGCAAGCTTTTTGGCGCAACAACGTGAGTTATGTAATCCCCATTTGATATATATATATATATATATATATATATATATATATATATAGAAACTAATACTTAAGAAGTTATTAGAAATATTAGGAAATGTGCAACAATGTAATCGAAGGACATTTTTATTCAGTTTATTAACGTTCATGGGAACGGAAGCGCTACAAAGTAGCACAAGGATAAGTGACACTGCAGATATCAGGTCACTGACGGTCGTAGACAGTCACGTACCGAGATTACGCAGAAGTAAGCTCGCAACAAAGTAGTTATGAATAGCTTTAAGATAGCAAATATGTATCATGAATAGAATCAAGTGTAAGCAGACATTAGGTCTGCAAGTTGCCACAGAACTGTGAGGGTGTAGGGAGATTATAAAAGGCCCGGAAGCTCCACTTGCAGTTGGTTCATCAAACGTTCAGCTTTCACATTGCAGTTCGTAAATAGCTCACTTGTACAATTAGTAAATAATTTGCGACTTAGACTAATTCATTTAAGATTGTTAAAATATCATTGTTCAATTCTGTTTTAAAAATTAAATAAATGTGTTAAAGTTCAAAAAGTCTTTTTAAATAGGACCGCTCGAAGCCAAAACCTTAACTGGCGCAGTCGTAACGGATGTCAAAAAGGCACTAGCGAATCCAAAATAGAGGAACTGGTGGTCTGGAATTTCAATTCCGAATTTGGCAGAACAAAACAAAAGTTGGAGGCGAAACAAGCATCGTTCAATCCCAGTATAAGAAGTTGAAGGCGAAACAAGAATAGTTCAAATTCAACAAAAGAAAAATTGGAGGCGATACAAGAATAGATCAAATCCAAAAGAAACCGAAACAAAGAAAGAAATCAATGAAATCAACAAAGCAACTAGTGTAAGTTCATTTTCCTTCAAACCAATTGAATTTTATTTTTATTATTAACAAACATATTTGATATTTGCTAGTTTATGATTTATATACGTATATTAACTATTGTTACCATTATTTTATGCAATTTTTTGAAAATAATCTACTCAGTTGTTGCTAGGGATTATCTTCAAGCTGTTATTGAAAATTTATCATTATTCTATACTGTATATATGAAAAGAGAGAGATAAGAACTGAGAAAAAATTATTTTGAGACATAAAAACTTGAAACAATTAAAACAAAGTCGCAAATTTTAAGCGCACAAAGTCTAGATTACGTTTAAATAACGCAAGAAAATTTTTAGAAACAAAATCAAACTTCTAATTAAACAACTTTAACTGGCGCAAAAAATTTTTTAAAATTTCTAATTCAATAACCCGGCAATTAATTAATGCAAGAAAATTTTTTAGAAACAAAAAACGAATTTCTAATTCAACAATACGAGAATTATCTGGCGCATAAAAATAATTTAAATACCCCGAGAATAAAGAGCAAAAGCTAAAATCACAAACAATTAAAATCAAAATTTTTATAACAACGCAACTATTTAAACGCGAAACGGAATACGATCCATAAATAGACAACTTGCATTCTATTATTAAAATTACGAGAATTATTCAAACGGAACCAACATTCATCGTATCATCTTAAAAAGTGAATAAAATCCTCACCTTGAACAAATCCAATCATAAATAACTGTACAAAAGCTATTTAAAAACATCGCAAAAACCTTTCAGCATTCTGAAATTAAAACAGCATAAATTACGATCAGAAACTTTTTGTAAAGTATCAATTTAAATTACGTTTAAATTACAAAACCAACTCAGGAAAACTATTATTAATTACTACTGAAAAACGCATATTATAACCTTATTTGAACTTGACAATTTTAATTCAATATTTCAGTAAATAAACGAAGCACAAATTTCATTGCATAAAATCACAACGATTACTGAATAACACCCACAATATATTAAAAATAAACTGTAACAGAGATGCTAATGCAACTAATTAACCGACAACATTGTAAGCATTGCAGACACCTTACAATCGCATAAACCAAAGAGATAATTATTACGCACCTAACTAAAATCGACATAATTAAAAATAGAGAAGTTTTAACTGACGCAACTGACGCAAATCATTTAAGCAAGATAACTTACCACAAAAACCACTCAATCCTATTGAAACTTCGGAAATCAAAATTAACATCGGCAAACTAAAAATAAACGTCACCAAACCAATACCAAGTGTAAAACTTATTAAATAACTACACAACCGTGCAAGTAAACGCAAAATTAGGCGAATCAATTTTCAAATAATCCGAAACGATCCAAATAAAAAACAGCAAGTAACCCGACGCAATCCGAACGGAAAAGTAATAAATCCAAGCCAGGAACAACACCAAAAACGACGAAATAAATCCAAATTTAAAAAAAAAATTTAAAAATTACCTAAATATTACCTCAGCCAAGATGACTAATGAAATGAAGTTGTACATGGATATGATCCCCAGCTTTAACGGTGAGCAATGTTTGTTAAGTAACTACATTTCGGCCTGTGAAATATTCCTAAAAACTTTTTATAAGCCAGGTGATAACGAAAGGAACACTTTGCTTATCCGCCTTATTATCAGTAAACTGACCAGAAGGACACTAACATTAGTCGCTAGTCGAGAAGACGTAGACCAGTGGGATGAATACAAACGCATATTAATAGCATATTTTAGAGACCAAAGGAACCTAAAATGTCTAGTGAAAGATTTGACAAACCTCAGGATAGAACACAACCAATCCCCATATCAATTTGGAATGAAATGCCAAGATGTAAGAAGCTTAATCTTGACAAAGCTCAAAATTGAAAAAACAGACCCAAACGTAAGACTTTTAAAAACAAAAATGTTTGACGAGATGGCATTAGATACCTATCTAAATGCACTACCCGAACGACTTTCAGATAAAATTAGATTTCAACATCCCTAAGACTTAGAGGAAGCAATGGACATGATAATCGAAGAAGAGAATGTAATGTATTATAGAACCCGGCTATATAACCCCAACGCGAATAAAAACTACACGCCAATGAAAACTATACAACCCGCAAGACAAATAAATCCACAACAAAAATTTAACCCGTTCAATGGACAAACAAACCAAATGCGAACCAATAATCAACATTTTAATAACTCAAACTTTAACAACCAATACAAACAATTTTCAAAACCAGCGTTTTACCCGAACTTTTTAAAACCCGCACTTCAACCGAGATTCAACCAAAATGTAAATCAGCAAAGACCAGCATTCAACGCGATCTTATTAGAAACTCACCCATAATAAACAATAATAATCCCAATAACCATTATAAACCTACACCAATGGATACCTCATCTGGTAACACAAGACCCAACACAAAAATAACACACATAAGATCAAACCCCGATCAAAAACGCACTTTCACTTAAGAAAAACTATTTCATCAAGAAGTAGAAGATCATGAAGATGACCAGAATAATAGCAATCGACCGTGTACAAATAATGAACAAAACCAATCAAACCACTATGAACGCGAAGAACCATACGAAACTTACGACGAGGACGATGAAGAAAACGTGCTCAAATTTTCAAATGGACGACTTTATAAACGACCAAACGTAATAAACCTAAATAATATGAATCACCTTGTACTACCCTATATCGAAATACCCCACGCTGAATTTAAATTACTAATTGATACCGGATCTTCAAAAACATTAATAAGCCCGCGAACAGTAAAGAAACATTATCTAAACTATGTAGAAAGAGAACCCTTCAAAATTAAAACCGCCCATCAAACAACCCTGCACCAATTCGTAGCAAACATACCTTTACCAAAAACATTCAACGTAAAAATGAAACACAAATTCTGCATATTTGAATTCAATGACAAATATGATGGACTATTAGGAATGGACCTTCTAAGAAAATTAGGAGCCAACATAGATATTAAAAACCGATTACTAAGAACCAAATATGGACGAATCCCCATCAAATTTCAAAAGACCCAAATTGACGAAAAATATACATTAGAACCTCGAACAGAAAAAAGGATAAGAATCCCCGTAAATTCAAATAATAACTTAGAAATAATAAACCACATAACTTTTCAACAAGGAGTAGAAACCCCAACCGCATTAGTAAAAATCAAAAATAATTACGCCACAACAACAATATTTAACTCTAATGACTACCCCGTAGAACTATCTTTAACAAACCCGATTAACGTAGAAGAATTAAATATAACGAAATGGAAATAGATGAAAACTCAAACAAAAGCTACAACCCCGTAGGAAACGACGAAATGTTAAGACAAAATTTAAGTAATATCCGATTTAACCGCGACATAAATCCAGAAGAACAAAGAGCAATACAAAAATTATGTTTCGAATACCGCGACATATTCCATTGCGAAGGAATACCCCTAACCTTTACAAATACAGTTAAGCATAATATTGAGCTAACAGACAACAAACCGATATTCACCAAAGCATACAGATTACCCCAGGCAAGTCAGGAAGAAGCTGACAGGCAAGTAGCCGATCTATTAGATCAAGACATTATACAACACTCCAATTCAGCATGGAGCAGCCCCGTATTAATAGTACCAAAGAAACTGGACGCATCAGGAAAACGGAAATACAGAATGGTAATAGATTACCGCAAATTAAACGAAAAAACGGTAGACGATAGATACCCGTTACCAAATATTACAGAGATTTTAGATAAGTTAGGCAAGTGCCAATATTTTTCGACGCTAGATTTAGCATCAGGATACCATTAAGTGGAAATGGAAGAAGGAGATACACAAAAAACAACCTTTAGCACACCTAGAGGACACTACGAGTATAAACGGATGCCATTTGGACTAAAAAACGCACCCGCAACTTTTTAACGAGTAATGGATAACATACTACGAGGGATACGCAACGAAAAATGTCTTGTGTACTTAGATGATATAATAGTGTATTCAACATCATTAGTGGAGCATATTGAAAGATTACGAGAAGTGTTCGAAAGATTAAGAACCGCACAATTTAAGGTACAGTTAGATAAGAGCGAATTCCTACAGAAGGAAGTAGCATTTTTATTACACATAATAACACCCCAAAGAGTGATGCCGAATCCCGACAAAACAAGCGCTGTATTAAATTACTTCATACCCAAAACGAATAAAGAAATAAAAGGATTTTTAGGCCTTAGCGGTTATTACCGTAAATTTATTAAAGGTTATGCTCAAATAACAAAGCCCCTAACCAATTGTACAAAATTGTACACACCCCAGAATTTATTAAAGCAGTAGACAAAATCAAAAGCATATTAACAAATCACCCCGTCTTAGAATATCCCGACTTTTCGAAACCATTCATATAAACAACGGACGCATCTAATGCAGCCTTAGGCGCAGTATTAAGACAAGGAACAGTGGGCAACGATAAACCCATCAGTTACGCATCCAGAACCCTCAACGAAACAGAGCAACGATACAGTACGATAGAGAAAGCCATAATTTGGGCAACAAAGTATTTTAGACCATCCCTATACGGACGAACATTTTATATATACACCGATCATAGACCATTAGTATGGCTATGCAAACTCAAAGAACCTAACTCGAAATTACAAAGATGGAGAATTCGACTAGAAGAATATGACTATGGGATCATATACAAAAAGGGAATTTACAACAATAACGCAGACGCTTTAAGCAGAATCCAACTTGACGCACTAGAAACCGAATCAGTAACAGGAAATGTAGACGAGACAGAAATCAGAGAAGACCCAGAAGAAATGGAAACCATACATTCGACACAAAATGACAAACCTGAAACCGCAATTAAAATTTTAAACGAAGCTATAGATACGAAGCGCAATCAATTCATAATCACAGAAGTTTTAAACAACCCCAACCCTGTAAAATATACGAAAGTAGATAATAAAAAAACTTACCAAGTTCAAATAACCAAAGACGACAATGAATCACAGATAATTAGAATTCTAAAGGAATACACCCCCGAGAAAAAACGATTTTACTTTTACTTTAACACGGAAAATTTGTATGAACGATTTTCAGAAATATATGTTAAACTATTCAACAATTCTGGCCCTGAACTTATAAGATGCACAAGAAAATTAATAACCTTAGACGACCCTGACGAAATAAACGATGTGATCAGAAACCAACACGAAGGAAAGACCAACCATCGAGGAATAAACGAAACCCTAAAGCAAATCTTGAGACGTTACTATTTCAAAGACATGAAAAAATTAACGACGGACTATATCAATCAGTGTGAACTATGTGACAGAGCAAAATATGACAGAAAACCCCCGAAAATACCCCTAATGTTGACTAAAATACCAGGCAAACCTTTTCAGAAATTACATACAGATACTCTAGTAGTAGAAGCACAAAGCTACCTAACAATCGTGGACGCATTTACGAAAATAGGCCAAGCAATACCAATCACTTCTAAAAATAGTATAGACGTAACCCAAGGTTTTTACATTATTTTACATTTTATGGAACGCCCGAAACAATCACGTTAGATAACGGAAGCGAATTCAAAAACGAAACGATCCAAACACTTTGGAATTACACAAAATAAAAATTCACCGTATAACTGAAAACCACCCTGAATCCAACGGACTAATCGAATGACTACATTCAACCCTATTAGAACAAATCAGATTATTAAGAATCAATTACAAGAAAGAACACATAACTAACTTAATGTCATATGCATTAATCGCGTATAATAACACAATTTATTCATCGACAAATTTTACACCCTTAGAACTAACCCTAGGACACTCAGATTCACGCAGCCCGTACAATATACATTATAACAAGGAAATCTATCAACAATACGCCAAGGATCACAAAGAGAAACTAAAAATAACTTATGATAAAGTAAAGGATAAGTTAGATAACGATAAAGAACGCATTACCGCGACCCGTAATAAAAACTCAGACCCAAACAAATTTTCCATAAGACAAACCGTATTCGAGAAAAATTACCAAAGTAAAAAACACAAAACGGCACTGAGAAAGTTAGGCCCCTTTAAAATCAAACGAATATCCAACAAAAACGTAGCCGCAATAGACGACGGTAAGATAACAAAATATGTTCACCTCAAAAATTTAAGACACCCTGTACTTTCAGATGGACAATCATCACCCTTACCGTCAACCTCCTCCCTGGTAGAACGGACACAGAAATCATAATTGAAGACATAACGAATGACCCCGGTATACTACCAATAAAATTAGGCAGTATGCAGAACACTATAGATTATTGGACCTTTGCACAAAAATTCGATTTAACAGAGCTGAAACAAGAATTTCAAATAATTAAAAAATAATTATTTTCGACTAAAACAATCAAATGGGCACAACAAAATTTGGAAAAGAATACGCAATAGAAATGATGAACTACGACAGTATAACGGAAAGTATTTTGAAAAATATAGAAAACAAATTTAATCGACTAATACCCACAGAACAAACGACAAGAAGAAAAAGAGGACTAATCAATGGATTAGAAAACATAATAAAAAGCAATTACCGGCAATTTAGATAATCAAGACGCAGAACGCTATGACAACCCGATACAACAATTAATAGAGAACCAAAACGACATCAAGACCATAATTAGTAACCAAATATCGTTAACTCAATCAACGATCATCAAATTTAATGAAACCTTAACAAAATTAGTTAGAAATCAAGATAGTATAGCCAATCGAATACAAACCCTAGAAAATAACATGCAAACTACCATGTTAGGCATGCGAGATTTAATCAGATTCAACACGATATACAACCAGATAATATCAACCCTAACTTTAATTCAACAAATCCTAGCAGCATTAGAAAACGCAGTAACCTTTGCAAAATTAAATATCCTACATTCAAGTATCATAGAACCAATTGATCTATTAAAAGAAATATTGAGAATAAAATCTTTTATAACTAACAGTAAGTTACCTTTCGATGTAATAGAATCAAACATTTTAATATTTGAAGAAATAGCTATAGTTAAGGCTATGTAAAAACAACGATATAATATTTTTAATAAAAATACCCATAGTGGTGATTAACAGTTACAATTATTATCACTTATTTGCTTTTCCAATGAAAATGACTAGCACATACCAAGTTATTATTCCAAAAACCAAATCCTTATCCTTAAATGATCAAAGATATGGTTATACGAACGAAAAATGTGATGAAGTCACACCCAATCAATACTTATGCCAATCATTGACAACAACAACAATTCAAGAAGACAGCCCTTGCGAAGTACAACTACTAAAATTTACCAATCACTACGAAAATTGTGAAGCCAAACCTGTAAAAATCACCAACATGAAAATTCAGAAAGTAACGGAAAATAAATGGATAGCCATTTTCCCCACCGAAGTAATCGCAACAATGTACTGCAATCAAGATGAAAGTACTTTAGCATTAACCGGAAGTAAATTAATCACCCTTAAGGAAAATTGTTATTTAAAATTAAAAAACGAAATAATTAGAGTTTACCAAGATCCCGTACAAAGCAAGAAATTAGCAAATCTACCCTATTTACAAATTAAGATTACCCAAAACGAAGACGAAGAAATAATTCAAAAACCAATGCAATTGGAACACCTAGAATTAGACAACCTGAACCACGCCATGAAACTCATGGAAGATTACAAGGAACACCTAAACGAAATCAAGACGCCCAAAGTGCACTACGATAATATTAGTGTATGGACAATTATATTGATTATATTGACTATTTTATTGATCATTTATGTAACTTATAGAATATGTATTAGATATAAAAATAATAAAGTAAACAGTTTTAGATTTAAGTCAACTAAAGAAACAAATGTACCCCTAGAAAGTATGAATTTTAAGGAATGAGATTAAACGATTTTATTTAATTAAAAATGAAGAAAGGTAAAAACCCTTAATTTTTAATGTACGTCGGGAGGAGTTATGTAATCCCCCATTTGATATATATAAAAGAAACTAATACTTAAGAAGTTATTATAAATATTAGGAAATGTGCAACAATGTAATTGAAGGACATTTTTATTCAGTTTATTAACGTTTATGGGAACAGAAGCGCTACAAAGTAGCACAAGCATAAGTGACACTGCAGATGTCAGGTCACAGACGGTCGTAGACAGTCACGTACCGAAATTACGCAGAAGTAAGCTCGCAACAAAGTAGTTATGAATAGCTTTAAGATGGCAACTATGTATCATGAATAGAGTCAAGTGTAACATTAGATCTGCAAGTTCCCACAGAACTGTGAAGGGGTAGGGAGATTATAAAAGGCCCGGGAGCTCCACTCGCAGTCAGTTTATCAAACGTTCAGCTTTCACATTGCAGTTCGTAGATAGCTCACTTGTACAATTAGTAAATAATTTTCGACTTCGGCTAATTCATTCAAGATTGCTAAAATTTCATTGTTCAATTCTGTTTTAAAAATTAAATAAATGTGTTAAAGTTTAAGAAGTCTTTTTAAAAAGGACCGCTCGAAGCCACGAACGTTAACTCGTGTGGGGCTCGATTTTTTTTCCTTCTTGTTTGAACTGGATCTTGTTTAGTATTTGGTTAATTCGGTAATTTGGTTTCTCTATTGAACGAGCCTAATAATTCGTTTTTGTGTCTTTAAAAATTTGGGTGTTTAATGATTCTGAAATTATGGGTGACTATTAGAAATTAAAAGTTTATCGATTACATGAAGCTGAACTCAAATATGAAGTCGGTTCTCGTGGGTTCGATGCAAAGGTACCTGTATCCGAACTTTGTAAATCCTTTAGGAATATTTTGAAAATGGAATCTTCTGAAACTATAAGTCCACTTAAATCTGGTATCGATTTTCAAACTGATAATAAAGCCGTGACTGAAGGTTTAACTGAATTAACTACGAAGAGTAAAGATTTTAATGGTGATAGTTCAACTGCCGACGGCAAACGTATTATTAGCCTTGCTATGCATCTCAAAGGGAGAATCCAATGCATGAATGTTACTTATGACGCTGAAATAGTCATACAGCGAAGGTTGTTGCTATGTGTTAGTAATTTACGCAGTGATTGCGATAGATTATACTTGTTTCTACGGCTAATATCAATCCGACTACTACTAATACTGAGGATGATCTTACTTCTGCTGAATCTTCTGATGAATTACCTATACCTATATCTATTTCTAAATCAATTGCTACGTCTGGTTATGGACAGCTGGTGTCTAAATGGGACTTAAAATTTTCGGGTGATGACCGTATGTCTTTAAATGCATTTCTATTACGCGTGGACGAATTATGCTCGGCACGCAACGTGTCTGCTTCTCAACTATTTTCTTCGGCATCAGACTTACTTTCGGGAAAAGCTTTAATTTTATTCAGAGCGCATAGAAAATCCCTAACTAATTGGCAAGATGTTATTCGACTATTAAGGGAAGAATTTCAACCCGTTAATTACAACGAAAAACTTTTAGAGGAAATAAGGCAACGTACTATGGGTCCCTCAGAGTCTTTGGGTGTATATTTAGCTACGATGGAAAATTTATTTGCTCGTCTAACAATCTCTCTCTCTGAACCACAGAAACTAGAAATTATTTTACCAAATCTTACCCCTTTCTACCAAACCAAATTAGCTTTGCTTGATCTGAATACTATTACGGAACTTTTGCGTGTAGGTCGCAGACTAGAACAGCGCAAAATACAAGCCGATAATTTCAAGTCTCCTCCTGCTCTGAACTTTTCTCAACTCCTAGAGCCTGACTTAGCTTATACAGGTCCTGTGGCCCGCGGCAAACTTACTTCTGCTTATGTCCCTCCCTATTCTGGTGTTACTACTTCGAAAACACTTGAACCTGGTGCAAGTGATGCTCCTAAAAATATTTCTAATTCTTCTGTTACTTGTTGGAACTGTGGCCAACGAGGACATAAGTCTCCTTCCTGTACTAAACCTCAAATACTTCATTACTATGGTTGTGGTAAACCTAATGTTACCCGTACCAATTGTACGAATTGTAATAAAAATTTAAACTACCGATCGAGTCGCTAAGCCGAGAAACCGACCCGATCCCTTCTACAGTTGGTTCGGTACCTATTGTTTCCTCAGAAAATCCTTTCTCTGGTCTTGATGACCGATCTAAATATGTTCTGGATTTTATTTTAGCTAGTTCTCGTGAGGACGACAGACCTTATCTTACTGTTACTATTTTCGACATCGAATTTAAGAGTTTGCTTGATTCTGACGCTTCTCGTACTATTATTGGTGGTCCTGGTTGGGAAATTCTCTATTCTCTTTCTATGCCTTTGTCCCAAACGGAAATCCACAGCTGTACGGTAGCCAATGGTCAATCTTGTGTCATTCTCGGGTCACTTACTTTACCCATGTCGGTCGAATATAAAACTATTCATCTTGACGTCCTAGTCGTTCCTTCCATTTCTCAGTTTCTGATCTTAGACATTGACTTCTGGAAATCTATGGGTGTTGTCCCGGATTTTCGAACGGGTCAATGGACTTTCGGTTCTTCTTCTACTGTCTCGATTAGTCAGATCAATGCTCTTTCCGATCTGACGATCATGCAACAATCCGATTTGTCTCCTATAGTCGAACAGATGTTTCCTAAAGATGATGCTTTACCTTTGGGCTGTACTAATCTCATAGAACATCAGATCCGTACTACGTTTAGTCCTATCAAGCAACGACATTATTCCATGTCCTTTACGGTGCTTCGGCATATCAATCAAGCTCTGGATGAGATGTTAGAAAATGGTGTTGTAGAACCATCTAATAGCGCTTGGTCTAGTCCTATTGTCATGGTGCCTAAGAAAGATGGCACATATGGTTTCTGCATCGATTTTAGTAAGGTCAATGATGTTACAGAAAAAGATTCCTATCCCCTTTCTTACATTTCTACGATTGTAGACCGTCTTAGAGACGCAAAATTCTTAACTAGTTTGGACATTCGCTCTGCTTATTGGCAAATACCTCTTTCTTCTTATTTTAAAGCTATTACTGCATTTACGGTGCCTGATAGAAGTTTATACCAGTTTATGAAAATGCCATTTGGCCTTCATAATTCTCCAACGACATTTCAACGACTTATAGATCGTGTGCTTGGTGCTGATATCAAACCTTTCTGTTTTGCAAACTTAGATGATGTGATCATCGGTACCCCTACTTTCGAACAACATTTGGTGGTACTACAGAAAGTTTTTTTTTCGTTTAAATTCTGCAGGTCTTACTCTTCGCGAAGATAAATGCATTATATGCCGACCGGAACTCCGTTATCTGGGATACGTAGTAAATTGTCATGGACTCCATGTCGACCCGGAAAAAGTTACGGCCATTTTTAATCTTCCTCCTCCTACTACCGTAACTGAAGTACGACGCATAGTTGGTATGTGCTCGTGGAATCGTCGCTTTATCCCAAATTTGTCTGCTCTTAGTGCTCCGATTACTGCTTTGACTAAAAAAAATTCTAAATTTAATTGGTTTTCGAAATGTCAGCAGGCGTTCAAGCTGCTGAAAGAATACTTGGTAACTGCCCCAGTGATGAGTTGTCCTGATTTTTCTGTACCCTTTACTATACAGACCGATGCCTCTGATTTTGGTCTGCGTGCTGTGCTGACCCAACAACAGGTTGATGACGAAAAAGTCATTAGCTACATTAGCTGTTCTCTTAAAAAGGCGAAACGCAACTATAGCGCCACCGAAAAAGAATGTCTTGCTGTTACTTGGGAAATTGGGAAATTTCGTCCCTATATCGAGAGTTCTCACTTTACTGTGATCACTGATCACCACTTGCTTATCTGGCTGAATAATCCACAAAGCCCCAACGGTCGTTTAGCTGGTTGGTCTGTACGACTTCAGCAATATAACTTCACCATCGTACATCGTAAAGGTAAAGAAAACATCGTTCCCGATGCCTTATCTCGCTCAGTACCTAAAATTGACTTAATTGATGACTTTCCTAAATCTTCTATTACTCTCCCAATTATGGATCCTTGGTATCTTAAGCTACGTACTCGTGTTAATTCTAATTCTAAACTATGCAGTAACTGGCAGGTGGAAAACGAATTACTATATAAACATGTAAAATCTAAACAGTCTTTGTATAAACCCTTCTCAGGACGATTGGGAGTTAGTAGTTCCCAGTGAACAACGAAATAGGGTTCTATACAAAAATCATGATCTACCTACTTCAGGTCACCCTGGTGTCCACAAAACTGTCTCTAAAATTTCCATGCGTTACTATTGGCCTAAACTTAGAGCCGCTGTTGCTCGATACGTCCGTCGTTGTAAAATTTGCTCTGCACACAAAGTCGAACAAAAGAAACCTCCTGGTTTTATGTCTCCTCGTGCTACTGCCACTCGTCCTTGGCAAGTCATATGTACTGATATTGTCGGACCTTTTCCTAGATCCTCTAAAGGTAATTCTTTCATTTTGGTTGATGCCGATTGTTTTACAAAATATGCTTGTTTTTTTCCTCTACGTGCGTCTACGGCAGCTGCTGTTGCTCGAACCATTGAGGAAAATATTATCCTAGTGTATGGTACTCCTCAGTATCTAATTGCGGACAATGGTGTCCAATTTCGTAGTAATATTTTCACTAAACTCTGTAACTCTTATCGAACAAAAAATCTGTTTAATGCTTGCTATCATCCTCAAGCGATTCCGACCGAACGTCTTAATAGAGTCCTTAAAACTATGATTTCTTCTTACGTTTCTGATAATTAACGTCGATGGGACGTTAATTTAACAAAGATTGGTTGTGCTATTCTAACGCTTAAACATGAGGTTATTGGTTACTCCCCGTATTTTGCTCTATATGTTCGTGAACATGTTCTCTACGGCGATCACTTTGGAAAACCTCCTGATCCTGATGATGTTCTTATGAATTCCAAACGTCCTATTCCTCCTACTGACTTAGTCAAATTTGAGTCACTTCGTAAAGAAATTTCGAAACGTCTTTCCTTAGCATACAAGAAAAATGCTAAACACTACGATCTTCGTCGTCGTACCTTAATTTTATCTCCTGGCAATCGCGTTTGAAAATGCAATTATGTTCTTTCGAATGCTACTTGCTACTTAAATGCTAAACTTGCTCCCAAATATGTAGGCCCCTTTACTATTAGAACTAAACTTTCTCCGTGGACCTATATCTTAGTGGATGATTCTGGTAACCATCTGGGTACTTGGCGTATTAAGGACCTCAAACCCAATAAAATTTTAGATCCTCCAGACATTGATCCTAAACCCCCGGACCCTAATGGCCTCCCTACGGCTGATCCTATTTTGACCACTGCGTGTCGCTATCCCTAATGACTTGTCATTTTTTTGGCTTATTGGTCTTGTGTTTTCTCTGATAAGCTGTTGTCCAAAAACACTGGCGCCCATTTCGTAATCCTATTCATATTTTTGCAGCTAGCCCATCCCGTGACCTTTCCCTCTGGCTAGTTCTACCATATGTTTACTATATGACTATTATAGTCGCTTTCTACATGCATACCTTGAGGTAGGCTTTAGATCTACTTTCTTTCCTTTTGGGTATTTTGACTTGGTCGCTTTTGTAGGTCTGTGAGCCATACTTTGCTTGAGCAATTGTTTCATACGAATCTGTGTTACCTCAGTTGAAACTATTCTAGATTGTGTACTAGCTTGCCTTTGCCCTTTGCTTTGTCTTGGTCCTTTCTTTACTGCACCTTGAACTTGAAAGTTTTGTCGTCTAGTTGGTTTGCTACGAGTTTTCTTCCTTGTTTCATTTCTTTCCTATTGGTTTCTCCGCGGAAAACCAAAACTTTTCTTTAAGGTGGAGAACAGAAATGTTCCTTGTCTTTTGACGATTTTGAAAGTAGCTATGACCTTTAATCTTCATTGGGTGTCTACTTGATGCTCTCTTTACCTGTTCTGTCGTTGTTTGGTACGATAGATGACTTTGTCTTCTTTTGGAAAAATGTTCTTTTTCTTATACTGGTTTTGGTTCTTCGAACCGGATAAATTTTTTTTTGTTTTGTTTTGTGGATTCCTTGGTCATGGATATTGTTTTGTTCCTAGTCTGCCGCTTCTTTTTCACCCCGACGTCTTTATTTTGCTAGTGGGGAATTTGTAACGTGCATTTTTTGTAGCTCAACATTTTACTCTTTACTCAATTCATAAATACATTTTTGTAACTATTATTTCTATTCATTATAACTTATTGACACGTTTGCGAATAATCTCTTTATATTATATTACGCGAATACCGACTTTCACTCTTCACGATTCGATAGTGTGGTTAGATGATCGAGATTGAAATACATCCTTAGGCAAATGCCTCCTATTATAATGAGTTGGTATTATTTGTTTCTAGTTATCTATAGCAGGTTGTTAAAGTATACACCTGTGAAGACTGGATTATTGCGGAATCCTTCGAAAAGTGAGGTGTGGTACGAACTATTGTGGCGTACCACGCCGTTGATATTTATCTTTCTGTACTAAATGTTTTGAAAAATGAAAGAAATAAGTGCTCGTTCACTTAAAAAGTACGAGTGTAGGTTTGTGAGTATGTGCTACATTCAACGTAGTTTCAGATAAGTACCTGTTTGATTTTTATGTGTTACGTATTGTAGGAGTTGTACTTTAAACACTTAATTGCCTACAGACTGAATTCGTATATATAAAATAGTCCTACTATTCGTAAACTTTTAGTTTTTACTTTTTATTGAAATGGTACTCAGCGATCATACTACTTCGCCTTTCTACGTACATAACACAGGCGGAATTTGTAAAGAAAATAATAACCTGTCGAATTAAGCAACGTCGTCGCGTGCTGTGAATGTTAACGTCACCACAATCTGCTGTTTGTTCTGTTGTCAAATTCTTATTTGGTATTTACTACTACTGAAGTAGTTGAAAATGTGAGGCAACATCGTTAAACAGATAAAATTCGTCAATGTTATAGATCAATTATATCTCATGTTACTTGTGGCTGATTTTAACATTCGTATACTAACTGTACTGATATCTTTTCTTAAGTTAACAATCTTTAGCTTCAAATCTGTATCTTATCTAAAAAAGAGAATTTGTAAAAAGTTTAATAATTTAAGCAATACTAAATTCGTGAAAATTATGAATGATGTAGTAAATTGATGTTAGTTAGCGGGTTTGCTTCTGACCCTCAGTCAGATAAGTATAAACTATTCATTTTGCTGTAAGCGGTACAAACCATAGTACTATCGAGTTCCGTCCCAGTCGGCCTTTTGATGTTTTTCTTTTGGGCCATTTCATATTTTCAGATATCCAACTTGTTCTTTGAATTACTGAACCATATTATTAACTTTATTATATTATAAATGCTACTATGCCTAATTTCTGCAAACATTGTGAAAATAATGATGATTGGTAATTTGATAATTGTTACTGATGTATTACAGAAGTCAATTTGTTTTGGTTAAGCATTCTAGATTACTTATTAAAGTGAAATTACTGTATCTTACTCTTTTATTTGGGGTTGAGAACTCCAGGTATAATTACGATTATTTTCTTTATTTTATAGAAACAAAAAAAAATTAATAAAGTTTTACACAAAGTTCATTGGGAAATCCCCACAGGTAATATGCAGACTAGCGTTCTGTATGAATTTCTTTTTCTTATTGATTTCTATATTTAAATATACTATATAATTATTTTCTTTGAGCGGACTAGTGTTCTGATATTTGAAAAATATCTATCTTTATTTTATGTTTGTGCTAATACTGTATTTTATTTTTCAGCTAGGTAAATTATTGCGGGTATCCTTATTTTTCTTGCTACCCCCCCCCTCCGGCTCTCGCTAGCCGTGGCACTTCCCCTCCTCCCTTTGATTTATGACAACCTGATCATTTACTTTGTCATAAAATTTCTTACGTTCAAATTGGACGTTCACTTAAAAATACCCGTGGCATTTTCAAACGGTCTGTGTCGGGATTCGAACCCGGGAGCTCAGTAGTTACGGCAAACCAACTAAAGTCACGGAACCATTTGATGTTTTACATATCGTTAGATTTTCATTAAATTTGTATTTGCAAGCTGATTTCTTAGCTACCTAATGTGGGTAATTACTTAATTTAAGTATTAGTTTTTGTGATTAATTTTTTCGAAATGTCAGTGTTAGTGGTAGTTCGGTTACAGGAATAACAAACTTGTTTCGTTTTGATTTCAATGTAACCTATACTTTAGAAAAGCTGTTATTCGACAAAATAACGGACAGACACCCTAATAATAAAATTCGCAGAGCTTACTTATACATTTTTATGGAGCTCCCATTGACAGATAGTACATTTGATCGATTAGATCCAATTGATGGTGTAATCGCCTCGTTGCTATTATAGAGTTAGGCGCAAGGTTTTGTTAGATTATTCGGTTTAAATACAATAAGGTGGTTAGAATACAAAAAACGCTTCCTTCAGGAATATTTGTCTTTAGGACATATGAATATTGCTGAAACTTCCTCATCATATGTATTACCTCATCACGCTGTTCACAAACTTACGAGCAGCACAACTAAATTTTGTGTTGTATTTAACGGATCCGCCCCTGATGATCCTGGGATCTCCATGAATGAACGTATATATGCAGGCCCTAAATTACAAAAGGGATTGCCTGAAATAATATTTGCATTTCGTTCACATGCTATTGCAGTATGTACCGATATTCGAATGATGTACCGTCAAGTTTTGGTAGATCCAAGGGAATGCAAATTTCAACACATATTTTGGCGTCTATCCTCCGAGTCATCTGTGCGCGAGTATGAGCTCATGACCCTTACTTATGGTCTTACACCTTCGTCTTTTATTGCGCAGCGTGTTCTTCAGCAGTTGGTGATAGATGAAGGAACTCCTAACTCTATGGTATCTCGTACTATATTGAACCATACATATATGGACGACATAATTTCTGGCGCACACTATATTGAAGCCGCCAAGCAGCTCCAAACTGAACTAAAAAACCTCTTATCTGTAGGTCAATTTCAACTTCGTAAATGGTCTAGCAACTCGACTGAAGTTCTCAAAGATTTTGACAAAACTGATTTAGAAACCTCATTAATTTTCTCTACTAATGTTAGTGGCATAAAAATTTTGGGATTAGTATGGAACCCTGCTCTAGATATATTCCACTATCACACCCTTCCTTTCGAAGCACCTTTTACTAAACGAAATGTTCTTTCATATATGGCACGTATCTTTGATCCACTAGAATGGCTATCACCTGTTATTTTTGTAGTTAAATGTTTTCTACAACGGCTTTGGTTGCAGCATCTTGACTGGGATGACACCCCGGATGATACCTGGTGTTGTGAATGGAAAGGCTTCTGTAATCAATTTTCTATTCTGTCTCAAATTGAAATTCCGCGTAGATTATCCCAACCTAATGCTACTTACCATCTGCTAGGGTTTTGTAACGCTAGCGAAAAGGGGTATGGCGCATGCGTCTATCTACATTTAACTTGTGGAACCTATATTTCATGCAATTTATTGCAGGCCAAAAGCAAGGTTGCACCTCTAAAATCTCTTACCATACCTCGCTTAGTGCTCTCTGCCGCTCTCTCAACTTATTTACTCGATCACCTCAAATCCATTTGATTATCCTTTAGAAGGGATAAAATTATACTGACTCTCAAGTTGTCTTGACTTGGCTATAAACCTCTACGCATTTACTTAATAGTTTCGTGGCAAATCGGGTTAACCGCATACTTGAACACACTAATTTGTCACAATGGAACCACATTCCGGGTACTTTTAACCCAGCAGACATTTCATTTTGGGGTCTATTCCCCTCACAACTAATTCGTAGTAGTTTATGGTGGCATGGCCCCATCAACGATTACGATTTATTTTCTTCTGCTAATGGAAATAATCCGTCCCTGGCTATTGAGCAAATTCCTGAAATAAAACTCTCTGCCACTATGTTGGCAACCGCTACATGTGACTTTTCTGAATTTATCAGTACATTCTCCTCTCTCAGCAGGCTCCAATATAGTCTGGCATATATATACCGCTTTATTAATAATTGCCGACATTCTCAAAAGAAATTACTCGGTCCAGTTTCTGTAGATAAATTGCAATCTGCTTTAGAAGCATGTGTTAAACTCGTTCAACAGCAATACTTCGGCTCTGAAATTAAATTATTAAAAAATAATCAACCCTTACCTCGGTACTTGCGTAAATTATCTCCGTTTCTCGACCCCCATGGTCTTGTTAGGGTGGGCGGTCGCCTTCGACATTCTTTACTGGCTTATAGAAGTAAACATCCTTTGCTATTACCCAAGTCGGCCCATATATCACTTCTTATATGTGATCGTTATCACCTGTTATCTTTACACTCTGGCCCCTCTACGACACAAGCTCTCATTTTCAGACAATATTGGATTATGGGTTCTAGATCTTTGGTAAGGCAAGTGTAACATACTGTTTTAATAAGCTCTAATAGTTCTAGTATTCCTAAAAATAGTTAGTTTTTAGTTTAATTTTAGCATGCTAATTATTAGAATTGTAGCGGCTGCAGGATCACCCAAGTAGCTTCTCAGCGAAGTTCCCAGAAAGATCTAATCCAAGAGTTAATCAATTTTTCTAAAGGCACTTACTTTAAGGGCACTAAACATGTCAAATTAGTCCATATCTATGATTAGATGTCAATCATGCTTTAGGATCCTATTTATGTCAGGGTGGTCTGAAGCAATTTTCAATTAGCTGAGCACTCAACTAAAATCAATTCTGAGAGCTACGGTTGTGGTTATCTTAGGCATTGATAGTTTTAATTAAAATTAAAGATTTACGACCGGCGCATCCTAAGCCGAGTAAGAGCGTCAAGAAAGGGTTATTTTCAATTAACCAAAATGTATATAAGGAGGCCAGCCGGTGGGAATCGGGGTTGTTTATTTCCAGACGCGTTAGAGGTTAAAGCTAACGGTTACTAGTGATGTGTTTATTTCTCTGCAGTCAAGTGCGGGCCGTTATGTTTTAAGTTATTTATTTCTCTGAGTAAGTAATTAGTATATGTGATATTACTATGAACGCAAGGCTGTGTTATGCAGCATAAGTCAGTTATTTGTTTAAAAACAGTATTTGTCGACTTCCATAAAATACAATTCCGGGTGAATGCCCAGTTCAAGTAAATTGATCCGTTTTATTATTGCTTTGGAGACCGCATCGTTTTAGAAGGGTCTTCTATTATATTGTGTTTCGACGGTGTCAGAGGTCGTTAATCACTAATCCACGAGACTACCTGAGAATGCAAAGCTCAGGCCCGAAGTCAAGTTACGGTACTATTTGACCCTTGAGAAGGTCGTATTTTTCATGGTGTAGATGACCCCGTGGTTAAAAGGGTCGTCGCACTATGCAAGTTAATTAGACTAGGGTAGCATTAATAAATTTTTGTTATTGGGGTGTGTACACCTAGAACTGTATCTATTCAAAATATGTTTGTTAGTTAAGTTTAGTTAAGTTGTGTTTGTGCTAGCCGGAGACTATAAGTGACTTATTTTCTGTTCTGCCATTTTGGTTCATCGCCCACGAACAAAGTGCGACGAGAGCTATTACCGCGATTGGTCCATGGGCCGTTTAATTCCCATGGTGGCGCCCTTTTGTACATAAGGTTATTTACTTTATATTTTGTTATGCATATGTAATTAGTTGAAGTTTTAGTTAGTAGCTCGTTCAATAAAACAATCGAATTTTCGTCTCAGTGTGTTTGTTTAATGAACCCCTTCACCGACTGCTGCAGCTTGCGAGGCAACGTCCCGAAACGTGAGGGTACGATGGTGTTAGAGGTCCTGTTATTTATTATTTATTGTTAATTGGATACCCTCATGCGGTAGGTAAATATTAAAATCACAAACGCATTCACAAATGTGTACCTTGCTTTCGTTTAAGTGCGAAACCTCCTCAACCTATAATGGCAGATTTACCTCCCACTCGCGTACGTATAACCCGAGCATTTACTCATGTCGGTGTTGACTTTGCGGGTCCTTTTTCGATAAAATCTTCCCCTCGTCGTAATGCAGCTAATTTCAAAGCTTACTTATGTATTTATATTTGTTTATCCACAAAAGCTGTTCACTTAGAGCTTGTATCCAAGCTTACCACCGATGCATTTATGGCATGTTTCACCCGCTTCGTTTCTCGCCGCGGTCTACCTCACTCTGTTTAATTCCGATCGTGGCAGAAATTTCTTAGGAACGTCACGTTTAATACAAGAAGGAATTCAATTTTTAAAGAACCACCAGGAAGAGCTATTGTCTGCCCTTGCCTCTCGTTAAGTTAGATGGATTTTTAACCCTCCTCATGCCCCAAATTTTGAAGGCATGTGGGAGTCGGGGGTAAAATCGGCTAAACTGCTTTTGACACGTACGCTCGAAAAGCAACCTCAAAGTTTCGAGGAACTTGCTACAATGTTTACTCGCATAGAAGCTGTTCTCAATAGTCGGCCTTTATGCCTCCCTTCTTCGGATCCGAATGTCGAGATTGATTATCTCACTCCTGGCCATTTTTTAATTGGCCGTCCAATTTTAAGTCTCCCCGAGGTAATATTAGATGAATCTCTTGACTTGCGGTCCCGTTGGCACCGTCTTTGCCAGTTCACGCAAATATTTTGGCGACGCTGGTCAAAGGAGTATTTACACACTCTCACTCAACGAAATAGATGGAATCGTCATTCAAATAATTTAAATATCGGAGACTTAGTTTATATAACTGGAATTAACACCACCCCTTTAGCTTGGCCTCTTGGCAGGGTTGTAAAATTATTTCCAAGCCGTGACGGCATCGTGCGCGTGACTTCTATTAGAACCACTAGCGGTACTTTTATTCGTCCGGTAAACAAACTCCTCCCTCTCCCTATTTAGTAAATTCTATTTATTTTCATTTTCTTTTCATTTTTTGAATTTAATTTATTTTGTAGTTCTCTCGACCCTCTTGTAACCCGAGTATCGGCGGGATAACCGGTCCCTAGCTGGGAGGAAATGCCCTGCTATTTTCACTCCCCTCTGTTATTATATGTTCTCTCTCTGTTCTTTCACGTCCATAAAATTTCCCCAATTTTAGGTGGGCAGTATGTTCGCACCGCTCTCAGTTTAAAACCAATACTCGCTAAGCGACCCGATAATATCGTGCCTCTAGGGACTGTTGTACGGGACGTGCGCGAGGATACAACAAACTTAGTTGCACTCTCTCAACTTCTCTTATTATTTTCCTCGTTCTTACCCTATCTAACCCCTTATGTGATACGGGTTAGTGTTATACACAGACATTGCCGATCTACCAGTTCCAGTGATGCATCCAGCGCTCTAGCTAGAACAACAAGTGCTACAGATTTGGTTAGTGACTTTTATCGTAAACATAAATTGCATTTATTTTCCTCTACCTCAAACCCTCAAAAGATTACAGTTCACTAATTCTTGTACAGATTAAATAGGCCCGAACATTCCACTAAAGTTTTAAGCTAAATAACTAAAGAGAACTAGGACTGGACTTCCAGTGGGAAATAAGGATACCCGGTACGAGAAGGGACAATAAAGCCCGAACACGAAAGGTATCACAAAAAAACAATCATTAAAAACCTAAATAAAATACGAAACAGAACGCTAAACGCAGATACCTGAAATTAAATAAATACTAATTAATTTTATTACTATTAAGAGAAATGAATAAATAAAAATTGAAATAAAATAACACTTCATTCAGAAAAAAAAGTTTATTTATAGAGTACGTAAGTAGGCTACCAGTTGCTTTTGCGGAGGCCATAAAGAATTGGCTTTCCAAATTCCGTCAAAATTTGAGGCGTAAAGAGGATTGAATAACCATCTAATCACACCAGAAGTCATGGCAGAAAATATTTCTTGTTGCTTTTGCTTTAGACAATTAATAGCTTCCTTAAGAGCGCGAGAAACACCTATAAAATATTCCCCGCAGACCAAATATATAAACTCGAGTGAACCGCACTTGGGAGTGAATCGAGTAAATGAAACCAAAAAAGCATCAGTCGATAATTCAGAAACTAGTGCGGCGTTGGTACATAGACATACAAATATTCATAAATAGGCCTTCTGAAACGAGTTATTTCGGCGCTTAGAAGTTCTAATCAGGAACGAACCCGCAAAATCAACGCCCATATTATCAAAGGCTTTACTAATTTGGATACCTGGCTCAGGCAAATCAGCCATAATCGTCTGCTGAGGTTTGGAGGGAAACCTAAAACAGCGTCAACACTCGTGAATTCGTTGTCGAACTAAGGACCGTAATCCGACAATCCAAACCTTGAGCTGAATCAAAGCTTGAGTTGTCGTAAGACCATAATGCAAGGAAAAAATGTGACAATGCTCACATGTGAGAATGGAAACCGGCAAACGTTTAGACAGCAATTGAAGATGCTTAAAGTCGTAAAGCATTTTGGCGTTACAAAGACGTCCTCTCATCCTAAGCAACCCTCCAGAATTCAAGAAAGGCGAAAGTTTTCGTATAGAGCCAGACGGACATTTACTCTTTTACATATGATTAATTTCAAAATCATAATACAGTCTTTGTATTAGATTCACCAGAGTTAACAAAGAATTTTTAAGTTCATCCTACGTAATAGCACCAGCTAATCTTTTACCTCAGTGACGACAATTGTATATGAATGTATTGATGTACTTCATCTTATATTGTAACGAAACTACAGAAGACGACCGCTTCATAAATTTGCAGAAATTTTCCGGTGTAGTAAAAATTAGAATTTTGGGTTGCGATTTGAGTACAGGAACCGGGTTTAAAGGCACGAAAGTTTTGCAAAACCGTTCCAATGCAAGATCGGATGTACCAGTACTCCCACACCACCATAAATGATTACCTATGAACTGACATCGGACCAGACCACAAAAGCCTAGATCGGCAGGATTCATTTTGCTATAAATATGTTCCATTGCGAAATTTGGGTATAGTTAAGAGTACTATCTACGCGGTTATCTACAAAGGACTTAAGTAAATAAGAAGGAGTCCTTAGCTATGTAAGAATCACTTGAGAGTCAGTGAACAATTTAACTTCATAGATAGAATATACACGAAAGTTAGTCGCAATAGAAAATATTAGGCGAGTTAACAAAAGAGCATCTTAAAACTCCATTCGCGGAATGGTAACACATTTTAATCGGGCAACTATACTCTTGATTTGTAAGAGATTACAGGGGACAAAATTATCCCATTCGGCGCAAAAAAACCGGATCAAGAATGTCATCCCATTGAAGTTTCTGTATCGGAAATTGTTGCAAAAAATATTTGATAGGAAAAATGAGAGGAATTAACCACCCTAAGGAATTAAAAATACGGGCCACATAGGATAAGTATAGAAAAGTAAAATGTCTTTGAAATGCAATCGCATAATAAGCGCAAGTGTCAAACGTAGGATTTCGTACCAGATCTAAAATCTTAATTCCGCTAACCTTATCGGAAAAGGTTAACTCAGATTCAGGATCAGTTGCTAGACCATTTCCGGAGTTGAAATCTCCCCAAAGCAAGTAGTTTAATCAAATCGGCTTAAAGTGGCTTTGCTGTTGCTGGAGTGTTAGTAACAGAAATTGTATCATCCATATAGGTATGATTAAGCAGGGCTACTGAAGCCATAGCGTCAGCGCCGCTTTTATCAATCACTAATTGACTAACAATGTGTTGCGCTAATAAGGTAGACCGAAGATAATAGTCTTTAGCCCGTATTCGAGGATGCTTTTTGCAAGAGAAGGTCGCCAAAAAATGTGTTATCTTTGACAATCCGCAGGATGAACAAAAATTGACCAGTACATTATACGGATGTGTGCACATACCGCAATGTTATGAAACCGGAAAGAACAAATAGTTTCTATCAAATTTTTTGAAGTTTGGTATCGGCGTATTACTGATCATTGAGCGAAGATTGTAACGCATCGGGAGCAAAACCGTTGAACACTACACGAAACTTGGTAGTGCTACTGCTTGCCTTCAAAGTAGCATGGGGCGGCAATACATTGTCTGATGGTTTATGAGTAATCTTCTTGTGTCATAGAGAAAGGTATTCTTGAAGAAATTCTTGATAAATTTGTTTCTGCTACGGAAAAGAAAACAAATGTCTTTCAAAATTAACATAGACTTTATAAGTATTAAGAATATTATGACCAAGAGAAGGAACGATCCTATTAAATAGTAAATCGTCCGAGGCATTTCAAATTCCTTCACTTCCCAGAATCTTTGGACGTCTCTATACAAAGTTTCGGAAACCACAATAGCGAAATAAAATTAAAAGGATCGGGTATATCAGACACTGTGTAACGTGCAATTTTTATAGTTTTAAACTTTTACGCTGTTTCCCAATTTATAAATGCATTTCTGCGAATTGCTGTTTCTGTATTTGATATTTATTAACTTGTGTGTAGTAATTTAAAAATAGGTAAATGTAAATTTCGTTCCTTATGTGGATTATTCGTAAATTGCTTTCCAACTTATCGGAAATGATAAACCGCTGTAATTAATTATTATATATGATTGCGGCATTCACGTTTTGGATGTTCCTAATGTTATTAACAAGTCTAGATAAGATACGATAAGCGGTTGTGAGAGAACGAGTTGAATAAACAGACGGAGAGTCGTGTTTTGTTCTTCATTGCGATATACTAAGTATGTTAAAAATACTGTTTCTTCTTTGCTTTGACGAGTGAGAATTAATGCGGGATTTAATTTTCGTATTGTTCATGTACGAGCACGGCACGATTTTTTTTTTGTTGTTTTCTTGTGAAATAAAAATTGTATATTAACTGTACAAAAGTGTTTTACGGAACCTTTTGACGGACGTACTTAAGTGATACACGTGCTTTACCTATTATGGTTTTTTTTAGTTGTTTTGTCTTTTGATATTAAAACTGTGTGTGCGATCTAGTTTTGCGGTCCTTTTCTTTTCGGAGTGGCGCATACTTTAGATTGTTTAAATACGGTGATACTGTAGTTCCTGAATTTTCTAATAACAAAGAATCTAAAATAGATCATTGCTATCGCAAATTTCGTTATTTGTGAAATGTAACAGATTGCCGGCTTACCAAGGTATTGGTTGAAATTTCTCACTGCTTTTTGGGATGTTTATGAAAATAATATACCTTTGGTCCCAGTTGAAATTAAACTAGTGTTTGAAAATATTTCGAAATTGTTGTCTTAGGGAAATAGAATTACCAAGAAATTTATCAAGGCTACATAGTTCCGACGCGGGATAATGTCTGCTGCTAACACCAGTGAAATACGTAGGTGTGATTAGTGTAACGTGTGATAAGTTCCATCCACACCCTCACAGTCAAGGGTGAAGTGCTTCGTTAGTACAGGACATCGTTGAATCCCACACTTCAGTTGCAAGGAAGCGTTGCTGAAGGACTTTTGTAAGTTGAACTATTTCCTACTGGTTATTACTTTAAATATCTATCTGTTGCTTTACCATATCTTTGTCGTTCTGATACCTTTTACAATAGACTTGCATGCTACTTTAAAGCATACAAAAAAAAGACAGAAAAAAAATCAATACTACTAAATTACTCATACCCACTGTGTCTTACCGATTTGTTTACTGAATTACTCATATCAATTGTGTCTTACCTATTTATTTTTTCAACATTTTGTCTGATTTATGTTTAATTGGTGTGTGAGGAAACGTTTCTGCTACTCCCCAATATTACCTCACTTTGTACTAAACATTTTTCTGTATTGCTTTTACTGTTGTTATATTATATAGTTTATCTAAACAGTTTCTTTTATTTACATGCTACAAAGTACTGAATAACTTAGATGTTTCATTGCTGCTATGCTTATTCTTTTTTTCCAGGTTTGCTTAACTAATTAATTTTATTGCAGGTATTATCACTAACTCCTTACGGCCGCGTACATGGTATGTTGGTCTGCTTTCTACAACCCCCCCCCTACTCTCCGATTGAGCCCGGTTATTTTTTTTTCTCTTGATTTTCTTTTTGTTACGCACGGCTACGAGCCAACGTAACATAACTTTGGCGCCCAACGTGGATGCCACAAGAAAAAAACGTAACAACTGATACTGACAGAATATACCCAAACATGGTTCTCACCGCAGTGTGGTATCGCGGAATAATCCTAAAAAATGAATATAATATAATAATATAATAATATAATAAATATAAATATAATATTTGATCAGATATTTTGGCTTCTCAGAGCAAATCCACCGGATCGAATTCATAAAACTAAGGGTCCGCTAGTTCTATATTTAGAAATTTCTTTAAAACGTCTAAAGGTACTGGATGTCCAGGAACCTTTCCCATAACTTCAGGGAAAATAAATGCGGTAAAATTTAATTGCTGTAAGACACAATTAGAAACTAATAGAAAATTTATTAACCCTTAGAGTGCACTGAACTATTATAAATTCCAGTGATTTGTCTATAATCGTTTAAACGCTTAACGCGCAAACGCTGTAAGTATGTTTTGGAAATTGCGTGTATTTGTAACCAAGTATCTAAAACACAACACACTGGCTGTAGGTCACCATTCAGATCCATAATTCTCGCTTGTATAGTGCCCAGTAGCATTGAACAATTTTCCGAGGTATTAGAAATAATACAAGTAGAAGTAGCTGTAAGGAGGACTAATCGAAGGGCCCTTTACAGCGTGTAAAGTATTTGAAGGAGCTGCGGGATATTGTTCCGAATTATAATACAATAAATTATGATATTTATGCAATGAACAATTGGTACAGCTTTCGTTAAAAGTGCAAGAACCTTTATGGTTACCTGGGCACCTGAAACAATTAAAGTTTTGAAACAATATTATTTTTAAACGTTGTCAAGCCATATTATGCAGCGACAGTGAAACATTTAAGTTTTTACTATGTTAGACTTAGGGCATACCTAGGCGAACATATTTCTAAAAAAGGTCATGCAGAAGATGTAGATTTATCCGAACTAACACAAACTGACTTTTGTAGACTTCCAGACTAACTCTGAACTATATCTTCAGCGGTTTTTAGAGACTATCAGGAGGATCGTTAAATAAATACGGATAGGTTAGGCGCCAATGCAGTTATGCAATATATAAGAACAAGGAATATCGCCAAGAAAAATACAGGAGCCTCAACGAATATATTCTGTTATTGGAATACAAGATTTTGTATTCATAGATGGTACAAACGTTTATCCTGAAATAAAATATAGCACATAAAAATACGTTAGAGACAGCAGTTTGCGTCTCAAAATAATAAAATCAATAAATCAGACAAGTTATATGCACTTATAGAATTTTTTTGTGACCATTAGTGCATGGACACTCTACTTATTAAATTTATACTCTTGGTTTATATAAAATTTATAGAGTCCAAAAATATGTATGAAGTTGAATAAGTTCGCCTTCTTAAATATTTCTTAAAGTGTGATTAATCATTTCTAAATTTATAAAAAGATTTGACTTCTTAGATATCAACACATATATTAACTAAAAATAATTCTATTTTAAACTCACAGGTATTTACAATGAATTTAGTAAATGTTTAGTTAAACATTTCTATTTCTGTTATTAAAGTTAATAATATCAGGGCCTATAACATAAATAGGCATTATTTATTTCATTAACAAAATTATTAGCTTTTGTCATTGTGCCTGTACTGATCAAACGCGTACATTTTCATTACATTACTTCTGTAAAAGGATCGTTTAATTATTAATTTAAAACTTGTTAAAAAAATATTATGTAAAAGAAAGTATTCAACTGTATGATCATTAATCAGCATGAAAAAATAAATTCTAGTAACAATGTGTACTAAGTATGATTCATAATCAAAGTTATTAAACAGATCGTTTAGGTAAACAATTCTTTAAAGCAAGAATTTAATTTAGTGTAAAATTCAAAGATCTAAATTTTTCAATATAATTATTCAGGTATTAGTTTTCAATAATTTAAACTACAAAGATTACGGCTTAACTTTGGGTATTTTCTAATTGGATAAAAATAACCACAAAACGTTGTAAGTCAATCAGATGATTTTTATAACAAAGGAAAATTGACCTACTGACATCCAGCATAGAATTCAAATTTCTACAAACCATTTAGTAGATAAACTCAAACCATATATGCGCCTCCAAAACTGGATAAGGACAACAAAATATTGTTGTCTATCTTGCTACGGCAATATCCTGAAGATGAGAACCATAAAAACAAAGGGTGGAATCTACTGTTGGGGAGAGCCATCGTCGAAATCTCTAACCAAGAAAAGGATACTACATCAATCAGTGGCTTAAACTGCAAATCCCATTATTGTAGGTTTCCATACGTATACATTTTATACGCTATAAATTAGTTGTTACGCATAGCCATTATTAAATCAAAACTTCAGTGTTGCGCTAAAGAAAATCAAATAAAATTAGTTTTAAATATGCAAAACGGAAATTACAAACCATGATGGATTTTCTAACACACACGGATCGATTTACTGCACAAATGACTTGCTAGTCTCAAGTCACCCTTTAATATTAACTTCTGCATCTTATCACTAGGACGATAAAGCGTGGACTGTCGGAGTCAGAAAACAATCGAGACCTCAATACTTGAGTAAAGAAAACAACAAATGCGCATAATCGCACTAACATACGTTACCTTAAAGATAACTTATGAAAATTCTAAATAGCATGTAGGACTCTTAACATGATTTTAAATACAATCTGAAATATTTATAACGATGAATTTATTTACCAGATAAATAAAATAAAAGAACAATAAATAGGGTATTTAAAAATTATGATAACTTTCTTTTAATTATGCATAAGTTCTAGAAGTACGAAATGTATCGAATTATAATAGGAAATTTAAGATTTTTGTAACACAATACAGAATTTATATGCGTTACTGCGGGAGAGGAAGAGCAAAACGCTTCAGTGTTCGTAAATGGTATGATCATCTGCGCAATAAAGACAGGAGAAAGAACATTGTAACTTGCTCCTAGTAGCAGTTGAAGTACTTTTAGCAAGTTTGAAATTAATTTAAATTTATATAGAACTATTGTATTATATTTGAAACCCTTTCTGTTTTCAAGTATTCTTGCAGCTCAGAAGCTTTGCTTTGTAAATTAAAAAATTCCGAAAACTATTCTGAAGTAGGAAGAACCGTACCTACCTTCATATCGAACGCATTTTGAGTTTTGAAATCCAGAATTCGGTAGCATAAAGACAGCAAAATACAATCAGCAAGATTTCCTATATTTGGGGCAGCTTTCATAGTACTTATCGCGTTGAAGTGAACGTTAATAAAATAAGAAAAATTGTCACTATATTTGTATTTCAAATTTTATTTGGAAAGAGATTAATTGTCCGACGTGGATCGTCGTAACGATCTACCAAGCTTTTCCGTGCCTTATCGTATAGCTCTAGAATTAAATCAAAATCAGGAATACTAGCCAAAGCTTCACCCTTAGGCAGGGTACGAAGATGAATAAATTTAGTAGCCCTAGGCAAGACTGAGTTGGAATCTACAATAACAAAAGAGTTTGGAACTTGGACTATTGTGTCACTTGACCTTATAAAGCTGGTATCTCGGAAGGTTTCAAATGAATAATCGATATTATCAGCAGTACCTGATTAGCTTGGCACAGAGCCAGCGATAGACCGCTGTTTGAGAACCAAATGCCTCGCCTTAGTGACGTCCGAGAAAGCAGCGAACGCAGATCTATGTGCCTTTACCTGAAGCTTAGCTTTAACCGTTAGATTGTAAATTATTATTTCGCTATGCAATGCGTCGTAGCCAATTTCTAGTTTATCCAAGCGTTGTACCTTAACTAGTAACGTATAGCCCAGTAAAATGACTCGAAATTTGTCGATTTGGAGGAAATAATACTGACTGTGCTGAAACCTTGTAAACAGGCTTGTTTTAGGGTACTATTCAACATATTAAAAGCCCCCACGTGTAGACGCTACGTTGCGGGCAGGGAGGGTCCAAAAGGTCCAAAAAATTAGTTTTTCGCAAATGTATGGAACTTGAACAAACCAAAAGTTTTGGCATAGTCTACCTTAGAAAATACGTTTGTCATATTTGTAAACGCCACTTTATTCTTAGAATATAGACAAACTCATTGCTATGGTAACGTCACAAGGTAATGGAATAAACAAAACCTGCTTTGCCTATTAGACAAAATAACGTTTTAATGTTAGTACAATTTATTGAAACAAGAAAGTAATATTTACACGAAATCATCGTTCATATTACCATCTTCTCTCGAAAGAAACAAAATGTAATCGCTTCACAGCTATTTTAGAGCAAAAAGCATGATTTTTTAGTCTATTGGGTTTAAATACAATAAAGTGCAAATAATACAAGAAACAAAGGAAGCGAAAAAAGGAAGTATTGTTTTACATAACACTTTACAGACGCAATCTAAACACGTTTTACTGATTGTAAGCGAAACACTCTAACAACGTATTTATTAGAGCAGAAATAGTACCGTCACGAACGACTGTCGTTATACTGTTTAGCGGTTAACGACGCGAAGCGAATAATTGCCAATTAATAAGAAAGAATTAAAAGGGCCCGAACAGCTAGTATTATTGGAGCACGATGGTTTCTATTTTTAATAAGTGCACAAAAAGTTACTGTCTTTAATCGCATTCTTAAATGCACTTATTGTTTCCATTTCAATTATCGTAATTTCTTTGCTGAAATGACGACGGACTTATCTGTCATTTGCGTGCACGAAGCGAAACCGTCTACCCCATTTTGCCAAACCCTTCAGAATCATATTCGAAAATCGAATAAAAAATAATCAGCCAAAGATTTACTCATATGTTTATTTATTTATTTAGTGACAAAAAATTTGCATTTGTACTGGTATTAGACTTATCTGCTAATATGTTGTTAGCTTCTTTAAAATGTTTTCTCTCTCGGCGTGGTGCATATTCTATTATATATAGCGATAGGTACTAAAATAGATAAAGTCAATAAATTATTAAAATTAGAGGAATTTTTGCCCGCGAATTAGTATCCCATAAAATTTGTTGGATTTTTCAGTCTCAATTAGATCCTCACTTTTCGGGAGTGTAAGAATCGCACATTAAATGTGTTACACATACTAATACAAAACGATTGGTGACAAAATTTTAAGATATGAAGGATTAAATAGTAAATTAAGCTTTGTTCGATTCTCGTCCCTTGTCTTGGTTAGGTACAGAACTCTCCGATTCAGTGTGTTTAACTTGGGCACACTTTATCACTCTGACTCCTTTAAATTGGCTACCTGGTCCAAACGCAGCGAAATCTTCGTATAATCTTTTGGACAAAATCGACTGCTCGATCATTTCGTTCAGTCCTTTCGGAATCGTTAGAGATTGAAATGTCTAATGCAGTTATAAGAGCGTCAAAAATGAAATGTCCCGGTTCCGTCAATAGCCGTAGGAACACTTGCCCTCAGTAAACAACATAATATTTTACCTACACATTGACCATTTGGCATAATAAGAGAAGTATTTCCTACATCTATCGGAATTGTTCAAGTTGTAAATATGCGAACAAAGCGTGGTATTTACAAATGTCCAGTAATACGTTTATGTCTATTACCTGAACAATAATATTTGGTTTATGTCATAATTTCTTTTTTTCATTTAGTCATTACATTTTTTTGTGAATATTCATAGTAGAAAATATTTTCAGGGTTGGAAGAGATTTAGTTTATACGAAAAACTTTTACAACTTTTTTTTTTGACAATTTAAGTAGGTTATAAACGCTATATATTCGTCTGCAAGTTGCAACCTGTTAAGAGTTTAAGTTACCTTGGCCCACCAAGGTTTTTGCTACTTCTTCCGAAAGCATAACAGTATTATTAATGATCTTCAAAGCACTAAAGAGTAGTAACGTAATCAGAAGCATGTTGGTACTGCTGCAAGGCTGAGGGTAAAGGGAAACTGCAGACGTTATTTTTCCCGAAGACATGCAGCTCTATCTGTATTGATGATTGCATCAGCCCGCGTAAAATATTCCAGAGGTAAAATAGCTCTCCGTGGGGATCAATGGATGGGAACTATTCTAGAGGAAGTTGTCCGTAGAGGGTAAATACCGTACGCGCCGCAAAGTGGTGCGTCAGAAGTTTGAATCGTAGTGGTAGGTTAGAAACCTTAAACGCGGAAAAGACTAGGTTTAAGTTGGATGTAGTTATAATCAGTGAAAAACGTTTGCAAAAAGCAGAATTTCTTGTTACATGACTGTAGAAATATTGACCAAAATCCTAAAAGTTTCCGGAGTAGGTTTAATAATAAACATGAAAATACGGCAAAAGGTAAGCTGTTATGTAGAACATAATGAAAGAGCTGTAGTGTTGAAGATAAAAATAAACCCACAACTCACCACAATAGTACACGTCAAAATACCTACCAAAAATGCAAATGATGAAGAGATTGAGCAGGTATACAAAGAGATAGAAGACATCGTTTAGTATACTAAGAAAGATGGGAATTTTTGATTGTAATGGGACACTCGCGTGCCATTGTAGGAATATGCGAAGGCAAAACAGTGGAACATGACCTAGATGCAAGGAGCCAACGGGGAAACCGACTGTTAGAATTTTGAATGAAACATAGTGTTTCTTACCAACATTTGGTTTAAGGAACGTGGAAGGAGACTGTATACTTGAATGAAGTCTGGAGGTACTGGGAGGTACCAGATAGGTTACCCAGTGATTAGACAAGGCTCTAGAAACCAGAGTCTTAAATGAAGGACATACAAAACCAGATGTAGACTCTCACCACAATTTGCTGCCAATGATATGTAGGCTGAAACTAAAGAAATTGAAGGAAGCAAGAACTCGAATAGCTGGTAACTAGTTAAGTTGAAACAACATGAGTGAGGAAGAGTTCCAAGGAGAGTGTTTAGTATGGAGTAATTGAAAAAAAAACGAAAAAAGTACCCTTAGGAAGTTATGGTCAGTGTTAAACCATATGATTGCTAGAACAGTAGAAGGAAAATTAGAAAAAAAACAAGGGCCGGAAGAAATTTATGTATAGAGATTCTGGATCTGAGAGATAATCCATAAAAATTGTTAAGAATACAAGGGATAAACTGGCCAAAAGCAAATATAGAAGCCTCTGAATAAGATTTATAGGAAATGCAAGATAGCAAAGAAGAATTGTTTGCAAGAGAAATGTAAAAATGTTGCAATCTGTGTTACCGTGGCAAAAATTATAAGAAAACCAAACAAACGTTTGGAGGTTAGGAAAACTGTTGCACATATCTAAAGAATTCAAATGGAAAGCACATAGAGGCAAAAATGAAAAACTGATTGCTGGAATGAACACATAAAAGTACTTTATCAAAGAAGAGAACTTAGTGCTGAACTGCTCAAAAAAGAAGACGCAGTAGATGAGGATGAGATTGATGACAGGATACATAAATCATTATTTCGACAGGGGATTGAATGGTTTGAGTAGGAATTAGACCCTTAGAATTGATTAAGTCCTATCGCACCGGCTACCTGCTATGTCAAATGCAGCGAAGACAAAGCTTTACTTTCAGGTAGGTAGGATGTATGAGACAAGTAAAATTCCATCGGATTTCAAAAAAAATTTATCGCCCGCATACCAAAAAAAAAAATGGGAGCTGACTGAAGATGTACAGTCAAGCGTCCAAAATTTTAGCCAGAGTCTTCTAAAGGCGGATAGAAAATCAGATAGATAAAAAATTAGGAATGTTTGAACACGCGAGACTATATTGAGCTTACCACATATATTGGAGAGCAGGATTAAAAAAGCGAGTCCACGTTTTTGACAATTATTTATCTTCAAAACCTCTTGACAATGTTAATTGGAAAAAGCTCACCGAACTTATAAAGATGTGTGGAATAAAATATGGAAAATGACGGGTTTTATACAATTTGGACCAAGAGCAAAGAGCAGTGGTAAAAGTTGGAGAATACGGATGGGAGAAAGAGAGGTAGTTTTTCACAAGGGAACTAGACACGGTTGTAGTTGGTTTCCTGTGCTGTTTAACTAGTAAATAGAACAAATAATTAAAGAAATCGGAGACAACCTCAAAAACATGCTAATATTCAAGAAGAAGGAATTTAGATATTACAGTTTGCAGATGACATTGTTATTTTATCAGGCAGTAAGGGATTTAGAAAACTTTTTGAATGGCATGTGATCTATTTTGCACAGTGATTATATGATGAACATTAACACAACTAAAACGAGAGTGATGAATTGCAATCGTATAGGATCAGGTGAGGCATCGAAAATCAGATTGGAAGGTAAGGAATTAAAGGACGTAAAGGAACCCGAATACTTGGGTAGTTAGGCAACTGGGGATGGCAGAAGCAAAAAAGACATAAGATGTACAGTGACACAAGCAAAGAAATTTCAATGATATCATAAATAGATTTAAGTATTAGGAAAACATTTTTGAAGGCTTATGTATAAAGCATGGTTACGTAAGGAAGTGAAACGTGGACGACAGCCAGCACTATAGAAAAAAAAACAGAAGCTCCTAAAACGTAGCGTTATAGACGAATTATAGAGACTAATAGCGTAAATCGGGTTTCAAACAAGTAGGTATTCAGGCGCATTGGACATACCTGGAGGCATAAAGGGATTGTTAACAACGTAAAGCGCAAAGAATTGTAGATGCAGTCCAAAACTTGAATATCAGTAACAAATTCAGATAGATCCAGAATGTATTAGGTGTGAACAGGTTAGCACAGAACACGATAGGTTAGAGTGGAGAACTGCATCATTCCAGTCTGCGGACTTAGAAATCAACAACAACATATACATATATATATATATATATATATATATATATATATATATATATTGCTCTAGACTGATGAGATTCTAAGTTAGTCCAAGTTTGGGCTTCGATAAAAGTGCTGTTGATTAATGTGGCCCGACTGTGGGCGTCAATATAAGATGTTGTGAACTGCCTAAATAAAATATATTTCTGATGAAAGTTTCAAATTTTCCCGCTGTCTAATTACTTTTGGCCAGCTTTCTTCAAATAAAACCACTAGAACCATACATCAAATTTGTAATAACACGAAGGATTTCTTTACCGACGATATTTCAAGTACTAATTACTAAATCTACATAAGCTTTTCTCTTACAATTAATATTTTTAACATAACATCCAGGATTTCTCAAGACAAATATCAGGAATGGAGTCCAAATCGGCCACAACAGCCTTACCTTACGAACAATATCTTAAACATGACAAAAGGATATTACTTCTAGATAATCATTACTTATACTAAGAGCCCAAAAAAAATCTTATAATTAGGATGAGCACTTACAAATTCTAATCTCTTAATCTTTATTTACAAATAACTCCCTAATTAGAACTTATTATGTACAAAATTTGTCAAGATAACACCGATAATTTAATAACCTACCACCTATCTGATAATTTAGGTTTAACTGTTTTCATATATACTGGCAAAACTTACACTTTGGACCTGCGACCTTTCAAATCAAGTTATCGACCTGTTCACACACTCTACTCTAAATTTACACAAAAAAATCAGTACTCACTACACTATAACTATAATTCCTTTTCTAAATTTAACCAAGATTTATTTTACCATTACCAATCGGCTGGTTATTGCCATTTCTCAGACAGTAATTATCAATTAAGGCTCGCAAATCGTGTAAACCCTTTTACAAAATACGCCTTTCCATTCAAATTGCTCCATATAATGTGTAGCAAACTATTCACATAACGTATACTTTACTTTATTTAAAAAGACTCTTACGGTAGTTTCGATTATGTTTAATTCTTTATTTCGGTTTGAAAAACAATTTAAAATACTTCAATAATCTAATCGATTGAGAGTAGCAATAAACCTTTAACGTCATCTATTTGAATAAAATCATCTGTTTTCTATAATAATTTTACTAGTAAATACTACGTAGCGTACTATTCAACTAGCATAGTGACGATTGAATCGGAACTGACCCTCTATTCAACATTCATTGGGTTATATAAGAAGCTGTGATAACCCCTTTTTATTAATCAAGCACTTGGAAAATGTTAAGTTACAGATTCTCTTTGCCTCAACTAGCTGATTCAATTAAATAAAGCAATTCCACAATTCACAATATAATGATTAAATATTTACAACCTTTTTAAAATCTTCTCCTTTTTCAGAATATTTACATCTGCCAGATTTAAAAAATTGAAGCCAGCAAAACGAGCCTCTTGTTATATTTAGAGACCTTTTGAAACGTTTCAAGATGGCTATTGCCTTTTATAAATTTATCAAAGAAACCCCGGTTTTGTTGCCTCTTACATTATTGAATTAAACAGTTTACAGAAATAAATCATATCAAATATATCTAACCTGGAGTGGTTTAGTAGTTTCTCTGCATCCCTAAGAGTTTTCGTATCCAGTCTAAATGTTTAGAGTCGAATTTGAAAGTCGACATCAAAACCAAAATACTGTCCAAATCGTTATTCAAAATCCCATAAGTTAATCCAATAAAAGGTTTTCCATCTCCGTAATTAACAAAACAGTAATAGAACATTTACCATGTCAGAGCCCTGTTTTATTTAATTTAGAAATTGTATAATTTTACTAAATCTGATTTACTTACGTCTATAATAGATCAACTTACTTACACAATTTTTACACTTTTATAAAATGCTTTACTTTACTTTCGTTTAACTGGTTACGTGAATAATTTAGCACTTTTGAGTATCGTGACAGCCCGGTTTAAAATGTATACTAACTCGTTGTTCAATTGTCATCGTATTTATAGGCCTTGCCCTTTTGTTTGCTATTCGTTGTTTTCACGTGTTGGGCGACACCATTTGTCTTATCTCTTGTGTACTTCGGAAATTTTACCAATTGTGTAGTTCAAATACTTGAAAGAACGCTCAAGTTGTTACGTATTCATTTATAAACCATTACATTTAATTTAGAAATCCCAGGAATTTTAGTTCATTAAATCACGTATCATTGTTATTTGCTTATTCTAATCTAAACAGAAGTAAATTTGGTGTTTGTTTATTTCCTAGTCAACTTGGAACTTTGAAGAAATGTAATACTTTATGTAACGTACAATTTATTCAAATAATGCATAATTTTTGCCTGGGTATATGATGATATATTTAACGCACTTGTTGAATATTTATCTAGCCAATTCATATAGGTTTTCCGTTGATTTAATTTTGATGCATTTCGTTACATTTTTAAATCTTATCTTTGCTCGTAATTACTCTGGGATATGCGCTTAATCTCTTGTACTGTTATATACAGTGTGCGCTCAACTAACAATATGTATAGTGACCTATTTACTCTTATAATATCTGTAATTATGTGCTTTTGTTATTTGGAAGTTTTTTTTGTTTATTCTACGACCCCTATGACTTAACTTACCCCTAAATTAACCCTATAATTATAGCATTAACCCCCCAAATTAAAATAAAAGTTTTTGGAAAATGTTAACTTTTGGCGCCCAAAATGAGACAATATTCACATTGGTCCAAATTCTTTTATTTTTATTTTTTCTTTTGCTATTTACACAACTCTACATTATTTTTACATCCCTGTTCCTATTTTGATCTATATTATACCTATACACCTATTCATTCTAAATTTTATTACTATTGTGTTATTATACCCTATTAATATTTCACTACCTATCTATCCATACTTTTTCTATTTACACACTACCTTTTATTTTTCTAATTTTTCATTCCCTATTTATCTATACCTTTACAATTTACATTGACTTTTCCCGTTTCTCGTATACTTTTCCTATTTACTTGTATAATTCTTTATCATCTCTTCATATTTTTCCTGTCTCTATATCCCTATTCACATACCTTTCTTATTTATCATCAATTTATACAACGTATCATCATCTCTTCATGTTTCTAATAAACCCCTCCTATTTATCTATCCGCAACTTATCTATACCTTTTCTTATTTCTCATAAAGATCATCATCTTTTCTATATCCAATAAATCACTTCTAATTACCTCAACCTATGCTACACCTACTTATCCTAAACCTATGCTAATTATTATTAACCTATCCTATGTTCTATTGTTTTTTAATATTTACAATATGGTTTATTTACTTATAGTTCCACTTTCATTAACCCATCCTATGCTATATTGTTTTCTAATAAATCCAGTTTGTACAAAATCTATTTCTAAATCTATCCTAATTTATGATGCTATCCTAATTTATTAATATCCTTATTTAATTCTCCTATTTGTCTATACCTATCCTAATTTATGATTATATTACTATCTAACTAATTGTTTATTTTACAATATGTACACTTTTCTATTCCTTGTAGGGGTACATTGAATTTACATGAAACTGTCCCTGATTACCTCTGAGTCTACCTCCTTCAGTTCGTACATGTTTTCCCCTATGACCTTGTTTATCAGAAATGGACCTATGTAGGGTAAGTGTAGCTTGGCACATGTATGCAGGTGTCTTCTTCCTACCCTTAGATTTTTGATAATTACCTTGTCTCCTATTTGGAAGGTAATTCTTCTCTTTATCTATTCGTTCATTTTGTCCACGTACTTTCATGCTCTTCCCTGCAGCTTTCTCCTGACTCTATGTAGTTTTCTCTCTAAGTCTTCTTCTCCTGGTGTAATTTCCCATGGCCTATCCGGGTACACCTTCCTCAATAAAGTTATGGGAAATTCTTTTGTGACAGTATGGGGTGTATGCTTTATAAACTTTTCAACTTTTGGCAAATTTATTTCCCAAATTCGATGATCCTGAAATGCTATCATGCGCAAAAAATTGCAGGTCTCCTGAATGTATCTCTCTGCAGAATTGCCCTAAGGATGACGGATGCTACAGAAAACAACTCCTATTTGCTGGTTTTCCCAGTGTGACACAAACCTAGCATTGTTAAAGTATGTTGCGTTGTCCGCCAGTATTCTTTTGAATTTTCCTTCTTCTGTGATGAATTGCTCTAGTTTTCTGATCGGCTTTACTGTGTTGCAATCCCTAGTAGGGAACAACCTTGTGTACTTTGAGAATACGTCCACTATCACTAGGACATGTTTATTTTTCTTCCTACTGGGTACCAAATTACTTAGGTAGTCTACTACATTTAGGTCTATAGGATTGTCCACCTGAATGCTTTGAATGATGTTCTGATTGAGATGTTTCTTGTATTTACCCAGCATGCAGAGATGACACGTGCTCACTGTTTTTTTGGTGAGCATAGAAATTTTCTCGAAACATTAACCACAGTGTTCTAATCCCCAAATGTCCATATGAGATATGTAATTCTTTTATGATTTATATAGCCAATTCTTTGTTAAGCACGTACAGGTCTTCGCCATTTGAGTATTTCATGAGAAAACCATTAATACTTTTAAACTGCTTATAATTTCGGTCTACTTTTAACCTATCCTGTATATTTTGTATCCATTCATCATTTTTCTGCATTACCAAAATTCTCCCATATGAAAATATTGACTCATCTCTCACCAAGTTATGCATTGCTACAAATATGTCATATGATTTTAAATTATTGTTCACCTTGTTTCTGCTAAGAGCATCTGCTACAATATTATTTTTACCTTTTATGTATCTGATCTCAAAATTAAAATCTTGCAGTAGAAGACCCCATCTGTATATTCTATTGTTTGTAAATGTAGTGTTGAGTAGTGAACACAAAGCGTAATGGTCTGTTTCAACTATGAAATGTCTTCCCATCAGATAGAATTTTAGTCTCGTGATCGCGAGACTACTGCTGCCATTTCCTTCTCACTAATTGTATAATTTAGTTCATGCTTTTTGAGAGTTCTGGATATGAACGAGATGGGTACTTCTATACCATCCTGGATTTGATATAATTCCGCAGCTAAAGCATTAACCGACGCATCCGTGCGTACCACAAATTCCTTTGAGAAGTCTTGGTGTATCAAAATAACTTGCTCATGAAATCCGATATGCCTCTTAATAAGCCTCACTCCACAACCATTTAACCCCTTTCTTCAACAAAACAAACAATGGGATAGCTTTCCGTGAAAATGACGGAATAAATTTTTTATAAAAGTTCATTACTCTCAAAAAGGCTCTTAGAGTGCGTATATTTCTTGGTCTAGGTTATGCTAGTATTTCTGATAGTCTACTTTTGTCCATGAATATGCCCTCATTACTAATTTGATATCCCAAAAATTTTATCTTCTCCTAGAAAAATTCACACTTCCTCATATTTAGTTTTAGTCCCGCTAAGTTTAACTCTAACAGGATCCGTTCAAGAGGTACGAAATGTTGTTCTATGTCATCTGTAAAAATTAAAACATCATCCACATAATGTATGCAGAATTCTTCATATGATCCCAATATACCCTGCATAGCTTTCACTAATGCAGTCGTACTTGAAGACAAACCAAAAGGAACCACTTTAAATTGATAAATTAGCCCTTTTATCAAAAAACCCGTATATTTTCTGGATTTACGTTCAAATGGAATAATCCAAAATGAATTCTTTAAGTCAATTTTTGAAAATATTTTTTTATTACCTATTGTTGCTAAAATTGTATCCATAGTTTGTGGACTGTTGTATTGAGGTTTGGTCCTTTTATTTATTTTCCTAACATCCAAACATAATCTGATGCTGTCATCATTCTTTTTAACAACAACTAATGTATTAACAAAATGCGTGTTTGCCTTCTCAATGATACCCTCACTTAACATCTGATCTATCTCTACCTTCACTCTATCCCTATACGCTGTTGGAATAGGATATAGCTTTGTGTTAAACGGCTCCATATTTACGACTTCTAATTTATGCACATACCCCGTTGCATTCTGGATTTCGATCCTATTAGTTTTGAAGTCTTTATTAACCATGTCTTTACCCTTTCTTTTACTTTTTTTGGACATTTTATTTCATCCTCAATATCTCCCTTTATATCAACTTCACCCTCAAATTGATTAATATTCAAACAGTCTTCTTTGACTTCAATGCCCTCCTCATTATCCCATTTTATATTTTCCCCTTCTACATCTATTGCCTTTCCTTCGGCATTTATTTTTAATCCAATTTATCTATTATGTCCATACCAAATATTACATCTACTCTTAACCCCAGCACTATTATAAATTCATTTTCAAACTTTATCTTACCCATTCCACATTGCAGAATTATTATTTTATCCACACTTGCAAATCTCTAGCTGTTTGGTGCTATTAAATTAAATTTCCTCATGGGCATCATACTTCCTATTAACTTTTCTCGTTTAACAAAATCCCCAGACACTAACGACGCTTCTGCTCCCGTATCAATGAGTGTTCCACCTCGTCTATTTCCAATTCTCAATTTAATTATCGGTAATAAGCTTTTATTCATTTCTTTTTCCATTTCACATTTTATATATTCACGCTGGTGTTCGTATCCATTTATTTTTAAAGGCTTACTTGGTTTGTCCTCTTTCAAAAATCCTGATTCGACTAGATGGTCTTGCCTGACTCGTAACTTCTGTATAGGTACGGTTCATTCTTGTAGGCTGTGCTGATTGTTCCCGATGTTGTGTTTGTAGCGTACACTGATTTATATTTCTGTCGTGATTCGGTCGCTCTGTTTCTCTTCTTGGAGTGTCTCTTGTGTTCCAGTTCCTTCTAAAATTATTATCATTGTAGTTATTGTAATTGTTTCTATAAAAGTTTTCCCTATTATTCAATCTATTGTTTTATGGGCTTCTCTGCATTCTGCCTAAATTTTCTCGCTCTCATGGTACCATTCTACCTTTCGCTACACGACTTTGTCCTAGCTCATCACATCGTTGTAGATATTCCAAGAAAATCTCCCTGTTTACTATATTTTGAATAATTACATAATGTCTTATTTCTTCGCCAAAATGTCGCGCTAAGTACTTTATGATTTGAGTTTCTTCCATCAGCGGATCTAATTGCTTCGCTATACTGAATTTTTGTATGGCGTATAGTTCTCGGCTCATCCCTAAGTTCTAATTATATTTTCCTGTAATTAAATTATCTCGCGCTTTGTATTGTTGACTATCTCATCAAAATTTTCTCAAAAATCTACTTTCAAACTCCTGAAATGTCCATATCTCGTTTTCTATTAAGTCAAACCATATCCCCGCGCTTCTTTTCAACATTGATCTAACGAAATTTAAATTGTACCTTTCATCCGATGATCCTTGTGTTAATTTTCTTATAATATTTAAAAATACTTTTGGATTCACTTTGTTGTCTTCATAAAATTTGGAATACTGTTCAACTGAAATTTCCGGTCTGTTTATCCTAGTGTGTTGCCCCTGATTCCTACCCGCATTTTTAAATTCTGATTTTAAATTACCTAACTCTCTACTTACATCATTAAGTCCTATTTCACAGTTTCCCTGAATTTCCCGCATCTTTTTACCTAAATCTGTAATCCGGTTCATTTGTTTCTTTTTCACATGTTTCCTGATCTAATTTCACCTTCCAAACCTCGTCTCTAACTTTATCTACATCGTTCATCTTTCTAATGAATTTATTTTCAAAGTGTACCTGCATTTCGGCGATCGTTTGATTACTTTTTATTAATCCGTCGCTTATAATTTTTATTTCGGCACCGAGTTTTTCTTCATTCTCCTTAATCTGCATCTTGACATTTTCCATGTTTTCTTCGTTTTTGTCCATTTTTTTGTTTAAGGCTAAAAGAATAGACATGATTTCAGAGTGTTGTGAAATCTGTTGTTCTTCACTTTGACTTTGCGTCAATTTTTGCCCTTGCATTTCCATAGATACGTCTTGTAAAGTTACCCTTTCTTGTGGCCTTATTTCCACCCCTTGGTTCCTTAATGCCTCTCTGTTTTCCTTTATTCGTTTATCCATTTTTTAAATTTTTTAAATTATTAATATTTTAAATTCCTTCAGATTTTTAAAATTCCTAACCCTTTCTAAATTAACTTTTTATTCGTGCTTCTACAAATTTAAATTTTAAATTTTTCGCTCCTACAATTTTTAATTTTTAATATTCCTTTTTAATTTTTAATTTTCCTTTAGTGGTGTTTTTGCCCCTACGCTTTGGGTCGCCATAAAATGTCGTGTCATCTTTCAGTAGGAAGAAAAAAAAAACCTTTGTTATTCTCGCTTCACGAATTGGGCGCAATAAAATGCTGTGTTATTATCGCCCCACGGCTTGGGCGTACATAATATGCTGTGATACTTTACCAGCCCCACGGTTGGGCAAACTATAAAAGCTGTGATAACCCCTTTTTATTAATCAAGCACTTGTAAAATGTTAAGTTACAGATTCTCTTTACCTCAACTAGCTGATTCAATTAAATAAAGCAATTTTACAATTCACAATATAATGATTAAATATTTACAACCTTTTTAAAATCTTCTCCTTTTTCAGAATATTTACATCTGCCAGATTTAAGAAATTAAAGCCAGCAATACGAGCCTTTAGTTATATTTAGACACCTTTGGAAACGTTTCAAGATGCCTTTCATAAATTTATCAAAGAAACCCCGGTTTTGTTGCCTCTTACATTATTGAATTAAACAGTTTACAGAAATAAATTATATCAAATATATCTAACCTGGAGTGGTTCAGTAGTTTCTCTGCATCCAGTCTAAATGTTTAGAGTCGAATTTGGAAGTCGACATCAAAACCAAAATACTATCCAAATCGTTATTCAAAATCCCATAAGTTAATCCAATAAAAGGTTTTCCATCTCCGTAATTAACAAAACAGTAATAGAACATTTACCATGTCAGTGATTACCAAAATTAATTTAACAGGAGGTAATCTCCAGAGTAGTCTCCAGAGAACTGTTTTATTTAATTTAGAAATTGTATAATTTTACTAAATCTGGTTTACTTACGTCTATAATAGATCAACTTACACAATTTTTACACTTTTATAAAATGCTTTACTTTACTTTCGTTTAACTGGTTACGTGAATAATTTAGCACTTTTGAGTATCGTGACAGCCCAGTTTAACATATATACTAACTCGTTGCTCAATTGTTATCGTATTTATAGGCCTTGCCCTTTTGTTTGCTATTCGTTGTTTTTCCCACGTTGGGCGACACCATTTGTCTTATCTCTTGTGTACTTCGGAAATTTTACCAATTGTATAGTTCAAATACTTGGAAGAACGCTCAAGTTGTTACGTATTCATTTATAAACCATTACATTTAATTTAGAAATCCCAGGAATTTTAGTTCATTAAATCACGTATCATTGTTATTTGCTTATTTTAATCTAAACAAAAATAAATTTGGTGTTTGTTTATTTCCTAGTTGACTTGGATTTTTGAACAAATGTAATACTTTATGTCACGTACAATTTATTCAAATAATGCATAATTTTTGCCTGCGTATATGCTGATATATTTAATGCACTTGTTGAATATTTATCTAGCCAATTCATATAGGTTTTCCGTTGATTTAATTTTGATGCATTTCGTTACATTTTTAAATTTTATCTTTGCTCGTAGCTACTCTGGGATATGCGTTTAATTTCTTGTACTGTTATATACAGTATGCGCTCAACTAACAATATGTATAGTGACCTATTTACTCTTATAATATCGTAATTATGTGCTTTTGTTATTTGGAAGTTTCTTTTGTTTATTCTACGACCCCTATGACTTAACCTAAACCCTAAATTAACCCTATAATTATAGCATTAAATATATATATTTACGTGATAAGGGGTCACCAGAGGTCATTTAAACCCAAATTCTATACATAAATCCCACCAAGATATAAAAGTATCCGGAGAAAAATAATTTGCGTAAATTCATTGTAACGCCCTGTATAATACAAGCGTACTTTTATTCATTAAAATGCCTAACAGAAATGCAATTGTGCTGTTAAATAATCACCCTGTATGATATTAGCGTATTGTAAATACAAAGCAAATAAAGTAAGCAGGATAGTAAAAATAATTATTTTTAAGAAACCTTAAAACGCATAAGATGCAAATGAAAATCAAACAATTTCAGGCGCAACTACATAGTCATTAATTATCATAGAAAAATACATTTTCCCTTACATATAAAACAATCGTTCTATTTAGTGTAAAACATATATCAATCCTGCTAAAGACGAAACGCTTTAATCTTAATTTTAGATAGTAAAACACGTTTTGAGTTGAAGCAAATATTTTCTATAAAAATGTAACCCATTTGCATAAGTTTAAATTAATTTCTCTGTGTATTACATGAATTCAATTTAAATAAAAGATGTTCTTGGAAGTTTGAGAAGAAGTGAGTAGAAATACGTCCGTTTCGTATGAACTCATTAATAAATAAACCTTAATTCTACAAAGTGGTCGGAACATTAAAAATTCCATAAAAATTGGTATAAATTATTTATGATCCTCTGCAATCACTGCATGACAGAATGAGACCGCGGGCATTAACTTTAGGTATTAAACGAAGACGGACAGCGCACATACATTAACACTAACGAGGTAATAAATCCCAAAAAATTACGTCAGATGGGTGTGTACTATTTAGAATGGAACCACGTAAACACTAGTATATTCTAGAAAATAGATAATATTGTATATAAATGTAAACGTTTATTAAAAAGATTGATTCATCTGTTCAATCTCGAAAATGTCACATTGACAAAAAAATTTGAAACTGTTGTTTTAACGTATGCAGTACACATACTGTAACTAGTATTTACAATGCAACAGTGAATAAAGAAGTAAAGTTAAACGTAACCTGCACAGAAATATGAAAATTGGTAAATGCAATTATTTGATCTCGTAAGATGAGAAATGTTTCGATATAAAAACTGTTTCAAATTTTTTGAATTAATAAACTAAAGAAGCACATTGGCTTCTAATTGGAAATTTAAATAATATTTAGATTTTGTAAACCCGAATTTGGACATCAATTAAAGAATAGAAGCCGAAGATATTTAATTGGGAAAACGCTTTGTGGATTTTGTAAGCATAATATTCCTACACATTGTTTGTAACTGTTACTTGAATTTTGTTTTTTAATTTAATCTAGAATAAATCCTAATCATATAATATTTTTTTGTAAGAGTTTTTACCAGGAAGTTTGTGTTCAGAGTTCGAAACACTCTGACCTTTTAATAGATTATCTGTCAAGGATATTTTTTTGACCAAAACAAACCTTTCAAGCGTGGGAATAAAAAAATATACAGGAAAACTGTCCATAAGGGAGAGAGAGAGAGAGAAAGAGAGAGTGAGAGAAAGAGAGAGAGAGAGAGAGAGAGACAAAAGAGAGGGAGACCAGAGAGGGGATCGAAAGCAAGAGCGAAAGCGTGGGCGAGGGCGAGGGCGAGGGCGAGGGCGAGGGCGAGGGCGAGAGCGAGAGCGAGAGCGAAAGCGAGAGCGAGAGCGAGAGCGAGGCGAGGCGAGGCGAGAGCGAGGCGAGCGAGCGAGGTGACAACGAGCGCGAAAGCAGAGCGAGAGCGAGGCGAGAGCGAGAGCGAGAGCGAGAGCGAGAGCGAGAGCGAGAGCGAGAGCGAGAGCGAGGCGAGGCGAGGCGAGGCGAGGCGAAGCGAGAGCGAGAAGGAAAGCGAAAGCTAGAGCGAAAGCGAAAGCGAGAGTTAGAGCGAGAGCGAGAGCGAGAGCGACAGCAAAAGCGAGAGAACGCGCGAGAGCGAGCGCGAGAGCGAGCGTGAGCACGACAGTGAGAGCGAGAGCTATAGCGAGGGCGAGAGCAAGAGCGAGAGAGAGAATATACGTTATTCTCGTTTGTAGGAGGAGAGACAATTAAGGCAAGGGACGCCGCTTAGCTCGACAGATTTATTGTACCGACTTCCGAGAAGGATTATTTATCGTACCGTTTACCGGGTAGTGCTGGCGTGAGTGCGTTCCACTCCAGTCTTTCTACCCATCCTTATCATTTCACAACACAACAGGACAATAACAGAAATTACCGCTCTTGAGAACATCGACGCCCAGTAAAGATCGGGTAAGTGTTCCTTGCTACGTGGGTTTACTGCCAGGGTAGAGCGTAGTAATTTGACTCCCAGCCTATTGGCTGTTTTGTTGTGTTAAAAAATACTCTAATTAGTTAGAAATAGAGTTTGTTGTTATATGTAAAATTTAAAATGAAAGGTGCTTGCAATTTTGAGCTGTCATTTCGCATAACTTAAATATCCCGTTCAATTCTAATGCGTACCTTATAGATCCTGAGAAAGACTTGACCGAAATACAGGATACTGTCGAAGATATAAGAAGAATCATTTATTCTATCGATTCCCTCTCCACGATAATAAATTGGTGCGTGCGATGGGTTTTGGGCACATCGGAGCTTCTTTTTAAAAAGTTTTTTTTCCAAAAACACTTCTATCAAAGTTATTTCTTTTACAGTAATTATAAAATGGTGTAAAAACTTGTACGTTAAATTTATTAACGTCTTAATTTTATGTAACAATTAATCAAAGTTATATTTTAATAATTACGAATTACTAGCTAAACTACGAACAATGTTAAAGTTATGAATTTGAAGACTGACTGGTCATCATGGCCTTTTCAGGGTATTTATGCAATCTCTGCTCTCAGTTTTTCTTGTGGGAAGTGCAGATCCCATGACTGCTACTTCGTGATAAATACAATGTATTACTTCTTAGTAATCTTAATTCTAACAACTGCTTTTTTATAGTACATTGCCATATGCAACTGCAGTATCATGTTGGGTCTGGAATACAAAAGTAGTTACTTCCGTTCTCACGTCTAATTATGAACTTTTATTAACCTTTTATAACGTGTCCTTCAATTATACAATGTAGCGTTCCATTTCTTAAAACTTAATAATTATATTTATATTCGTGTATATATATATATATATATATATATATATATATATATATATATTGCGGAGAAATTTTATTGGTGGAGATAACTGTGTGTTTAGGGTGTTTGTATATCAATCATGTGTCGCATCGCAGTGAAATAGTCTAAGGTTATTGTAATTGTTTTGTGTTAGAATGCCGGGTGTGCACCTGCTTTTGAGTGGATGTCAAAAAGGTTTGGATTGTAGAACATTCGTTGTTCAGGGCTCTCTAGGCTGATACTGGAAAAAGATGGATGCTCAAGAGTTACTTGATCAGTAATAATCATAAAATATTGCATTCATCTTTATCCACCATCAGATTCGATATACTTGTTGGACTTTAGTAGGCCAATTGTGAAGTGGCTAAAATAATATTTTAGCTGTGTTGCTTATGTAAAATAAATAAAGGACGTTGCAATTAACCCACATGGTGGTAAGTGGAAAATGTGAATGTACAATTAATTATTCAAGTTTAATGTATTAGGGATCTAGGAAGGGGAGCTTGAAATACATAGTCGTCTATCAATGGTATATAGCTGAGAGTATACAAGGTTTAATTTGGAGACCCGGATCTCTATCAATCACGAGGTGTTGTAGTAGCATCAACACAAACCTGCATTCAAATAGGAAGATTTGAGTATTCGGAAGTAGGGTTAAGTTAATAGACCAGATATCTACCTGTCATAAGTCTGTCGGAGCTGCAAGTGTTTTCCACAGACGTCTCTGAAGCGCTCAGAATGAGCTTCTTGTTTCTGTTTTAGGGATAATTTTAGATTGGGGTACAGTGAATAAAAGGAGAAGCAATTCTACGCCTACGGTGTCGAAGGATTGAATAATATTGCACTCTGTAAAGGCAAAGATAGTGCAAGACAGAACATTTGGGTTTTGGCATACGAACAGTGGGTGCAGGTAAAGAAATTAATTATAAGTTGAAATTCCTAAAGAAAAAAGGTTTAGCTGGGTTTGCTTGTTCTTTAGGATTATCTTTAGTAGGGGAATGCATTCTTCTTTACAGGAGTTCTATTAATAGTTATAAGTAAAGCAGGGGAAATTAACTGCAATTATTGTATTATAGATCCTATAGATAGATTATCAGATTGTATGTGGGCAGTGTTACAGTTTGTGACTAGATTAGTTAAAAAGGAATTATGTAATCTCAAAATAATTATGATTGTATTGGATAAATAGAGTAATTATTTAATGTGTAAATAGAACTTTTGTCGATAAACATTTTTATTCCTGAGATTCACTCTTACCCTGAGCTAGTTGAGGACAAAATAATATATTTTGAGTTGAAAGAAAAATATTACAGCATAATATAATGTCGACCCAACGCGTTGCAAAATTGTAAGTCAAAGAATTGGGCTGGACCTGTTTATCGATAAAAGTTCAGGTAGAAAACAAAAAAGTAATTACTTATAAATTTAGACGTAAAAAGGAATATGAATAAGGAACAAGTAAAATCACACTTGAGAGATGAGGGAGTTGTGATAGGATCGGATGATAGTTTTTTTAATAATAGTGATAATGAGAATCCTACGACTGATAGTATTGAGGTAGTGGACGAAACCAATGAAAATTTACAGCTCAAAGATATTTTTTCTGCGACGGGAAAAAAATGTGACATTTAATATTTCTTGACAGGTAACAAAATGTCACTTTATATAAAATTACTTTTTTCCCCGGGAAAAAAATGAGTACTTTTTTCCCTGGTAAGTGCAAATAAGTAAGAACACGAAGATATTTAATTTTAGAATATTTTATTATGTATAAGTTACGTTTCCTTAATGTTAAAAGTACAGTTATTAAATGTACATTGCCTGAAAGACATGTTTTTTGAACAATTAGGAATGTCTGCTACAGTGGAATTTTCTTGATTTGAAATAATATTTTGTGCCACTGACACAACTGCCGTTGATGTACTTGTTCGCAAATTGGATTCTGTTTCAGCTGATGCACTGCCACACAAACTAAACAGTTTCTTAGCTATTTCTGTCTTGTGCACTATCGATTCATCAACATACCCTTCAGCGACCATTGATGACTTCCAACCACCATGTTTCTTTAGTGTCATCAAGTCTCCCCCAGATTCAACTAAAAGTGTAGCAGACGATCTTCGAAATGCATGACCTGTATATGACTTAGCATTTTTAAGTCGAAGAAAATTGGCTACTATTTCAGGTACCTTATAAAACTGATTTCTACCCACAACTTGATTGACGCATTTCCCATTGCGATATGCATAAAACAGGCGGCGATCCTTTGCTGCTGCTGGACGAAGTGCCATGTACATTCTGTAAAATTTAATATATTCTTCAGTAACTATAAATCTCCTATTTACATCATTCTTTGTTTGCTTAAGTTTCACAATTAATGACGTTCCCACGTCTTCAATATCATCTAATGTTACCTGGCTAATTTCACATATTCGACAGGCTCCTGCAATCCCAAATACAACAACAACCTTGACCAATAAATAAACTTCATCAGGAGCATTATTTAAAAATCACTAATATGTGTACTCGTAAATATTGCAGATTTTTGGGCATGTAACCTTTCCCATTTTGTTTCAGAAACGTAATTAGTTTGCAATATTTTGAAATGTCTACGTTATTATTGACTTGTAACATACTTTTTATCATTGAATAATTCGACCACACTGTTGATGGCTTTTGTTGTTGCGCTAGTTCCGAAAAATAAACCAATAACACCGTCTCCGAGTAAGAACTACATGTCTTTTCGCCTTCCATTCCATGAATCTTGAATACGCAGTTTCGTAAATTTTTCGTGATTTAGCTGGCAATAATTTTATTGATGCTACTTTCGCTGCCTCTACCAATTCCGGTGGAGTAAGAGAAACTTCTGAATCAGTACTGTCCATTTTGAATTTTGAATATTCAAAACAATCGATATAAACAACTTAAGTTCGCAATTTTGTAACCACTGCAAAATTAAATTGACAGATATTTGATTACTTTAAAGGTTTCCTTAGCAACGCAGATCTAACTGTCCCTATAAGTACATCAGCCTACCTGTTTGAAACTTCAAATTTGACATAGATTGATTTTTTGACTTTAATATAATTGGTAATATTTTTTTAAATATTAAATCATTGTTTTGCCAGTCACAGAAAAAAATAGTGTATTATACGCGGGTAAAAATGTAAGATTTTAGCTCTCGGTGTTTTGTCTCCCTCCGCTTCGCGTCGGGAGACAAACACACACCTCGAGCTAAAATCTAGTACTTTTTTCCCTTGTATAATAAATAACTATTTATATGCAATACAGGCACTAGACAGGAATGTGAATGCCAAAATAAATAAATATGTAGAGGAAATTAACATGTTCAAAGTACATTTTAAAACTGAAGTGAATGAAGTCTATAAAAAGGTTATGGCACAATATAAAGAGGAAATTAGTGGTAGCATGAACGCTTTAACAAGCAGAATGCTAAGTATAGAAAAAAGCACTGAACAAATAAGTCTGTTAGAACAAAACCTCAGAAAGATAGAGGAAAGGTTACATTTAGATAAAATAGATTTAGACTTGAATATTCAAAGAACAGGGATAGAAATAGGAATAGTTTGAAATGAAGTACAAACTTTGAAAGTGGAAAACAGTAATTTAATAACAGAGTTAAATAGCCTTAAGGGGAAGTCGGGGAGTTATATTAATCAAAGTGGTTTAAATTTTGGTATGATTGAAACTATTGGAAAGTTTTATGGGGATGGCAAAATGAATCCCAAAAGTTTTTTGATAGGACTGAAAGCAGCAGTGAATAATATCCATAGTGAGGTGGAGAGATTGAATGTAGTGCGAGCAGTCATGAAGCACAATGCTGCGAATTGGTTCAACATCATTGATCAAGATATCGATAAATTTGAGCAATTCGAGATATTGTTTCTGAGGCAGTATTGGGGTTTTAATGAGCAGGTGAAAGTTAGGGAAAATTTGCTTACGGGAAGATACAACCCTGATTTTGGAATTACATGTGTCCAATACGCGATAAATAAACTTAGTATTGTTAAGCACTTGGAGCCAAAAATCTAAGATGCGGAGTTAGTCAGATTGTTGGCAATGCACTTTGAACCTGAGATTCAAACTGCTGTAATGATACAGAAAATTGCAGACAAACATGATTTCATTGAATGTCTACAGCGTTTCAATCAACGCACGGTGAGGAGTTCTCCATCACCATGTGTTGTTAGAAATAACAATACAAGTCCTGCATTTAACAATTATCGCGATAATACACGTAGGATGTTGCCTGATAGGGCATATAACAGGAATAATCAAGTGAATAACGATGCAAATTGTAGAAACTTACAAGTACCTCCGCTGCGCCATTATGATGATAATGGGCACAGCTCTAGAAATAGCAATTATGTTAGGGATACTGGTAGAAATGGTGTCCAGGGAAGGGTACTAATCAATAACCGTAATAACGATATTATAAATGAACCAATTCATGTTCAAAATGTCATGTTGGATCAACTACCTGATGACGAGAATAATCATTTGTCAGAGCGTGTAAGGAACCCCACATATTCAGAATTGATAAGTAGACCGGGACCTTCTTCTACTCTACATATGGGAGAGCAGAGGTCTCAATCACAAGTACCACGTGAGGTTTCGCGTAGTATCAATTTTTATGAACACCCAAGGGAATTCATAAAATTACATAATGAACATATTCAAGAGATCAGCAGTGAAACTGTGCTACCTTGTATTAACATCAAATTCAATAAAGTTTGTGTGAGTGCACTAATTGACACTGGGGCTGAATTGAGCCTACTGTCGGAAGAGTTAATAAAAGAGAACCCCAATGAGTTTGTTACGAATGTGGTCCCTATAAAAAATATACGTCTCGTGGCTGCAAACAATAAAAAATTTACAATCCTCAATAAAATGATGGTAACTAAGTTTTTTGTGGGGGAAGAACTATGTGAAGGGAGTTTTTTACTAATTCCCGAACTCAAATTTCAATGTATAATTGGTATGGACTTGATCCAAACACTTAAAATGACGATAAATAGTGAGGAGCGAACGATACAGGTTAAGGGGAAGAGCATCCCTTTGCAAAAAGACATAAAATTGTTTAAAGAGGAATGTTCAAATATAAACAATATGCAGAGTAACTTAGCTTACAAGGATACAAAGGATATAAACTGTCCTACCGATTGTAAAAATGCAATTTTAAATATAACTAATAAATATGATAACCTAGTAAACCCTGAGCATAGAGTAGCTTATGGATATGTCCACAAATTAGAAGTGGATGAATCCAAACCGTTCCATGCTAAAACATACCCCATACCATATGCTTATCGTAATCAAGTAAATGAAGAATTGAAGAAAATGTTGTGCGATGGAATTATTGAAAGATCTTCCACAAATTTCATAAACCCAATGGTAGTGGTCAAGAAAGGAAATGGTGAGCTTAGGTTATGCTTAGATGCTCGTAAACTGAACGCTATCACTAAGTCGCAATTTGAGACACCCCCTCCTATAGAAAGCATTCTTGCCCAGATAGGTAGTACTTCTGTTTACTCAAAATTAGACTTGAAAAACTCATTTTGGCTGATTCCGCTTCATAAAAACAGTCGAAAATACACAGGGTTTTGTGTAGATGGTAGGACATACCAATTTCGTGTAGTACCTTATGGGCTATCTTCTTCAGCTGCAGCATTGGTTCGTGCCATGCACCACATCCTAGGAGCATATGAGAACTTTTGCATGTGTTATGTGGATGATATCCTAATACATAGTTACACTGCGAAGGAATATTTGTTGCATCTAGAAAAGATTTTCTGTGAGTTAGACGCAGCCGGGTTGAAACTTAATTTAAATAAATGTGTTTTTATGCAACCTGAAGTAAAATTCTTGGGTTACATGATTAATAATAGGGGTATCTCTATCGATGAACTACGGACTAAAGAAATAATGAATTTTCCTATACCGAGAAATGCAAAAATGTTGAAAGGTTTCCTTGGATTCCTAAATTTTTACAGGAGATTTATACCCTCTTTTTCAGAAAGAGCTTCGGTATTATATAACCTTTTAAAGAAAAATGCAAAATGGCATTGGCAAAAGGAGCATGGTAGTGCTTTTGAATCGTTAAAGAATCAATTTTCTAAAAATCTTTTGTTGGTGCATGCTGATTTTGAAAAGGAATTCATTCTTCGAACAGATGCGAGTGATTCTGGTTTAGCTGGAGAACTCCTCCAATTACAAGAAAATGACGAAGTTCTCATATCGTTTGTTTCTCGTCGGTTAAAGGCTTACAAGAAGAATTATACTATTTCTGAGAAAGAAATGGCTGCCGTAGTATTTGCAATACAGAAACTAAAATTTTTTTTACTTGGGAAACATTTTGTTGTCCAAACCGATCATAGCTCACTATGTGCTCTTGTGAACACACGTTTTACGAATAATCGAATATATCGGTGGTCCCTGTTATTACAGGAATTTGATTTTGAAATACAATATATTGAGGGTAGAAGAAACATTGGGGCAGATGCTCTAAGTAGGAGCACGCCTTCTCAATCTAGAAAATCCAATGAGGTAATAATTGCTTTGAATCAGCTAAAGAACGATGCGTCGATATATTCACTTCAAGCTATTGCGGACATGCAACGGGATAGTGACGTGATTGAGGGTATAAAATTGGAAATTCAAGAAAATGGCAATTTTAAGGGGTTTTCTATCCAAAATGGGTTGATAATTAAAACTATTAGTGGCACAGAAGTGTATGTGGTGGATAATAATTATGGTATGCGGCTGATTAAAGACCTACATGAGAAATATGGTCATATAGGAATTCGCAAGGTTCACTCGATATTTCGAGAGTGTTTTTATGTAACAAAAACTATTACCCTCACAAAGTAGGTAATAAGTAATTGTTGCCTGTGTATGTTAGGAAAATATAAAAACCATACGAATGAAGATGTGGTAAAATCGATAATAGTTGATGCACCTTTGGACATGATTGCAATTGATTTTCTAACAAATTTAATCACAAGTGAAGAGGGATATGCTCACATCTTAGTGATTGTGGATATATTCTCTAAGTACACTAAATTATACTCCACAAAACGCTGTGACACTGATACATCCATAAGGTGTATTGAAAATTTTGTGGAAGTATATGGCAATGTAAAAAAATTTTTAGCTGACAATGCTACTTACTTTAATAATATGCGAATTAAAATGCATTGGAATAACAGAAATATTGCTGTTTTATTTTGTAGTATTCGGCACCCCCAAGGGAACCCAGCGGAAAGGTTCATTCAAGAAACAATTAAGTTTCTAAGGTTAACGACTTTTGATAATCAAAGACAATGGTCCACAAAGCTCGAACAGATAGAAATGTTTATAAATCATACCCCCAGTACAGTAACGGAATTTGATCCTGTTGTGTTAATGGAAAGGGAAAAACCCAACAGACCATGGGTAGATACAGAAAATAGAGAATTTGACTTATACGTGAATGTAGCTAGAGCTAGGTTAAATCAAAACGCAAATAAATACAGGGAGAAGATGAACTCTAAAATAAAACGTCCGCTTAAATTTGAACTAGGAGACAAGGTCATTATACGAAATCTGCGTGTGAGTGATAGATCAAAGGGTGTGTGCGCCAAACTTCAATTGCCGTTTATAGGCCCCTATGTAGTTCAGGAAGTGCTTGGAGGTAGCACCTATGTTTTAAGAGATCTTAATAGTAACCATATTCGGGGCCGTTTCCATATAAATTTGATGTACCCATACCATAGAAAAAAATAACTAGCTAATGTCTGGAATTGTTTTTCTGTTTATAGAAAATTAAAATAAAATTTCTTTCTTTTCTTATTTTTGGTTGAACCTTCAGTAATGTTTATTTTAATTAGGGGAGTAATTGCGGAGAAATTCTATTGGTGGTGATAATTGTGTGTTTAGTGTGTTTGTATATCAATCATGTGTCGCATCGCAGTGAAATAGTCTAAGGTTATTGTAATTGTTTTGTGTTAGATTGCCGGGTGTGCACCTGCTTTTGAGTGGATGTCAAAAAGGTTTGGGTTGTAGAACGTTCGTTGTTCAGGGCTCTCTGGGCTGATACTGGAAAAAGATGGATGCTCAAGAGTTACTTGATCAGTAATAATCATAAAATATTGCATTCATTTTTATCCACCATCAGATTCGATATACTTGTTGGACTTTAGTAGGCCAATTGTGACGTGGCTAAAATAATATTTTAGCTGTGTTGCTTATGTAAAATAAATAAAGGACGTTGCAATTAACCCACATGGTGGTAAGTGGAAACTGTGAATGTACAATTAATTATTCAAGTTTAATGTATTAGGGATCTAGGAAGGGGAGCTTGAAATACATAGTCGTCTATCAATGGTATATAGCTGAGAGTATACAAGGTTTAATTTGGAGACCCGGATCTCTATCAATCACGAGGTGTTGTAGTAGCATCAACACAAACCCGCATTCAAATAGGAAGATTTGAGTATTCGGAAGTAGGGTTAAGTTAATAGACCAGATATCTACCTGTTATAAGTCTGTCGGAGCTGCAAGTGTTTTCCACAGACGTCTCTGAAGCGCTCAGAATGAGCTTCTTGTTTCTGTTTTAGGGATAATTTTAGATTGGGGTACAGTGAATAAAAGGAGAAGCAATTCTACGCCTGCGGTGTCGAAGGATTGAATAATATTGCACTCTGTAAACGCAAAGATAGTGCAAGACAGAACATTTGGGTTTTGGCATACGAACAGTGGGTGCAGGTAAAGAAATTAATTATAGGTTGAAATTCCTAAAGAAAAAAGGTTTAGCTGGGTTTGCTTGTTCTTTATATATATATATATATATATATATATATATATATATATATATTACTCATATTTAGACCAGGGTAGAAAATTAAATAATCACATCAAATAATTTTAATCACCGTTTAGAAGCTTTGGGAAAAGGTACGCGTTATTAAAAAACCGTGAAGCATAAAAATTCATTCGTTTTATTAAAAATAAGAGATTTAAATTATTTATAAGACGCTTTATATAAAAGGAAGCAGTATTAGAAAACTTTTCATGTAATTTAATTATTCCTAGTAAAGAAACAAAGAGAAATTATGTGCAAAATTTATATTAATTAACTCTATTTTAAGTAACCGGTATTAAACAAAAATGTACTGATAATAATTGAATAGTTAATTAGGATTCACTAAAAATTAAAGGGTATTAATTTTAATTGAAGTTAATTGAACCATTAGTAACATATAATATCTATAAAAACTTGAAAAAACCCAATAAAATGCAAATCGTAGAAGTGTTATTATGTTTGAACATCTGCGTATTTTTAAAAAGCTCATTCTGCGTAAATGTTGCAGATAATTAATGGTTACAAAGAATCTTGGAGAAACCGTGGCTTAATATTCACGGGAAGGCGCGATACGGGCTTATTTAACCCAGATAGTCCACATGGACTGAAATAATCGATAATAAGGAATATCAATTTGCACTAATAAGAACAGGGTAGATAGAGACAGATAATATGCGCAAGACCGAGGCACATATAGTAAAAGGGCGTGAGTGGAGCAACGTCCTTGGGTTGCGATTGGTTGAAAGTAAAAGGCAAAATTTGAGAGGTAAAAATAACATTTCTGTATAAAATTCAATTAGTTATTTCCAGACGTTGCGTGCCGTGTCGAAATTTCTGAGATTTAACTGGGGCGAGTGCAAAATTCGTAAAAATCGCATGCCGGGCTGCGGAATGGGAACATAGCATGCGAAGTTCTTTAGAATTGTCCGTTTTGAGGACTCGACCGACAGACAGGCTAACCTCTATATATACCCAGGGGAATATGAACCAGCTCTCTTAGATCTTCGACTTGATTCAATGCGTTAAACAGTGCTTTTTAGTTTTCCGGTTTTGATTAAATAATTTAAACAGTTTGCTCGAATATTTTTGTGATAAAAAACAGTTTGTTCTTAACGTGCTACAATGAATGTACGTTAGTGCACTTAGAAAAGAAGATACAAGGTAATAAAGTTTAGACTGAATACGATAAAACTTTATTGAAAGACAACGCGGAAGCATGGTACAATTTAGTAGGACAGGACATAGACACCTACACGGAGTTTGAAGACAGATTTTTAAAGCACTACTGGAGTGACCACAGACAAGACCAGGTACGAGACGACTTAATCACCGGGAAATTTAAGGGAGAATTTTCAGGAAGTAGGGAGCAATATGCTATACGCAAGTATAGCATAGCAAAGCAACTGAACCCACCACTGACGGACCGACAAATTATTAAGTATTTATCACGACACTTCGAGGTAGAAGTAAGACAACACGTAGCACTACAGAACATAGTGGACAGAGAAATGTTTTTAGAATACCTGCAGAGGTACGACGACGTAAGTAGTGGACGACCTCGGGATAATAGGGAAAGACAGATCAACACAGTTAGGTTTGACAATAGACGGGACAACTATGCTAGAAGGGGAATAGTTACGGATACCAGCGACAGAATGGGGAACAGAGACGACCATACGTTAGAAGTAATAGTTTAGGAAGGGACCTGCACCGAGACCGGAACCTACCAGAAGGAATAGTTCACCGGACATGAGGGGACTGCTAATACAGACACGGAACGAGTGGAAACGCCTAGGACATACGCTGAGGTGACGGCTAGACCAGGACCAAGTAGGGAAAACAGACCTGGACAGGATTTTTAGAACGCGACAGACCACTAGATTTCAGTGTAAATGTATATGAACATCCACGTGAATTTTTCAAAATTGAGGAGGAAGTAGAGCCAGAAACTGAGGAAAAATTATGTTTGCCAATTATTAATTTAGAAATTTTGAGAATAATGTAGAAGTATTACTTGATACAGGGGCAGAGGCGAGTTTAATATCGGAGGAATTCGTCAGCAAAATTAGGGATAAGGTTTGTGATAGAATTATGCCTATAAAGCGTAGCCATTTGGTAGCTCCAAATAAAAAGAAGTTTGCAGTAGTAAATAGTGTTGTGGTGCTTAGGATAGATATAATAGATTTAAGCTGTGAACAGGAGTTTGTAATTGTACCTGGACTGAAGTTTCAGAGCATTTTAGGTGTTGACTGTATGATAAAGTTAGGGGTTTTGATAGATATGGAACGGAAGGTAATAAGGATTAATGATAGGGTAGTGCCATGGAAGGGCAGTTATGAAGTCACAGAGGATGACACGGGGTTGAGTATTAATGTAGTAGAGGTAGAAGATGATGAAGGTAAACAGATCAACACAATAAGATGTCCAGAGGATAGGATAGTAGAGGTTCAAGCTTTAGTACAAAAACATGCAGAATTAGTGGGGGTAAAAGCAACAGCAGCATATCGGGAGCAGGTGAATGCCGAATTATTTTTGAGGAGGTTAAGTGGCAAGTTTGTTTTTAATAAAGTAGATTTAAGGAATTCATTCTGGCGGATTCCATTACATAAGAATTCTAGAAGGTACATAGGATTTTCCGTAAAGGGAAAAATCGATAATTGTAAAGTAGTATCGTTTGGTTTGTCGGCAGAAAGGGAAGCAATAATAAATGAGAAACAGACAAGTGTAGGGATTGAAGAAGAAGTAATATTTAAGAGTCAGGATAATAGGGATGATAAGTTTATTTTATGTGAGATAACAGGGATGATAAGTATAGATATCGAAGGGGGAGAAATAGGGATGAAGAGTATTAGGATGGTAAGAAGAAAGACGTGGAGGGTCAAGAAGAGAGTTAGATTTAAATAACTTGATGAACAAAGGATAGAAATAGGTGAATTTTAGTATAGATATAGAAAATAAAGCTAGGTATAGGATAAATATTGGAGATAAGTAGAAATAGGTTTAGGATGTGAATAAAGAGTAAATGTAGGAAGAAAAGAAGATAGGTTAAGTATAGATATTTCATATAAGATTAGTGGAGAGTTAGGAATAGAGTAAGAGTAGGATAGGCATATAGAATTAAGTAGGATGAAGTTAGGGATAATTTCAGTTTATAGAATTAGGTGAGAGTTAGGAATAGGATAGGGATATAGGATAGGTGTAAATATTTTTTTGAATTGGAGATAAGGTAGGTAAGTTAGATAGATAAGGGTAGAGAGAGATAGGCATTTTTTTTTGTAAATTTTGTTTGCGGTTTAAATATTTTATATTTGAATTCAAATAAGCGGGATTATTTGTATTCAAATAGGGGGAAAATACTCATATTTAGACCAGGGTAGAAAATTAAATAATTACATCAAATAATTTTAATCACCGTGTAGAAGCTTTTGGAAAAGGTACGCGTTATTAAAAAACCGTGAAGCATAAAAATTCATTCGTTTTATTAAAAATAAGAGATTTAAATTATTTATAAGACGCTTTATATAAAAGGAAGCAGTATTAGAAAACTCTACATGTAATTTAATTATTCCTAGTAAAGAAACAAAGAGAAATTATGTGCAAAATTTATATTAATTAACTTTATTTTAAGTAACCGCTATTAAACAAAAATGTACTGATAATAATTGAATATTTAATTAGGATTCACTAAAAATTAAAGGGTATTAATTTTAATTGAAGTTAATTGAACCATTAGTAACATATAATAGCTATAAAAACTTGAAAAAACCCAATAAAATGCAAATCGTAGAAGTGTTATTATGTTTGAACACCTGCGTATTTTTAAAAAGCTCATTTTGCGTAAATGTTGCAGATAATTAATGGTTACAAAGAATCTTGGAGAAACCGTGGCTTAATATTCACGGGAAGGCGCGATACGGGGTTATTTAACCCAGATAGTCCACATGGACTAAAATAATCGATAATAAGGAATACCAATTTGCACTAATAAGAACAGGGTAGATAGAGACAGATAATATGCGCAAGACCGAGGCACATATAGTAAAAAGGCGTGAGTGGAGCAACGTCATTGGGTTGCGATTGGTTGAAAGTAAAAGGCAAAATTTGAGAGGTAAAAATAACATTTCTGTATAAAATTCAATTAGTTATTTCCAGACGTTGCGTGCCGTGTCGAAATTTCTGAGATTTAACTGGGGCGAGTGCAAAATTCGTAAAAATCGCATGCCGGGCTGCGGAATGGGAACATAGCATGCGAAATTCTTTAGAATTGTCCGTTTTGAGGACTCGACCGACAGACAGGCTAACCTCTATATATACCCAGGGGAATATGAACCAGCTCTCTTAGATCTTCGACTTGATTCAATGCGTTAAACAGTGCTTTTTAGTTTTCCGGTTTTGATTAAATAATTTAAACAGTTTGCTCGAATATTTTTGTGATAAAAAACAGTTTGTTCTTTACGTGCTACAATGAATGTACGTTAGTGCACTTAGAAAAGAAGATACAAGGTAATAAAGTTTAGTATCACTGTACCAATTGGTAAAATTTACAACGACAAATAAATACACAAAAGTAGGCAGTTTTGGCGTATATTGGTAAACGAAGTATGAATTTCTTTGTTATTTTTCGGGGGTATTAATAATTAAATGGTGCATAAACGTGTCTGGATCCACAAAACAAGGTTCAGATATACACAGATGAGTTCCGGAAAAGCCCTGAAACAACTTTAAATAAATGGTGATGGAGAAAATTTTAAAAGCGTTGAGAATCAGAAGTCGTAAATATAACCCAGTTGGAATGGTGTAATTAACAAAGGGACGATGTACATTGAAGCTACGAGTGCAGTAACCTTCAGGTAAATTATACTATTTTGTTCGAACTTTGATATTTTGGTGTGTGTTGAATAACTTTATAATTTGTTTATTTAAAATGGACAGTAGTGAAATTGTACTAACAATAATATTTTAATTTTAAGGTGAAATTTGCTTGTTTAAGTAGAAAGGGGTATTTAGTATTGATGTTCTGGATTATGATAAAAATATGGGTATGTCTTTGAGCTCAATTAGACGAACCTGGTTAATTAACGTAAAGAGGTGGTAGATGCTCCCTTTGTACTCAGACTCAGGTCTGCATATATTGTTATAGTAATTAGTAGGCATCCTACAAGGACTTTAATTCTGGATGCACTTTAAAATGATAACAAATTTAATCTTGAAATTTTCTGATACTGAAATTTATGCTGAATTTTAATTTTGAAATTTTAATGTATTGTGAATATTGATGTAAATAGAGTTAACGTTGATGTTTGTGGTAGGAATGTGTTTGTTTTTTTTATGAATGAGGATGAAAGTTATCTAGAGGAGCAGCCGAGGCGATTAACAGAAGAAAGTCAATGGACCAACACAGTTAAGGTAATGAATAGCTTTTTGTAGGATTCACAGCATTCTTGACGCCCAATTTGTGAGGCTCGATTCGAAAAGCGTACTTCACGGATTTTGTAGGTTTCACATCAATATATATATATATATATATATATATATATATATACATGTATATAAATTTGGGGGATATGTAACTCGTGCAGAGCGTTTGAACCGATTTGCAAATTCCAAACCTGATAAATTTGATAAAATCCAAAATGATTTTATGTCTGATCTATTTCTTATTGGAGGTGTCGTTTTGGAAAGATTAAAAGTTATTTTAGAACCTTCTGTCGTTAGTCCCGACTTAAATAACCTATTGTTAGTTATGGAAAATATAGATGTCTCTAAATCTGTACCGATCTATAAGTACTATCTTACCTTTTCAAGATACAACACAAGAATCTCTTTAACTTCTTTTCCCGAACGAATACATAATTTATAAATCTCTCGAAACTGTGGGAACTAACAATTATTTCTCAGTGCTGTGGAGTATTTCTGGTAGTGCTTTAGTTTGGTTTAGAAACACTAAACACTAATTTCATTCTTGGCCTGAATTAGTTAATCTTTTAAAATAGGATTTTTTGACCTTTGACAATGATTCCGAAACTTTATCTCAAATTCGTACCCGTTTTCAATCTACCTTTGGAAATGTTTTATTAAATATCATTGCCACGCAATTGCTTTACAAAAAATTGAATCAATTACTCAACAGTAGAGCATAATTGGGGCGACTGGGACCTCATTTCAACCCGAATCCCTCATTTCCACACAGATTTACATGTAAATTCCCATAAGGTGGAAATGAGGAGGTGGTGTGGAAATGAGGAGGTGCTGTGGAAATGAGGAGAATTCCACATTTCCACACACAATCCTTATTTGCTCCCAAAACCCTCATTTGCTCCCTCATTTGCTCCCTCATTTGCTCCTCATTTGTTCCGCCTTGTGGAAATGAGGAGAATCTCTCATTTCCTCCCAAATCTGAACCAAGTAGCTTTCTTCGTCTAACCAATGCATCTTTCGAGATAACCCTATCTTGTTTGGTATCAATTAATATTAGAATTTACTCTGTTACACAAATCTCTTTAGATTTTTCAGATAGCATCACCCCCAAGGGAGCTACCCTGATTTTAAGATTTCTTACCTGTTGCGATTTCTGAGCGTTCTTATAAAATTTTTTATCTATGCAATACATTAAATTAGTCTAAAATTTTACGCAGAATCCAAATCTGCAAACAGATTTAAAATCGGAGCACGCCCTGCAAAGTTACACTTTAAAGCTCTCAAACCTTTAAATTTTGCTCTATAAGCAAACCTAACAAATAGTTTTCTTCGTCTAACCAGTGCATCTTTCGAGATAACCCTATCTTGTTTGGTATCAATCAATATTTCTCAGCTACCCGAATCTCTTTAGATTTTTCAGATAGCATCATCCCCCAGAGAGCTACCCTCATTTTAAGATTTCTTACCTGTTGCTATTTCTGAGCGTTCTTATAATTTTTTTTATACATGCAATACATTAAGTTAGTCTAAAATTTTACGCAGAATTCGAATCTGTAAACAGATTTAAAATAGGACCACGCTTTGCAAAGTTACACTTTAAAGCTCTCAAACCTCTAAATTTTGCTCTTTGCTCTATAAGCAAAACTAACAAATAGTTTTCTTTGTCTAACCAATGCATCTTTTGAGATAAGCCTATCTTGTTTGGTATGAATAAATATTGTAATTTTCTCAGCTACCCGAATCTCTAGGAATTTTTCAGATAGCGCCATCCCCCAGGGAGCTACCCTGATTTTAAGATTTCTTACCTGTTGCTATTTCTGAGCGTTCTTATAAATTTTTTTATACATGCGATACATTAAATTAGTCTACAATTTTACGCACAACCCGAATCTGCAAACAGATTTAAAATAAGACCACGCCCTGCAAAGTTACACTTTAAAGCTCCCAAATCTCATTAAAATTTGTGCTCGTCTATGGCATATGCTTAAACCAAACATCTCCAAAAATCAAAAACCGTGGATATTTTAGAAATGAGTCCTTTATAAAGCCATAAGTGTTTAATATTTAAAACCATTTTTCAAACGGTGATGCACTGTTTTTTAGAATATTCAAAACCATAACATTTTAATTTTAAACAGTTATCAAGGTTGGTTTAACATTTTTAATAGCTATGCGCGTCATAATTATATGCTCAAATGCTTGGAAAATACAAGTCGTTTCAAATCAATTTCTTAACGAGCATGGGCTATCTAAATTACATATGAAAGCTGTATATAATTTCTTTTCTTGGACTTTCTATTAATTATGTTTGAGAATATGTTTCAATGACGTACATTTGAAATCGAAATATAATTGCTTGTAGATTACTAATAACACGAGGTGCTGGAAAGTACGTATTATGGGGAATACAGATCAATTAAGGTTAATTATTTCAAACCGTATATAACGCGGTGTGATTAGTAGAATTCTATTAGTTTCGCATGCTTTTGTGTTAAAGTACATCGAAATTTTAAACAATCGTTTCGTATAGTGACTTTATGTAAAGATTTAAGGGTAAGTTTACATTTTTTTTTATTAAAATAAAACTGAATTTATTTGCAAACACCAATTATTATGTATTTTTCTACTGGTTCTAATTGTATTTAAAACATTAATTTTTCCAAAGTAATGCGCTGTTTAACAGATATATATTTTTTCAAATTTTAAAGGTATGCTTTTAGCTAAGATAAATAAAAAACAATTCCCACTAAATATTTTATTAAAAATTAAATACATTAACAAAAGGCCTTAATAGCAATACATTCTCCTTTGAGCAATTTAAATTATTTAAACAATGGTTTAAACAGTGATTGTACCTATCACCGAATCTTCTTAATTCTTTGAGTCTTGGAAGTGAGAATACACTTTCCATGTTTAAAATGTTGTTTGATAAATATTTTGATAGTAACTGCTTCTTCTGTTCTCCTTTAACATAGACAGTAGCATCGGGAGGTATGACTTTTTTCAGCAAATCACTCACATTTGTATATCCACTCGTAAACTGCTTATGCCAGCATAGACCATGGATTCTTTCCTTTAACCACCGAACTTGCTTTTTGAAATCATCACTTAGGGTGTTATACCCCACAGCCATGTCCAGTATCTCATGCCATATTACATTATTCGCTACATCCAAAATGGCAATCTCCTTGCAATAGAAATCACTAGTTTTGTATGGATTTCTTGTAAATCGATTATGAAACACATGCTTCCTGCTTCAAATCACAGATGTAAATGGGTTTCTAAGCAAATCCCTCCTATATATATCCAGCTAAGAGATTTTACTCCCACCTTTTATGATTCTTTCAACTAGGTAAATATCTAGAACTTTGGTTGATACTAAAGCAGGTCTGTTTTCTTAATCCAACTTTTACCATCCCCCAACCACGTCACTAATAGTTCACGCCCGTGTTTCCGTTTCCGTAAAACTTTTTCCACTAAGTACGTGTCGGGTGCTGCTGTGAGCTGAATTTCATCGCCGTAAAAAGCACCTAGAATTGGCCGACCTTCCAAATCTTGTAGCAGATAGGTTATCGGTCTCGTTTGTTGTACTTTAACAATTTTGAATAGTTCTGTACTCCAGTTTGGATAAAATCCTCGATCGAATACTGCTTTATATTTTGATATACGCACAATGTCTCCAACCTTATACAACTAATTGCGACTTTTAGAAGCGCTGTTAGCGGTGTAAAGTTTTATTCTTTCCGGATGTTCTTCTGCTTCCATAGGCGTCATGTTAATAGCCCGATGCGGCGTATTATTGTATTCTTCTATAACCTTAGGCAAAATATTCACCCATTTATGACTGCCTTGCAAGTAAAATCTTCTGTACAATTTGTTTTTGATTGTTCTGATCAATCGTTCGACCATACTAGCTTTGATTGCGGAATACGTAGAGTAATGTTTTATCTTATATTTTTGCATAAGATTTTTAAACCAGCGGTTGTAGTACTCTTTCCCAAAATCCGTTTGTAGATTGATTTTTACGTTATTTTCTCCTTGCAACATTTTGTCCAATATTTTTTTCACAGCATTTGTAACTTCTGATCCAGTTTTATTTTTTAAAGGTTCAGCTAAAGAATATTTTGTGAAACAGTCCACTGCTATTATAATATATCTGTACCCATTGTTCACACGCGATAAGGCTGCATTTCGCACAAGTCCGATTGGATAAGATCACGTTTCACATGTTTCAGATTTGTATGACGACGCTGAAAATTTTTTCTTGCAGGTTTAAATAATTCCTTAACGATGATTTCTTTACTCATTTTTGCTTAACACTGTTGCTAAACTAATAGGGTTATCTTTATCCAATTGCACCTTTGACATAAACTGAAGCTTGGTTTGTAATATTTGTTTTTTATAGCTGCTGGTGACGCCTCGTAAATCGATGCTATTGCAAGACCGAGCTCCTTCTCATTTGTCTCAGAAGTTGCAGTCAAATTAATAAAAAAATGTATAAACGTTTTAAAGTCAGATACAAGCTTATCCAATTTTTCATTTACATATTGTTTATTAACTGCATCAGATGGTTCAACTGGTTGAGCAAGCATTGTAATACGCTGGTTTCTTGCATTGAAGGCTTTATCTTTACGCTGTATATCATCAGAACTTTTTAGACAGTATGAAAAGGCTTGATTCACGAGCTTGATTACAGATTTCTTATTAACACAATCACTATCGTCTTTAGGATCCATTACATCAACTAACCTTCTTTTACGAAAACTAATTGTTTCTTCTCCAGACTTGAATACTAAAGTGCTTCTCTGATTAACACAATCATAATCTTCTTTCGGGTCTAATGAATTCACTAACCTTCTTTGCTGCATATCGTACCCATCACCATCCAACGTTAGCACAAATCCCCGACCTGGAGGACCGCGCCGAATATCAGCATCTTTACGCTCTGAAAGTCCAAAGCGGTCGATAGGCATTTTAAAACTGTGTAATTATTTACTGAACTCACTGTATTATACTTTCTTCTCTCAACTCTTCTATTATGAACACCATCTCGTTAATGTTTTCCTCGCTTGTATTTCCAGCTCGGTTGGATGCGTTCAACAATCTCAGCCGATCCACAAGTTCATGTACATTATTCCAGTAGACATATTGCACCGGCTTTGAATTTAAACTTTTGTAAAACCGATTAGAAAAGCCTAAACCCGCTCCCTTAGACTGTTTTCTTCTCTTTGGCTGTTTTCTTTCGGGATTCCTCCGAAATTCTGTGAGATATTTTTGTACATATTTGTTAAACTTTTTGTTATTTGTTGGGAATCCGCTTAAATCGTGCACCGCAAATGGGTTAAACTTTCTTCTCAAAATCGATGCAGATTTGATCATTTCCAAGTAATTCGGCAAATCTTCATGCAAATTGAAATCGCCATCTTCAGGGCTGATGTCTTTGTAAACCAGCAGATTGTATAAACCCCTCGTACCGGGATATATCACATTATTTAATGTTATATCGCTAGTTTCCGGGTTAATTACCAATACACTTTTCCACAAACTCCATGTATCGGTTTCCACATTATACTTTACTCCATAAATTGATTTGTCAATATTTTCGTCTTCGTCTCTAGCTAACACATCTGCATAGTAAAGATGGAACGGTTCTTCTGGAACGAGTTGTTTAATTTTCTTTATAGGTACGTCCATGTTTTCAACTTTAACCTTTGTTGTAGGTATGGGGATTTTTTCGGTGATCGATTGCAACTGGGAAGCGGTTATTTGCAAGGGATCAATCAATTGTTTGTGCGCCTCTTTGAATTTTTGCTGTGATGTAGCATCTCCCTTTTTGTACGCTACAAACTTTTTTCGTACAGCATCCTGCATAAGATGAAGACTGCGTTTATTCGCAATAAAATTGTTAACGTCCATCATCATGAAACTTTGGATGGAAACTAACTATTTTTTTGAATAATGTCAAATATTTATATGCTCGTCGAAATTTTTCCGATACCGCCCCTTATCCAAATCAAAATCTTTCACAATAGTTATAAAATTATGTTTTGAGTCACCCCCACCCCAACACTGTAAGCACATTTCTTTAAATTTCGGATATGTCATGTCACCACCTATATGATCCGAAAAGATATGGCGAAGATTTGTGTCATCCTGTTTCCATAATGCGATTACATTGGCGTTATCTCTGAGTCTATGTTTTAAGGCGCTAGCGTAAGTTTGACATAGATAGAACGAATCTATTGCTTTATGTCGACAGAACGAAAAAAACTGAGTGATTTTACTTTGCTCGTTTACAGGTATATCATCGAAAACCATAATTGAATCTTCTTTGGTATCTCCGGGTTCGATCAAATCATCGTAATTTTCAAACTCATGGTACCCAATTTTTTCTTTTAATGGTGTAAAAACGTTTCTTAACAATTCGTATTTCGTTTGATATAAACTTTTCGAAAATACATACACATTTTGGAATCTAAGACCGTTCTCGTGCAGGATCAGAGAATATAGCTCGTATGTTAGACGGGAACAATGAACCATGCTTACTATCCTCTCTTGCACTAACAATAGCAAAGTTATTATAATTCTACACAGGTATTGTAATTTTTTGTTTCACAGTCTCCATATTGCTTCGAGTGTGTACCTGCTTTTGTTGCTGTTTGCGGTGATAGCTTAACGTCTCTTTCGGTATATTATATTTTCTGCTGATGGAGTAAATAGTTGATTTACTCAGTCGAACTTCTTCTATAGCTTTTTCTAATGCTTCTTTACTGTATCCACTATTTCGTCTTCTTACGTAATTGCTAACCATGCTAACCAATACTGGCAGGGTCAATTTCACCCTATGGGGCAATTTCACTCTATGGGGCAATATCACCCTATGGTGCAATTTCACTCTATGGGGCAATTTCACTCTATGGGACAATTTCACCCTATGGGGCAATTTCACCCTATTCTGATGTAGGTAAATTCACTCTAAAATAACTAGAAGTTATTTACAGAGTGGGAGATGCACACCATTCGACTGATAAAAGTAAACTAGTTGTAACAAATTAATTCATCGCTTTTATACAATTTTATTAAGAATATACACAAAATATTTAATTGTGAATAAATCTATTAACAATTTCCGTAAACGGATTATATTCAAACATAGAGTCATGTATAATTAAAGCATAAGCCTTCATCGACGGTTCAAAATTTCTTGAAGTTTCTAATTCCATTCTTACATCAACCGTTGAATCCTTGATGCTTTCAAATTGATGACGACAGTCGATTACAAAGACCGGTGAGTCCTTAAACTTGCCATAGTCCATTAAACATTTATTTGACGATTTGTTCGGGTAGTATTTTTCCATAAAAGATGCATAAGACAGGTACGCTGGCAAGTAGTCATTCTGCTGGAAGTCCAAATTTAATCGACCTTGAGGGAACATCTGAGAGTTTAAAAACACTTTGACATTGGTTATATTGGCATTCGTAAAGCTTGTAGCATTTTCTTCTTTCTTATCATATTTGCCATTTTGCAGCGCCAGTAATATCCATCGAGCCTTCTCTGTTTCACTCGATACTTTAATTCTCCATACTTGTGACTTTGATTGTGTTAGAGACGGTAATTCGTGTACTTCCCATTTTCTGAATGCGACCATTATAGATTATTGATTTTGCATTTCCGAAAGCAGCGATGCCTTGGCGAAGTCACTTAGTGTTACATGCGGAACCTCCCATGAAATACGTTGTATTTTGAACGTTACTGTATTTCCAATCGACTTGTAGCAATTTACATCCGACTTGGATCTGATTAAAATCAGCTCTTGAGGCATGTTGACGATAGTTTTCTTGTAATCTTCAAAAAACCCAAAAATGGTTTTTAGCGGTATAGCACTACTAAACCGTCCATCTTGGAATATGGTATCGGGTTTCCACCCGGTATGTGTAATAGATTTTGTTTCTGATTCTTCCACGGATACTAAACCTTTAATAGTACTGGTAATTCCAGGGATTCGACAGACTTCTATTATTTGATTATTACCCAATTTGTATTGAATTTCCTCAAATAGAAAATATGGGGCATTTCTAGTAAATTCGTAAGCTTTAGGGTCTGGTTCTGCTGCTCTAATCGGGTCTACAGTTGTTGACGCTTCTCTTAATGTTTCCGTAGGTTTATAGGTACCCCTTATAAATATGAAACTTTCATGGGGGTATGTGATGTTATCACTGCTCTGGATTTCAATTGAAATTCGATCGTTGTTTTCTGCATTCAATGTAAAGGGAAGATATGTATAATAATCTTTCTTTATTATGGTCTCGTCTAATTTATAACCTCCAAACACATCCAATTTGGGCACGTCCTCATATTTAAACCTTCCAAGTTTAACGTTTTCATCACCGTAGAGATCTAAGCTGCGTTTGCTTCTGCCTCCCATCATTTATAACTTCTAACCCCAAAGATTTTAAGAAACGTATTTCTTCTGCTGTAAGTCTCTCGACAACTTGACGCTTTGATGTCGTATTCACTTCTGATCGTCTGGGGGTGTTGTAGCGTGCTTTATATACAAAATCGATAGGCATTTTCAACTACTTTTTATTTCCAGTCTCACACAGGTGTATGTGTCGGGTGAAAAGTTTACCAATTCACCCAAATGATCGACTAGTCTGATTGTAATATTATCAATTTCTGTTACGCTCAGCGGATAATATATAACGTGGTTAGGCTTCTTTTCCAGATTATACCCAGGTGGTTCAAATAAACTGAACTCGAATATGCTGTGGGTAAGAAAATTGTTTCTGAACGATCCGCTGGTGATATTGGTTTCCACAAAAATGTTTGAGACCGATATTATGTTCACTTGCTGATTAACGATATGTACGGTATCTGCAGCCAATTTGCGGTTGGTAAACCCCAAGATGCTTCCAATATTGTTTTTACGGTTCGCCCTAAAATCAATTGGTATACTGCTTCGTATAGAACACTTTAATGTATTATTGTTGGCACTCAGTTTAAAATATTTTTCAATGTTCTCGTTGATGTCCGGCTTCTGACTGAACCATTTTTGAAAAATCCTGTATATATGCATTTATTTCTTCTAATTAGTATGATCCAGGTTCAATGGTTATTCTGCGATGCTCTGGATCGTTAAAGTATAAGTTATTGTTTCCTGGATGTATGTTTTGCACAGTGTTACAAGTGTACAGTCCCACTAGACCCAAAGCATATTCACCGTCCTGTTTCAATTTAATTGGTGGGTAAATGGATCCTGTCGATATGACATTACCATACCCGAACACGCTCACTGTTTTAGCCATTGTCACTAAGAAACTTTAACACTAAATGCCCACAATTGTAAGTGTTGTAAGTCTGCTCCGGTATACTGTTGTAGTAAATTTTACAGCCTCGAAAATATCTCTCCACTTCTTCCGGGGGTCTCAAGTCTCCAAACGAATCGTAGTAATACACACTATTTCTGCGTCTTCGGTACCCCACCCAATGTGTACCTGATCCTTTGGTGGTATCCAAATTAATCACACCCGATTCGTTGACATGCGGTCTAATCTTCTGTAACTGATCTCTAGAAAAGACGTTGCGAAAATGAGGAATGTTAGATGTTTCCTTATATCTACGTCGGTGAGAGCTCTTCGAGGTAACTTGCTTAGTTTTTTGATACTTTTTTACAAACACCACGCCCCTGTTTGCACGGTTTCAAGAATAATGCTGTGCCTTTTTTGTATGGTTTTAAAAACATTCCATTTCCTTTTTTCCCAACGGTAATGGCATCCATAGATCTGTTGTGCCGTTCGCTCTCCTTAAGCTGCTCGTTTGCTGTCTTGACATCATTTACTGCTTTAGCTATCCCCGCAGCGCCACCTGTTAGGGCTCCTAGAGCTTAGCCCCGCGAATATCGGAATCAATGGTAGAAAACCTCCTTTCTGTGGGACGGGTATGATACGTGGGACTTTAATTTTGTTTCTTCCACCGGCTCCTTTTATGATTTTTTTGCCAATTAGAATACCAACGTCTAGTAGCTTTTTCAAGTTGTCGGAGCCAACTCGGTCTATTGCGGATCGTATTTTCTTCAAGAATCCACCTTTGGAACTTATTTTCTTCTTTAAACCCATACCCATTTTTCTCTTCGCTTTCATAGCGTTTGTTACAAACCAAGCTGCAGCTTTTTCTCCAAACTTTGCGTCTTATACTTAACTCTCCCCCAGGCTTCTTCTTCTAAAATTTTATCTGCTCGATGTCTGGCTGGAAGATCGTTGGGGTACTTGGAGTATGCGATGTCGTGGTCTTTACACAATTTATCCAATTCGTTTATTCCAGGATCACCTCTTGCTAAGCGCTCATCCAACTTTGTACCAGGACCGCAGTACTGATAACCTGGCATGCAGCTCAAACGGTAACCTGTTTATAGCGCTGTTGATAAACCTTCTCCAGAACAGATAATCGTGTGTTTACTCAGAAAAATCTCAAACTATACTAAATAAATAAACAACAACGAGTCTATTTATACTTTTTTCAAAAAATTTGCAATATATTATAGTTACACAAACTACTTAAACAATATATTTACAATATATTTACAGCCACGACTCTTGAGCTGTCTTTTATAAAATACTCTTTCTAGTTATCACCATACCCAGAATCTTTAGAATCTGGCAAATTTAAACGTCTAAACATTTCCACTAATGTGCTTGTACGTATCACGTCTCGCACAAATATATCCGGAAAACGTATAACCAGCTCCAAAGCATTTAGGGCGTCTGATTCAATTCGTTGTAGAATAAAATATTTCCAATTCGAACTTCGCCTTCAACCAAGATTTTAATCTGTTTCTCCTCTTCAGTCAGAGTAGTAAACCAATCACCATCATTTAAACTAGAATTAGCAACAAACCCTACTAATTCGCTGTATAATGCTGGGAAGTCACGACTTTCCAACTGTTTAAATTGATACTCCAACAGCTCCCGCATATGGAATAGTTTACGGCACTCCAATTCATTTATAACTATCGAGCTATCACCCATTATTATTTTTAACTGGGACGTTTCGTCCTCGGTTGTTCCAAACACTTGCGACAGAGTGATAAAAAACGAACCTCCTAGTTGTATGTGTAGATCTTCTATTTCGGGTGCGCCATTTAATCGAGTGTTTAACACGTCACGAGAAAATACGTTGATTTGAAATTCCACTTGAAAATTTGTAAAGGCTATCCAATTTTCGTATGCCAATTCCAGAACATGGTTGGTACAATGTTTCTTGCTACAAACCAATCGTAATGCAGGTTTTATTATGTGGTTTATAACAAACCCAATTTCCACATTATGGAGGTGCTCGCCCAATTCACTTAAACTATACGTATACTTATTAATAGGATTTTCGGTATACGAAACTTGTGTATTATTAACATCTACAAACTCCATTTTTTGCACTGATATCACTGAGATGACTGAGAAAAAATCCTATGCAGATCATCCTTTTAAATGTTTCGAGGTTGTTGTCGCGCATGCGTAAATTGTATACGAATACGTAAGCGAAAAGTTAGTTGGTTTTCACCGACGTTAATAGACTGGTCTGAAACAATTAGAGTAGAAGTGAAAGTTAGAGTGATACATCCGATAATTATAGTTGTAGTGCGTAAGCAAGAAGCTAATTGGTTTTCACCGACGTGAATAGACTGGTTTGAAATGTAATTCGAGGTCAAAACTACGCTGGGTTTCTCCTAATTTAAAAGTAAACTACCTAATTATACTAACCGGGTATAAAAACACCGTGCGATACAATATTATTCAGTTTCTGTTTAGTCTTTGACTAGTTACAACAGCTAAAAAGTCTTTAACCAGTTTTTAATTTTCTTATAGAAAAATGTCTTCATTCGTGTGTGATGTCTGTGGTGCAGCTTTCTCGAGAAGCGATAGTTTAAAACGACACCAGCTCCAGCAGCATGGGTTGGTGTCAAATGAAAAGCCCGGCTTGTTCACCTGCGATATGTGCCCGGCATCCTTCTCGCGGAGGGACAACTTGAAACGTCATAAGGACACCAAGCATGGTGTGGTGATGCCAGTTGCCGGACCTTCCGGGGTCAAACGACCGGCTGCGCCGATAGTTGAGGGACCTGCCCCCAAGAGATTGCGGAGATGCGAAGAGTGTGGTGTGGATGTTGCCAACTTGGTATCCCACCAACGCTCAAACTCGCACAAGACTGCTGCTAGCCGTGTCCTGGATGTGGGTGTGGAAGTAGTGAGCACCGCATTCAAAAGTCGAGTTGCAACATACTGAATTAATAATGTTGACTCTACAAGTACGTATTTTTTCTTTTATAAGTATTTAGTGTTTAACTTAGTTATTTCTAGGCATCCTAGACTTCTTCCGCAACCAGAGGGAGAGGTTCATAACCTTAGTCGGGGAAAGTTGGGTATACACACCTCCCTAAAGGTGAACTTGGAGGTGTTTGGTGGATACACCAAGATGGGTGTGTCAGAAGGTGTAGAGGATGTGAAATCCTTCAATACCCGAAACTTGGTTATCACATCATCCAGCGATCTGGGGGAGGTATACAACTTCTTTGTGGAAAGGATGTCGGCTAAGTCAGATGAGTTCCAAGAACGAGATTTTGGTAAGTTTTGAAAAATTATTTTTTTTCTTCTTATTTTTTAAATTTTAGGATGGACTCTAAAAAATGCATTATACTTAGAGGTGAATGTTAACAAGTATATCCCTCTTGGTGGGGGGTCCTACATTGAGCTCCCCAAATGGGTAAGGGAGAAACATGCCGTTGTTAACGTGCAGAACAACGATGACGCATGCTTTGCCTGGAGCGTGGTAGCAGCTCTTCATCCCGTTAACGAGCACACTCATCGTGTATCGAGCTATCCGCACTACTCGACTGTACTCGACGTAACAGGACTACAGTTCGCAATACCTATAAAGGACATACCCCGGTTCGAGGAGCAAAATAACATCAGTGTCAACGGTTTTGGTGTAGAAGGCAAGTCCATCGTGGGACCGCTTCACTTTACAGCACGCAAGAGGGATCGGCATGTCAACCTTTTGTACATCCAAGATGGGGATAACACGCATTATTGTCTAATTAAAACCCTGAGCCGTCTGGTTAGCAAACAAATGTCTAAGCATAAGGAGTATAAATGGGTTTGCGATGGGTGTCTTGTGTTTTTTCGCAGGGAGGAGCAACTTGCTAAACATACCGAACAAGACTGTAATCACGTTGCGACAAAGATGCCCAACCACTTCAACAACGTATTAGAGTTTACGAACGTTCACAAGCAAATGAGGGTGCCGTTCGTGATTTACGCGGACTTCGAAAGCGTGTTGAAGCCTATTTCTTCGGCAGCACAGGATCCCTCCCGCTCCTTTACTAACAGAACCCACCAACACGAACCATACAGCTTCGCCTATTACGTTAAATGCTCCTACGACGAGAATTTGGATAAGTTTGAATTGTACAGAGGAGTTGATGCCGCCAAAGTCTTTATGCAGAAGTTGAAGGAGGAAGCCCGTAGATTGGGTAAAATCCTTGAAACTAATGTCCCGATGACAGCGTTGGAGCCTTTAGACGAGTTATTATATTATATGGTAGATGATTGCGGTATCTGCAAGAAACCATTGGGAGATGATCGAGTAAGGGATCACTGCCATCTTACAGGGATATTCCGCTTCGCAGCACATCGCCAGTGTAACATCCAATACCGGATGCCGAATTTCATTCCGGTCGTATTCCACAATTTAAGTGGGTATGATTCCCATTTTATAATTAAGGAATTGGGATGTGATAGGGAGCGCGTTACAGTGATCCCAAATAACAAGGAAAGATTCATTTCTTTCACAAAGCATGTGAGACTATATAGCGAAGAACCAGACGTAGAAGAAGATGATGATGAATCTAACGATTCTACAGTAGAGCTGCGATTCATCGATTCTCTGCGTTTCATGGCATCAAGCTTGGACAAGTTGGTAAAAAATTTGGAATGCAAGCAGTTTGTTGAGATGAGGAAGTGTTTCCCCGACGACAAACAGTTTTCTTTTCTACGCAGAAAGGGTGTGTTCCCGTACAGGTATGTGACAGACGCCTCAGTATTAAATAGGTCAAGTCTACCACCCCGAGAGGAATTCTATAATGATCTCACGAATACTGTGATTTGGTTGTCTGAATACGATCACGCTCAGAATGTATGGAACGCCTTTAACATATGCACACTCGGCGAATATAGCGATCTCTACTTGAAGACCGATGTTTTATTATTAGCTGACGTGTTCGAAAATTTCCGGGGTGTGTGCTTGAAAACGTACGACTTGGATCCCTACCAATATATGACGGCACCTAGTCTAAGCTGGGACGCCATGCTGAAATATACCGGAGTTAAATTGGATCTATTCACCGATGTAGAAATGCATCATTTCGTCAAGAAAGGCATTCGCGGTGGGTTGACCCAATGCAGCGCTCGGTGTGCTGAAGCCAATAATAAGTATATGGAGAATTACGTTCCCAGCAAACCCTCCAAATACTTGGCTTACTACGATGCCAATAATTTGTATAGATGGGCCATGTCACAACCGCTACCGATAAGCGGATTCAGGTGGATGAAAGAGCAAGAGCTTAACCTCACATCGTCGATATATCTGTAACAGGGGAGAAGGGATACATCCTGGAAGTAGATCTAGAGTATCCAGAAGGCCTACACGATCAACACAACGATTTACCGTTTTGTCCACAGACCATGGTGCCCCCAACACCATCCTCCAAGGCTCCGAAGCTACTCGCCAAGTTGCTCGACAAGAGTCGTTACATCATACACTACAGAAACCTGCAGCAGGCGTTACGTAATGGTCTTAGACTCACCGGCATCCATCGAGTATTGGAATTCGACCAATCGCCTTGGTTAAAACCCTACATCGATTTGAACACCACCCTTAGAACATCCGCCAGAAATGCGTTTGAAAAAGACTTTTTCAAATTAATGAATAACGCAGTTTTTGGAAAAACGATGAAGAATGTCGACAAGAGGGTTGATGTGAAGATCGTTACGCGGTAGGGACACGATGGACAAAAATTGTGCGCGAGTGGACTTATCGCCCGGCCAAACTTTAATAGTAGTATAGTGCTAGGTGAGAATTTGGTTATTATACAGATGGATAGGGTAAAAGTCACTTACAACAAGCCTATATATGCAGGTTTTTCAGTTTTAGATATTTCAAAAACCCTCATGTATGATTTTCATTATAATACCATGAAACATTTGTATGGATCCAAACTCTCACTACTTTACACAGACACTGACTCTTTAGTGTATAGTGTGGAAACAGAAGACTTGTATAGTGACATAAGTGCTATTATAGATAATTTCGACACTAGTGACTACCCTCGAGACAACAAATACAATATGCCTCTTGTGAACAAAAAGATTCACGGCAAGTTTAAGGACGAATTCAACGGCGACTTGGTGTTACAATTTGTTGGGACTAGGGCCAAGTCGTATTGCATCATTAGTGAGAAGGATGTAATTAAAAAAATCAAGGGGGTATCGCGCGGTGTGGTGGCGGGGATTAGTTCAGATAGTTTTAAGGACATTGTGCATAATAATTCTGGTGCCCTTATGCATAGCATGGTATGTATTCGGAGTAAAAAACATCAACTTTACACCCAATTAATCAATAAAATTAGTTTATCGGCAGAAGATGATAAAAGGTACGTCATCCCTGGTAGTACTTCCACATATGCATGGGGGCATAAGGATATTAGATAGTTGTTTATATTTGTATTTATTTTAGTGTGTATATCTAGTAGTATATAAGTTAGTTATAAGCATACCTACCATCCCCATCCTTAAAATTCTTTCGTTCCCGGCGATATGTGTTTACTTCCACGTGATCTCGCTGGACGGTAAAACATATTGTTGGATTAACAACAATATGTCTTATTGACCGAAAACACGTTTCCTCTCTTTTACTTTAATCTCTTTTTTTGTTACAGGTCTATTTAAACAACCCATTAATCTCTTTTTTGTTACAGGTTACTTTCAACTGCTTGGATTCGGCTACACAAACAAAATAATATTATACTTTGTAAAAATTGTAATTAGTTTATTAAACTGTAAATCGGATAAAATAAATTATTAAACTTTTGTGTGCTTAATTTCTTTTGTGTTAATACCTCTAAGTGGTTGGTTAAAGGATTCTAGATGTTAAAAAGGAGAGGTGATAAGAAATCGCAACAGGTAAGAAATCTTAAAATGAGTTCAGATTTGGGAGGAAATGAGAGATTCTCCTCATTTCCACAAGGCGGAGCAAATGAGGAGCAAATGAGGGAGCAAATGAGGGTTTTGGGAGCAAATGAGGATTGTGTGTGGAAATGTGGGATTCTCCTCATTTCCACAGCACCTCCTCATTTCCACACCACCTCCTCATTTCCACCTTATAGGAATTTACATGTAAATCTGTGTGGAAATGAGGGATTCGGGTGGAAATGAGGGCCGAGTCGCCCCAATTATGTTCTACTCTCAACCTAAAAACCTTTGCCGATCCCTACAATAGGTGAAATTCCGTTTAGAAAAACATTGCGCCTCAACAAAACCGTCGCTAAAATCGTCGTCACCAAATGTATCTTACCGTAATGAGTCTTCCTGTAATCATTATTTTCTTTCGACTATATCGAATGGAGAAGAAACCAGATCTTTTTCTTGCTGGAATTGTCGAAAAGGTAACCACAATTACACTAACTGTACTGAACATAAAAATATCTTTTGCTATGGGTGTGGAAACCCAAACGTTTAACCCAAACGTTTATAAAAATAATTGTTGTCCATTGTATGGTGCCTGAAAACTACTAAAGGGACACCTTTGTTCAGGGTGTAAGCGCTCCTTTATTGCAAAAACACCCAAGCCCACAAAACTACCGTTATCGCGATAATTAAACTCAAAACCCGTTATATCATTACCTTTGTTACGAACAATAACTATGCTAATAACATATCTTCAACACAAAACCCTATTCCTTTAAATGAAATATGTCGTACAACGCCAGCTGAATGGTCTAACTGGCTAAAAATGGTTTATAGTATTTATCATTTTAATGCCGCTACTGCAAAATTGAAAACGAAACCGTTTGATAATCCTCCATATTTACCCATTTCGATCGCATCCCTTTCCGTAGATGCATTGTTAGACACTGTGTCTAACTCTTCTTTTATTAACTCCGTAGTTTTACAACAATCAAAAGATCAAAATATAGATTTTAAAATAAAACCTATACACTCATGATTATCGCTGATTCTGGTCACGTTAAAGTAACGGGATCTATTAAACTAAAACTTCGTATAAAATCTCTAGAACACGAAGTTAAATTTTTTAATAGCACCAAATCTAGCTTACACTTTTCTTTTCGACGTTGATTTTTGTTATATCTTTAACTTATCGTTAAATTTTCTTGATTTTAACTTGGAAAGCTAACCCTAAGAATGTGCTTCCTTAGGAATTGCAAATAAAATTTCTCTTACTGAAGAACAAACTGTATTATTAAATAAAACTATGAATAGATTCTGTCAATTATTTACATCAGAATTAGGTGGTGTAACGACCCTATCGCATGAAATCTTAACTGCCGATTCTAAACCTTTAAACAACGTCAATAACCTTTATCCCCTGCTTTATATGCCAAAATTGATAAAATAATTCAATCTGGTGTTACTTCACTTAGCTTTTCCCCTTGAAGCAGTCCAACTTTAGTAGTCAAAAAGAAAAACCGAGATAATCGTGTTTGTTTTGATAGTCGTAAGGAACTCCGTTACAATTTCTGACAGATATCCATTACTACCAACGGACGCTATACTAAGTAGACTTCGTAACGCTAAATATATATATATATATATATATATATATATATATATAATTAAGATGAAATAATAACTTAGACTTTTATAAAGCCAAATGATCATTTCAAATCGAGCTAGTAATTGAAAGAAGGAATAGCTTGGACAGGATTTGAACCTGCATCTCAGTTTGCCGGAACTGTGCGTTATCAATTACGCTACCGAGGCCGATGGCTATAATTGGAAATTTACAAATCTAAATCGTGTACAGTACCATATATAAACCTAACTTTCAATTACGTTTAGCAACAATGCTAAACGTAATTGAAAGTTAGGTTTATATATGGTACTGTACACGATTTAGATTTGTAAATTTCCCAATTATAGCCATCGGCCTCGGTAGCGTAATTGACAACGCACAGTTCCGGCAAAACTGAGATGCAGGTTCAAATCCTGTCCAAGGCCTTATATTTTCCTTCTTTCAATTACTAGCTCGATTTGAAATGATCATTTGGGCTTTACTTAAAAAGTCTAAGTTATTATTTCATCTTATTAATTTCAATACGTAAGTATTTATCAACTTACCTTGTGTAAAAAACTACTTATAATATTTATATATATATATATATATATATATATATATATATATATATATATATCCTCTATGGATCTTAAACAATCTTTTTATCAAATACCTTTAGAGCAATTCTCTCGTCAGAAAACTGCTTTCTGTGTACCTGGAAAAGGTTTATATGAAATTAATTTCCTACCGTTTGGTTTATCTTATGGCCCTTAAGCACTTCAACGTACCATGGATAGAACACTAGGTCAAATTTTATATCAAAAACGTGCCTTCGTATACCTTGATGAAACCTTAGTCGTTTGAAATACTTTTGAAGAACATATCGTAACTTTAAATGAATCGCTGGACACCCTGGGGCAAAAGAAACTTGCAAGATTATAAACCAACGATGCTTCTGGCCAAAAATGGGTGACGACATCAAAGAATATGTCTGCCAGTGTTGGACCTTCGCCGCTATTAAGCTAGGCCCTCTACAGCCCAAAGCCCCATTGAAACCACATAGGCCAGCACGGCCCTGGGAGTCGACTTAATGGGACCCTCCGAAGAAAATACAGACAAAAATAAGTACCCTCTCGTCATCACCGATCTATTCAGTCTATGGACAGAGGCCTTCCCCTAGCCGTAACGAGATCTAGGACTTTTGCAACCTTCTAGAGAATGAAGTCTTTGCCCGCTACGGGTACCAAAAAACGATAATATTTGATAATGGCGCGCAGTTCTGCTCCAGGCATTGAAACCACAATCTACAAAGACGGTAAACACAGCATTACACCACACTAGCCTACCACGCCCCCGCTAACCCTGTGGAAAGACACAACCACGAGCTAAAGAAAGATATGCGTCTATACGCTCTCCAGCACGGGGTTAACACCTGGGACACAGCATTATCCAACATACCGTTCGCCCTGCAAACACGCAAGAACGCAGCTGCGAGCACTACACCTAGCGAAGCATTCTTGGGATACGAACTACTAAGGTTCGGAGACAAACCGGGGACCAAATCCAAGGCTAACGAGGCAAGAACGAATCCGACAAATCCACCAGAACGAACAGAGTTACCGTAACCGCTATGCTAACCAGGGCCCGGAACTTCCTCAATACCAAACTGGATAGTTGGTGTTGACCGGATATGACACCAACAAACCCCGATTCCAACCCAAATAGATAGGACCTTAGCCGATAGTCCGGATCGAAGGTTCACATACATTTCGAGTCCAGACAGAATACGGCGAAGCCATAAAAATCCACGTCGACGATATAGGACGAGTTCCACAGAACCCGACACCGCTCACCGTTAACCAGGTCAGAACGTCTTCTTCATCGACGGGGGGTGTTACCAATCAGCACCTCCCAAAAGCCAACGGCGTTCTAACCAGCAACGCTCACATAAAATCTGTTTGCGTAACCTGCCACTAATGACAACGCGAGTTAAGGTTCGGGCCTTTAGAGCGATGTTTTTAACAAACGTTTCCAAAACTTAACAAATTTATTTATTCTAAAACAGAAATTAATGTGGAATTTTGACAACTTGTTCTTTTCTTTAAACCAAAATAATTAATTAATTTTTCTAATATTATGGCGAGTAACCTAGGTAAACAACAATGCAAAAGCTGTAGTACTTAGACTGACTGCCGGGTCTTGAGCTCCCGGGTTTTTTATAATATCTTGCCCTCTCACATGGCTGTGGGAATTTGCAAATCTCATGTTTGCTTTACTCTTAATTCTACACTTTATTACATTGTAACAATCTTATTTCTAGGTAATTGCGGCATGTTAACCGTCTGTGACCTGCCACCTGCAGTATCACTGTCGTCTCGGATACAAAGTTGCATCTCCGTTCTCATGAACTGTTAATAACCTGTTTGGTTTATCCTTGTATTACATTGTTGCAATTGCCTTATGATTTATTTAACAATTTCCAATAATTGCTATTAGATTCTATTATTCAATACATATAGATAAATTGGGGGATACATTATTCCTCCCACCGTAAATAAAAAACTTAATTTTTAAATACATAGAATTCATTATTCAATTTCATTATTTAAAATTCATTGTTTCTAAGGGTACACTTATTTTTTTTTTATTTCTCTTTGTTTCCTTAAATCTAAAACTGTTTCCTTCATTCTTATATCTAAGATACATTTTGTAAAATACATATATGGTTAGAGAAATTATTAAAATGATTAACACAATTGTCCAAACGCTTATATTGTCATAGTGTAATTTTGGCGTTTTGAGTTCACTTAAATGTTCTTTGTAACTTTCCATTAATTTCATGGCGTGGTTGAGGTCGTCTAAGTCTAGCTGCTCTAGCTTCATGGGTTTCTTGACTATTTCCTCGTCTTCTTGTTGTTCTATCTTGAACTGTAGTTCCGGTAGGTTTGCAAGTTTCTTTGTTGCTATGGGGTCTTGATAAACTCTGATTACTTCGTCTTTCAATTTTACGTAACAGTCTCCTTTAAGGGTAATTAATTTGCTTCCGGTTAATGCTAGGTTATTTTCATCTTGTTTGCAGTGGATGGTTGCTACTACTTTTGTTGGGATAATGGCTATCCATTTGTTTTCTGTAACTTTTTGAACCTTCATGTTGGTTATTTGCACTGGTTTGGCTTCACAGTTTTCGTAATGATTTGAAAGTTTTAATAGTTGTACTTCACTAGGGCTGTCTTCTTGAATGGTTGTTCTCGTCATCGATTGGCATAAGTATTGGTTTGGTGTTACTTCAGTACATTTTTCGTTTGTATAACCATATCTCAGTTCATTTAAGGATAGGAATTTGGTTTTGAGTATGATAACTTGGTATGTGCTAGTAACAATAAATGATAATAATTATAATTGTTACATTCTACTATCGGGATCTCTATTAAAAACATTATTTCGTTATTCTTAATGTAGCCTTTGACTGTAGCTATTTTTTCAAATATTAGAATGCTTGATTCTGTTACATCAAAAGGTAATTTACTGTTAGTTATAAATGATCTAATTCTTATTAATTCTTTTAACAAATCGGTTGGTTCAATGATACTAGAGTGTAGGGTATTTAATTTTGCAAATGTTACTGCGTTTTCTAACGTTGCTAAAATTTGTTGAATTAAGGTAAGGGTTGATATTATTTGAGTAAATATTGTATTAAATCTAATTAAATCTCGCATGCCTAACGTGGTAGTTTGCATATTGGATTCAAAAGTTTGTATTCGGTTGGCTATACTGTCCTCGTTTCTTACTAACTTTCTCAATGTTTTGTTGAATTTTATAATCGTTGATTGGGTTAGTGATAGTTGGTTGCTGATTATGGTTTTTATGTCGTTTTGATTCTCAATTAATTGTTGTATTGCGTTGTCATAACGTTCTGGGTCTTAATTATCTAAATTGCCTGTGATAGCTTTTATTATGTTACCCACTCCGTTGATTAGCCCTCTTTTTGGTCTCGTAGTCTGTTCGTTGGGTATTAATCAATTAAATTTATCTTATATGTTTCTTAAAATGCTTTCTATTATACTGTTGTAATTCATCATTTCTATTGCGTATTTCTTTCCGAATTTTGTGGTGCCCATTGATTGTTTTAATCGGTAATAATTTTCTGTGATTGCTTGAAATTCTTGTTTTAATTCTATTAGGTCGAATTTTGCAAAAGCTATAGTACTCAGACTGACTGCCGGGTCTTGAGCTGTCGGGCTTTTTATAATATCCCGCTCCCTCACATGGCTGTGGAAACTTGTAGATCTCATGTCTGCTTTACTCTTAATTCTACACTTTATTACATTGTAACAATCTTATTTGTAGGTAATTGCGGTATGTTAACCGTCTGTGACCTGCCACCTGCAGTATCACTGTCGTCTCGGATACAAAGTTGCATATCCGTTCTCATGAACTGTTAATAACTTGTCTGGTCTACCCTTGTATTACATTATTGCAATTGACTTATGATCTAATTAACAATTTCTAATAATTCCTATTAGATTCTATTATTCAATATATATATAGGTAAATTGGAGGATACATAATTCGCGTGCTTTAATTTAGAGTCAGGACAAGGCTACTAATAGCGCGCCGCGCTTTCAAGCCAAAAGGATAAAAAAGCGCAAATTCATCCATCGGACACTCGTCGATCTTCATTCGAGTAACACATTTCAACACAACGCCGTTGGTCGATATTCATCCCAACATTACACACCGCTGGTGGATAGCGATCCCAGCAACTACACTCTCCGGTGATTTTATATCCCGGGCACAATAATTCTTACCTACAGACTAGTATAAAGTATTGGACCAGTATCGTCCATTTTTCTTTTTTTTTATTTAATATTCTTTGTTTTAAGCTCTACCTAAACCATTGGCCGATTCTAGCTTCTACGGTCTAAGTGTAGGAACATAATAATGGTGATAATTTTAAAAAATTAATTTCTTCCATAAAGATGATTTTTTATTATTGTGTGTGATGATTGGTTTTTTTGGGGAGGTAAGTCCCTTTTTTTTTGTAGTGCCAGGATGTTTGATGTAAAGGAGTAAGCAAAGGTGTTTTGCATTTTGTGGAGTATGGTATGTGGGGTAGTTTATGTATTAGAGTGTTTAAGTGTTTATTGGGGGTTTTGTGTTTAGGATGTCGGTGAGTAATTTGCTTAGTAGCTCAGAATTGTGCGTGATGAGGTGTGTTACGCTAGGAAGTGGGGTGTAGTGATCTAGGTTTAGTGCGGATTTAGAGTTTGAGCGAAAGGTGGATAGTAGTGAACATGTGTAGATGAAATGGTAAGGAGTTTCAGGAGTGGAGTTGTCGCAAGGACAATATGAGAAGGGTTACATGTTGAAGGAGTTAAGTTTTGATCAAAATTTGCCGTGAGAGGTTAGGAATTGCATTGTTTGAGGGCTGGAGTGGGATACGTGCTGTGGGATTTTTAGTAGTTAGGGGAACAGGTCGTATGTGTATCTGCCTGATGGCGATGTGGACCAGAGTTGTTGTCAGGAATAGTTTAACGATGGACGAATGCGGGTTTTAATGTTGGATATAGGCAGTGTTTTGTATTCGTTAAGAGTTAGGATGGTATCGTGGAGTTCAATTGGGAGGTTGCGTTTCATGTTACGGATTTGTAGGGCTGCGTTGAGTTGTAATTCTATAAAAGGATTTGAAGAATAGTATATAGGGCTAGTGTGGATGTGGTTCTGTAAGCGCGGATGTATATAATAGGAAAAAGCGGATTATTGTATTTAGTTTCGCTCTAGAAGGGGTGGGGTTAATGTCAACCAGGTATCGGATGCATACTGTATGATAAGGATTATTATTTGGGAAAGAATTAGGCATTGCGTGTGTGTTGATAGATGTATTAAAGTTGGAAGTAATTGATGAAAGTTCTTTAGTATGATCTGTGTTTTTGTTCTTAGTTTCGTTAAGTGCGCGCGCGTGTGTGTGTGTGTGTGTATGTGTAGTCGGGTGTCTATATATAGGCCTAAGTATCGTACGTAAGGGGAGAATTTAAGTGGAGTGTTTAGGATCTTGATTTTGGGAGGACGTTGTAGGATTACAAAGCCTTTCAGTAGGAGGAGTTTTGATTTTGATGGGGACAGTGGTTGTTTATTTAAGAGGGAAAGAATTCTATGTAGGAAGTCAGTGTTACAGCTGTTTGTTCAGTGGGGGATTTAGAGTTACTGTAAAAAATGAATGTGACATCATCTGCGTATGCGAGGGTGGTGGCGTTGGGTTTGTTATGTAGGAGTAGGGAATTAACGGCTATGTTCCAGAGAGTGGGGGATAAACAGGAGCCTTGAGGGCATCCTTGGAAAAGGGATTTGGATATGCGGTAGTAATTTGAGGTTAGGGATGTTGTTCTTGAGGTTAGGAATGAGTTAATTATTATGCACAGGTTTGAAGGAAAGTGGAATAGTCTTAGTTGGTTTAACAGGTTAGACCACCAGAGGAGGCCAAAAGCGGATTTGAAGTCCATGGGATAATCCTCTGCTGCTGCTCTTAGGAAGTATCGCCATAATGAACGACGCCTCCCAAAAGAAACTACTACCTTTGCTACCGCCGCCTGCTGTACCAGTACCGCCATCATCATTCGACACCACCCGCTGGTGGCTACAACCATCGTCCTCTCCGACTGCATCTTCTTCGACGACACCCGGTTCGATGACGGCCTGCCAACCGATCCTCACCGCTCCTCCGTCTAACAGGCCTGTAAGCAAAAATTCGAAGAACTGTATAAAGCCCTAGGTCACGAATTCCGAGACCGCTGCTGTAAAAGCGCCCTTTCTTGGACTTCAGGGACAGATAACAACGTTATCACTTCCGCGAGTGTTTCAGTTAGTTTTAAGGTTGAACATTAGTGTAAATGAAGGACTTATGTGTATTATGAGTTATATTGAACATTACATTTGCTAAGTTTAAGTTGTTTGTGTGTATAGATTTTTTTATGTAGTAGTTAATAAAAGCTCTATCTAAGCTGCTTTCTATTGTGCTTGTAAATATTCACCTGTAACTAATGTCATTTATGTTATTGTATTTATTTATATGTATATATGTTGTTTCCTTTGTGCCATGTGTGTTGCATCACAATGAACATTAAAAATTATTAGTTCTGCAATCTGTATTAACGGGCAATTAATTGCTCTTGTATCTTTTATTTAATTTTATGTGTTACAGGGTGTGACTGTAACGATACTGGGGCGTAACATTCGACCTTAGTAACACAAGCACGCTTCACGGAGCTCCTCCCTTCCGGAGGTCATGTGTAAGAAACTCCCAAATTTAAGTCCCCCCATTGTCTTGTTATTACATTTATAGGAGGTGCAGTGTGCCTTGAAAAAGAAGGCCCCAAACTAAAATTAAGTTTATCGTCTCGAAAAAAAATTGTTTTTATCCTAACATTTTATTATACTTTAAGTTTTAAGCTAAATCCTAAATGTTTAGTATCTATCGTCTATTATAGAGCGTTTTAAGGATTTTATTCTACCGACCTATTATGTAACCATGATTGATTAATTATCTTTTCTCGAAAATATTGTGGAGACAATATCGTATCTTATCTAATGCTTTAACCCATACATGGTTAAGTGTTTATCGTTATTTTTGCCTTTATCTCTGAGATTATATCTTTACCGTGCCTCTACCGATAGGTCAATTACCGATATTTTGTATTAAAATAAAATACCTTGAGAAATCACTTTATTAATTTATTGCTCCTAATCTTTGGCATGAATGGCCAAAGGTAGGACTTATTATTATTGGGTAAAAGAGTAAAATCGCACATTAGTATTGTACTTGATTGGATAGGCTAACGAATTAGGTATTATAACGGCTGGGATTGTTAATTTATTAACGTAACTTTATAGCTGCCGCATTATACTTGTTTTATTTTACCGAAGCTACTATAAATTTGTTCAGCTTTTGAAAATTTCTTTAACGAAGTGGATGAAATTTGCACGCATTCATAATTAAAGACGCAAGCAAAACTTTTGTAAATAGCTTTATATTGTAGTAATAAGTAATGTGAGTCACATGCTTCTAATGAAGTTTGTGCGGTCGTTGGTGCGATAAAGTAGATCTGTGCGCACCCAGTTCAACTAAGTCTTAACTTCGAGTGGCTGTTTAATTCCGCTTCCTGGTATTGCAACCTTTGCTACGGTTTAAAAACCAGGTGGCGCCTATAGACAAATGTAGGTTAGATTCCCGTGAATATGTAAGCTCTCGTTTAAAGACACTTTTATTTTTTGTTTTCTTTTTGAAGTTTTACGGCGATTGTTACGCTTTATTTTAAAGCTAAAAATTAGGGTCATTGATTCAGAGTTAGGGACTTTTTTTGGAATTTGGAATAATCCTCGTTGATTAGTGCAATTTTGTTGACGTTGTGAAACCCCGGGATTAGTAACGTTTACACGGATCTTGACGTTGCTTGCTTATATTTGCCATCGTAAGCGCTGACGTAGAGTTCTGTTGTAAAAAGAAGTTCATTTCCTAACGAACGCAGGCGGAAGTTTGTAAATCTCGTTTGAAGGGGAGAGATATTTAAGAAGAGGACCGCTTCTTAGCTCGACAGACTTATCGTAACGACTTCCGCGAAAGAACGTTTATCGTTCCGTTTTCCGGATAGTGCTGACGTGAGTGCGTTCTGTTCTAATCATCCTACCCCATCCTTATCGTCTCATCAGCGGAACCCTACATGCAGGAACCGGCGCCGCTATTCACAACACAACAGGAGAATAGCAGAAAGGACCGCTCCTTAGGTCATCAACGCCCAGTAAAGATCAGATAAGTGTTTTAAAACTTTATTTCCTTGCCTGATGGTTTACTGGGAAGGTTGAGCGTAATAATGTGAGCTTCGTGATGCTGTACTTTTCATACTACTCCGGTGCCAATAGCTTGATGGCTTTTCAACCTAGTTGGGGACAACTACAAATACGGACGATTGACTTAATGATCTTCCAGGAAGACGATTCGATAATCAAGTTTAACCAACCTGCTGAGAGCAATAGAGACCAGTTCGTAACCTTTAGTGCTATCGCAGTCGGCGGATTTTCTATAATTCTCGGCTTAATAGAATATGGTGACGCACGCAGTTGTCCTAAAATTTTATAAATTTTATAACAACAATTTAAGTTACAAAAGGTTGACAACTATTAGCTATGATTTAACTTACTGCCGCAACTTGAAACAATTATATAATAATAACGTATTCTCTTATTTGGGCGATCCCGGTCAAGATTTGCCCGCGGGTGCTGTGACGGCACTGTTACTGGGACGCCAAGGTATAATTACCTTTTTTTAAATGAGTATGACTTATTATTGTATTACATTAAAAAAGAGTTACTTTGCTGTTTGTCACCGTTCAACTTGATCGGGAACGTGAGCCCGCTTGTTCAGGAGTAATTTACTTTTATGCCAATTTACAGCAAGACACCTTATAGTTCATCTTACGAAAGTAGGCAGAATGCCAGCAAAATAACCTAATATTGTCTGCGATAACTTTTCTAACGAGTAGTTGAAGACGTAAAACGCGTCTTTATTTTGGAAGGATAAGATATATCGTACCCCATTTCTTTGCAATAGCTTTTATTTTTAACAATAACGAATTCTATTTTTTTGTGTATTTGCTTCAATCTATGACACTTGTATACAACTTTTATTTCATGCACCTGAATTTTCATTTGTTCTATCTGTTTAGCCAGAATAAATGCAAACGTGTGCCTTGAATAAATCTACTATACAATATCCTATTTTTTTCAAAGAACCTGGACTGATTACTTAGCATTTAAATTTGCTCTATCTGAAAACGGATATTGGAATTTATTCATGTTACAAAGTGGTTGCTGACTCTTTTGTTGAAATTCAAAATTACACTACCGTACTCTGTATATTTTTCTTAGTTGACAAAGCTAAATGTATACCCATTTTAACATCACTAACTATTTTGTCCAAATTTAGTTATATCCGAACCAGGAGATGGAAGTTTCTTTCTTGAACTGGTTCATTATATCCAGCAACTCCTCAAAGAATATCTGTAACATATCACCTAATTACACCTTGCTCGGAATTCATATAGGATATTTATACTTTTCGATAATATTTTCCAGACGTACAGTTCTAATAATGATTTGCTCTAGGTGTTATTTTGTTTTCTATTTCTGCTTAGCTTTGACTCCATATCTTGCGATAAACATTCTAAAAAATTCCCACGTAGGGGACTATTAAAGTCTCCGCATATCTTTTACTTAATAATAAACTTACTTTAATTTTTTAACTCTGCATTGGAAGCCAGAGTTTTGTCCATTCTGACAAAAATCTTTTACTTCATTTTGCAAATGCAAACTTTGATAACGTTCAGTTGTTGCCTAGGAATGTTGTACCTACAGACATTTTCCGACAATACTCAAAGGTCCACCAACATTTTATTATCTCAGGTAGAAACAATTATGCGGCATAACAATTTTCGGAAATACATTGACTAGTACATACTTGTTTAAAAATGCAGTTATTATTTATCTGTCTGTCAAGTAGATTATCATCTGGTTGACTGACAACGTGCGTTATAGTACTTTTGAGTGTAAAAATTTGTGTTATAACTCTTATTACTACATAAGCATACTGCTAACTGCATTAAGCTGACCCCGCTAGCGTCCTTTACTCTATCTGTGAGATTTCGTTCAGATTTAGCGTTTATTATTTAACCGCTATTAAAAGACGGAGATTTAATTTGGTGCTTGCAAATTCATTGTATCCCTCCCATTAGCCTTTTTCTTATTAAATATATGTCAACCTGATTACGCAAGGGTAATTTTACTTTATACTTTATACAGCATCGCATCATAGTCTTATTGCTTCTCATTCAGCTATTGTTACTAGACAGAAATATAACCCAGTTGGAGAAATAATGAAGGTTGTATTCCTTTACTAACTCCTCTGGATCGGAAATAATTTTACCTTCGATATAAGTCTAGTATAACAACCATAGACCGCTCAAATCATTAACAAAACCAAGACTCGGATAGCAAACATTTATTTTATAAAGCATTAAATCAATTGTTTATTAGTGACGAATCCTCAGGTATGCAGTAACTGAATGCTTATCATAACAAATGCTAAAAATATATACATATTATACCTGCTTGCTTCACTTTTCTAACTTGCATAATGTGCACACACAAAAACAAACTAGTAATGATTAAGAAGAGTGCGGTCGCCCGTGCGAACCGCATGGAAAACGGACGTGAACTGTGAACCTTGGTTGTATGGTGTTGTAACGGGGGTGACCGTGCATTTATATTTCCAATGCTCCACCAGAAGGTACTACATTGGCCAGAAGGCGAGTTTTTTGTTGTCTGGAAATTTAGAATTTTGCCGAACCCATGCCGTTCCAGGCAAGGTAGGGATCTTTAACGTGCGTGACAACACTCACACACGGGACCTCAATTTAACCTCTCATCGGAACGAGGGCGTAATTTTTGTGAAAAATGCTCACCTGTCATTTTTCAAGCAGTCGGCCGTGTCGGGATTTGAACTCAGGAACTTGGGATCCGTAGTCTTACGCTTACTACATTGATCCACGGCGACGCCCTAACGGGGGTGACCGCTGTAGGAAGGGATGATAGAAACATACAAGCAGGGGCGTATCTTGTGAGTTGAACCCGAATATACTCCCCCCCTGTGGACAATCTAGGATTTCCACACGTGAAAGGAACAAAAAGGAAAACAGAAAATAAAGAGAGAAAAAACAATAGAAATGGTTTATGTTGAATAGTCTGAAATTGGCAATGGACACACCTTGGTGATGGGTCTAGTAAAAATCCCATTTTTAGTGTAAATCTTAACTGCCCGTACCTTATTGTCAAGACCTGGAGTTGCTTCGATAATTCTCGCTAACGGCCAATTTAATGGAGGAACGTTGTCTTCCTTCACAAGAACCAATTCATTAATTTGCATATTTTTGGTAGGAGACAACCACTTGGGCCTGCCTTGGAGGCGGTTTAAATGTTGAATTGACCATCGCTTTCAGAACAATTGCTGCAGTTGGCTGCATTTCTGCCAGAAGGAAAGTCGGTTTTCGGGAATTGAAGTCAAATCGTGCTCTGGATAAGAACATAAACTTTTACCAATCAGAAAGTGGCCGGGAGTCAATGCCTTTAAATCGGTTGGATCGTTTGACAAAGGGCATAACGGACGCGAATTTAAAATGGCTTCTATTCTTGGTGGACAGTGCTTAATTCTTCAAAGGTAAGCTGGGCATTCCCATCAGTCGGTACAAATGATACTTAGCACTTTTTACTAAAGACTCCCAAAGCCCACCCCAATGGGGGCTTTGAGGAGGAATGAACTTCCAGTCGATACCGGTTTCTGCGGCAAATGCCTTTAATTGATTGGATACATTAGATTTTTTGAAGAAGTCACGCAACTCTTTAAGCTGGTTGCGGGCTCCTAGGAAATTTGTAGCGTTGTCGCTATAAATTGTCGAAGGATTTCCCCTTCGGGATATAAATCGATTAAGAGTTAATATAAATGCTTCGGTGCCCAAATTAGAGACCAGTTCAATGTGAACGGCCTTCGTGGCCATACACACGAAAATTGCCATGTAGCATTTGGTAATGGCTGCCTTACGGAGTCTAGACGCCTTAATTAAAAGAGGACCGCCGTAGTCTAGCCCTACCCTTTCAAAGGGTTTGAAAATGGAAATTCTGTCTTTTGGCAAATTTGCCATAATTAGTTGCGCAGGCTGCGCACGAAATCGAAAACAAATAGTACAATTTCGTATTATACTTTTAATGGCTTTAAGCCCATTCAATGGCCAATACTTGAGCCGGACATTAGACAATACACATTGAGCCCCAGCGTGCCCTAACCGACTGTGCTCTTGTCTTAGCATAAGTAATACTACATGATGCTTGGAAGGAAGGAGCAATGGGTGTTTTTGTGCCTCCTTGATGTTGGCGTGTTGCAATCGACCACCAACGCAAGGGAAACCTTCTTTGTTAAGGAATGGATTTAATGACAAAATATGTTTGTCGGAAATCGGCTTTGACGATTTAAGTTCGGAAATTTCCTTGTGAAAGGATTGAAACTGTATTTCGCGAAGGACCAGCGCTAAGGCAGAATTTATTTCTTGAACATTCAAGAGATCAACCAATTTATTGTTGGTACATTTAGAATTGGAAGAAATAAGCTACAGTGTGAAGCAATCGGTGAATTTGGGAAAATTTGTTGAACAATGAATTCCAAAATAGTTGTCTTGAACTCAGCCCGAAATGAAGCACGTTTAGTTTGATGATTTTTTGCTCAGGAATCCCTTCAGGTGAACATATTGGCAAATCAATATTGGCCAAATTCAAGTCATTATCGGATAGGAACTTGGGTCCATGCCACCATATGTCGGATTGAATGAGTTTAGGGGCCAACACTCCCCGGGATAACAAATCGGCAGGATCGTTTGAAGAATTGACGTGTCTCCAATTTGCCTTAAAGGAAACATTTTGGATCATTGATACCCTGTTGGCTACGAACGTTTGCCAACGAGATGGATGTGAATTTATCCAATAAAGAGCTATTTGCGAATCAGTCCATAAGTTAATGGACTCCAAATCTAATTTATTTTTGCACACCTCAACTACTCTTTCAGTGAGCTTGACTAGTAACACCATTGCACTCAATTCAAGCCACGGAAGCGAAACTGTTTTTAAAGCTGCTATTCTGGACTTGGAAGTTACTCAATTTGAAGTTACGGTACCATCTGAATAAACAGCTCTAAAATAAATACAGCAACCAAAGGCCCTTTGGCTGCTGTCGGCAAATCCATGAAGTTCAATTCGAGTTACGGGCTTGCCTAGTAAAAGGAAGCGTGGAATCTTCAATTGGACTAGCGCAGGAATAGAATCAAGAAATTGCTTCCAATGCATACTTAAATAAACATCCAATGGCTCATCCCAGGACAACTTGGATTGCCACGACTTCTGCATGAAGATTTTTCCTATGACTATGATTGGCCCAAGAAAACCTAGGGGATCAAACATTTGCGCGATAATGGACAAGGCCTTGCGTTTGGTAAAAGTATCATTTAAAGGAATCTTAGGTAATGAAATGGAAAAGTAATCGGTGGATGGATTCCAAGTGAGTCCAAGGACCTTGTTAGGACTGTGATCTATGTTAACTTGAAATTCAGCAAGATCCTTCAAATCGCAATGTTGCTTTCTAAACTGTAAAGAATTGGAGGACCATTTATGCAATTGAAACCCTGCAGAATTCAGTAGACTGTTTATTTCTTTATATAAAGTTTCTAAATCGGATATGGAAGTACAGCCGTATAAAATATCATGGACATAGGTTTGGGTTAATAACGCATCCTTGGCAAGTGGATATTTATTATCGGGAACGGAGGCTAATTCTTTTAAAGCTCTCGTGGCTAGAAATGAGGAGCAAGTAACCCCGTAAGTTACCGTAGAAAGCTGTATGCATTGAAGATCATGTTGTGGAGAATCTCGCCACTGAATATTTTGTAAATGTCTCTGAATAGGATTAACGCTTATTTGGCGATACATTTTTTTAATGTCGCAAGTTAGAACATATGGCTGTAAACGGAATCTACAAAGAATGTCGTAAAGATCAGGTTGTACTTGTTAGCCTGTGAGCAGAATGCCGTTTAGAGCCACACCCGTGGAACTTTTACTAGAAGCGTCGAAAACTACCCTCAGTTTAGTGGTTTCACTAGACGCCTTTATCACCGGATGGTGAGGAAGAAAATACTTGATTTCGGAACTAGGATTGTTCATATCGAATGGAATAACGGAAGCATGATTCAGGTAAATGTACTCGTCTATAAATTTTTTGTATTCAACGAACAATTCAGGATCGGACGAAAAACGCTTTTCTAATTGAAACAATCGCTTTTTTGCTATATGAAATGAATCGCCGAGTTCACGATGCCCATCAAGAATTTTTAACGGAAGGTCTACTTGAAAAACACCGAATTTATCGCGCTTATGAGTTTGCAAAAAATTATTTTCAGCTCGCTCACCATCTGAAGGAATAAATTTGGACTCTGGAACATTTTCTGTTTCCCAGAATTTTGGAAGGAAGTTTTGAAAGAAGTCGTCGTCAGCGACGCTCTCACAAAACAAAAGCACCCTTTTTGATGGACCTGGATTCTGAAGGGATATTTGACCTCCAACTATCCATCCAAATAGTGTCAATTGGGGGGTTGGAAGTTTTGGACCAATTTTGTGCACGTTTGGAAGAATAATGCCATTATAGCCATCGGCACCAATCAACATATCAACATCTGACGGAATATAAAATTCAGGATCGGCGAGTTTAAATTCCGAAGGAATTTTCAAATGCTCCATATTTATCTGAATCCTAGGCAATTTGGAAGTAATTACAGGAAGAACAGCACAGGACAAATTTATTTTAAAATCCCTGTTTATATGAGAATGAATTACGACATTTGCCATTTTATTTGAAACAGCAGTGGCGCATTCAATACCCGAAAATTTTAAGACGTTATCATATGGTTTTATTTTAAGCAATGAAACCATTCGCTGGGATATGAATGAAGTTTGGCTCCCATTATCAAGAACAATTCTTGCATTTATGGCCTCGCCGTAACTAGAGACAAGTGTAACCAAGGCAGTTGCAAGGAGAACTTTAGTACTGTCCCTTCCCGCAAATAGAGAGGACGAAACTAAGGAAGTAGGAGGAAGTGTTTTAGCTTCACTTCGACCTGGGTGAACATCATTAGGATTGTGCGTTGCGACAGTTTCTTGCGGAGATTGAGTGGACCGACGCCAATTGTGGGTGGAAAAAGCATTAGTGGCCTGGAAGTTGCGAGATCGAACTCCCGGATTGTTTGATGCACTTTTGGGTATAGCACCTGTGTTAATTAAAGCACGAGATACTCCTGCGTCATTAGTTGAGCTTGCATCAACCGTTGGTTGAGCTTGCTTGTGGAGGATAGTGTGGTGCTTTTTGCCACACAGAGAACAGCATTTGGATTTGCACTCCAGTAGAGAGTGTCTTGTCCCAATACAATTGAAACATAAGGACTGCGTTCTCAAAAAATTGTATTTTTCATTAATCGGTAATTCTCTAAATTTAGTACAGCTATAAATGTGGTGATTGGACGTTTCACAAAGCCAACAGGACCTTTTACAGCTTGTAGAAAAATTGCGCACAGAAGCGCTCACATGAAGGGAAGTTTTGTCGTTGGATTTTGTCGGATATTGTTTACTATCTTTATAGGTGGAAGCACCAAAACCATATAAGGACTCGAGTGTATTGCACCCTAATTCTATTAGTTTATAGAATTCTTCTACAGTAGGAAGTTTTTCAACATGTCTGGTAGATTGATACTCCTTTTTAGTACCATAATCTAATTTACGCAAAAGAATGTTTACCAGGATTAAGTCCCAATGCTCGGTTGGACATTTCAGGTTTTTTAAGGACTCCAAGTCTTTTTTAATATTGACTATAAAATCGCTCAAAGAAGTAGCGGTACATTTTTGTAAATTTTTAGCATCAACTATGGAATTTAAATGCGCGTTTATTATCGCCAAATTATTTTCGTACCTTTTTTCTAGTATATTTATGGCAACTAAAAAGTTGTCATTACTGATTTCTAATGACTCTACGAGAGACAAAAGCTCCGCCCTCAAGTAGGATTTTAAATAGATAAGTTTCTGGATATTGGTTAAGTCGCTATTGTCTTTAATTAATGCACAAAAGAGCTGATAAAAACTAGTCCATTTTTGGTAGTCCCCCGAAAACGGAGAAATTGAAATTTGTGGAAGCTTTACTCCTATTTTTTGAGTAAAGGAACTAATTGAATTATCATGAGCTTGCGAAATCGCAAGCTGAGGAACAGAAATTTGATTAATTCTTTCAAGGATTTGAGCAATTAACTCATAATATCTATCTTCGAAATCTTCCCTATTTTCCGTATCAGTACCATTAACGTCTAAGTCTTCGATGCTGTTTTGAGAAACCGTATACTCATCGAACTTTCCTTTTAAAGCGTTTAATTTTACTTGAAAGGTGAATGGTTTATTTTCAGAATCGGATTTATTTTTAACCCAATTAGCAATACGGGTAATTGCGGATTTTGCATAAGCCCTTGAACTTTTAAGAGCATCCATTTTTTTTATAAATGTGAAACAAGTGCAGTTTCTTGTAACAGCTAATTAATTCTATTAAAGAATCAGGCACAATCCTTAATCCTTATTCTACACCTTCGAATCACACCGGCACTTGTCAGAACTTCGTAAAGAACACTTAAATCGTATATAACTAAATTAAGCTAACGCATAAAAGACGAAACCCTATAACTTGTTGAATAATAAGAATGCTTTCAATATGCTACCCTAATTCAAGAAAAAATCTTTTACTAATGAAATTTAAACCTCTATAAGAACGTACTCAAACATGTACATAATATTCAAAAAATACGTATGTATTTAAAATAATTATAGAAAATTTATTCTACTGAGGAAATAATTTTGTAACCTAATTTTATTTATTGGATTCGCCACTCAAGAAAATTTTACATCTAAGCATGCAATTGAAATAAATTTTATTTATATACAGTATAAAAATGCAACAATTCAATTTGCGCTTTTGTTTCTTCTGCGGTTAAACAGGTACCGCCAGAACAGGTAGAAATAGGAGCTTTGATTTTAAGGTGAAACTGCAAGGTCGCACAGGGTAAATTCGTAGGACGGCAGCAAAGCGCTTGGGTCAAGCATCTGCTACAATGGAAACTGGAAATACAACCCTCTACTTCACATGCGTTGTAATTATTGGAATGTTCGTGGAAGTTTTACAACGTACCTTTGCTTGTCCGAGCTTAGAATAATATCCGACTCGAAGGACCATGGAGAAATAATGAAGGTTGTATTCCTTTACTAACTCCTCTGGATCGGAAATAATTATACCTTCGATATAAATGTAGTATAACAACCATAGACCGCTCAAATCATTAACAAAACCAAGACTCGGATAGCAAAACACATTTATTTTATAAAGCATTAAATCAATTGTTTATTAGTGACGAATCCTCAGGTATGCAGTAACTGAATGCTTATCATAACAAATGCTAAAAATATATACATATTATACCTGCTTGCTTCACTTTTCTAACTTGCATAATGTGCACACACAAAAACAAACTAGTAATGATTAAGAAGAGTGCGGTCGACCGTGCGAACCGCATGGAAAACGGACGTGAACTGTAAACCTTGGTTGTATGGTGTTGTAACGGGGGTGACCGCTGTAGAAAGGGATGATAAAAACATACAAGCAGGGGCGTATCTTGCGAGTTGAACCCAAACACCAGTGTTAGCAACTTTATTAAATTTTTGTCCCAGCGGTTGGGAGATATATACAGGTGTCAATGTTGTACCTGCTACTTATCGAAATACAGCAGCTTTATTAGTTGCAATTTATAACTTGGAGGATATTTATTACTTTTAAGTGAGCTATTAGTAGAACAACTTAAATAACTGCATAGTCAAGGGAGGAGGGTTATGACGCTGATTATATGGGTGGAAAAATAGATTGCTGAAAGGTGAATCAGGAGGTAGAAAAACCCCAATCAGCCATGTTTTTGTTTAAATACTAAATCACACCAGTCAGGAGTGCAGATGGTACAAATCGAACGAAAGGAACTTTTGTTATGAATGCTCTCTGCCTGATTTACAATAAAATCAATCTCAAAGTGTAGCCAAAAGGTTACCATAATAGACGATAGGCTGCTTTATGAGTAAGTACGTGTAAATATTAGCTAATTTGGTCCCCTAGAAGCATTATTTATCCACTAATGGAGGTTGCGTTGCTGTTGTTTATCTCATAATATAATATAATATAATAAAAGTGCGATTAAAGGTAGCTTAGTTCAGAAATTAACGAAATAAATTTTATGTAAACATGCGTACTTATCCGATTCTGTAAAGAAGTCCTACTTTTCATCAACAAGAGGTCATTTCAAAAAGGTGACTTGATTAAATCTTGTATGAAAGTACAAAACAGTTCCATAATTGCTATATTTTTTGTAATTTGTCATTTGTAATGACCTTTGGTATTTATTGGATATACGACTGCAGAACTAAATATAAAAATTTACCATAGGAAAATCTGTATCAAACTTAGGTTCCGTTAGTTTACAGGTGTATTTTAAATATGAAATCTTTTAATATTGGTAGCAGAGAGTATTACGCCTGACTTGTAATACACCTAAATATAATTACGCTGTTATTGGACTTTTCTTTTCAGGAGCTGAATCTCTCGGTTTCAACGTGAAAATGAGACACCATAAATTATCTAGCACGAACACGCAATTAGTGATTATGATTAGGTAGAAAAATTGACAATAATGTCTTTTGCAGCGCCTACGGGTAATATTACACAATTACTTTTAAACATAGAGATGCGAAAAAATTTTGTTGGTAAAAAAGATTGCAGCATTTTCCTTCTATATTTGAAAGCACAGAATATTAAACTACGTTCTATGGAAAACGTTATTTATTGTGGTAAACATGCAATACCTAAATAACTTTTATTCAAACAGTGGCAACTATACGCATAAAATAATTTCAAAAATTGGTGCGAAGGAGCCTATACCTCACATACTGCCGATTTTGAATTGTTTTGGATAAGCAACTGTACCGCCTAGCTTTTTATCTTTCCAAACCAATAAATTAGTTTGAGCTCTTAATAGAGTGTTATTTTTTGAAAATTTAATTTTTTTTAAATCCTTTCTTACTCTAAAGCCACCTTATTCACCTAAAATAGTAAATCCTTAAAAATATTTTCCGAAAATAGATCTAGCTTATGTGCATATATATTGCTGTGTTAATAAAGTCATTTAGGGTTAGTTAGGACCAATAGTATAGCGCACTTCATATAAACTATATGAGGGCTCAGAAAACGAGACAGTTTTCTGAAGAAAACAATGGTCTGCGTGATCTAGAAATATAAAAATTCAAGGGCATGAATGCTATTAACTCGAAATGGTACGTGACAAAAGCAAGGAGTTAAGTTTAATATACAATAAAATACAATGGAATACCCAGAAACCTGATATGAAAGTATCGTGTATAACAGCGAACTCTGCGCTTGTCAATAGATAGACGATTCATTTAAATACAACCAGATTATTAAACAAATCAGTTCAACATGAGGTAAGGCTTAGTTTACATCATTTAAAAGGAAAATATTTGAGTGAAGTGATTTATTGTGAAGTATGACATAATACAATGGTAATTGTGGAAAATTAGGAAGTTTGTCGTTTTAACCCTTCAAAAACGCAAGTAACTAAAAGTTGTTTTAATTTAAATTCTATTATTAACATTAATAAAAAGGACTGTAAATAATTACTGGAGAACAATTCTAAATAATTACTGGAAACGATTTTGAATAATTACTGGATCAAATGAGGAAATGCAACAAGCATTTACTTTAACTATTAATTACCAAGAAGTTTAACAAAGGACGCTAGAATAATTTAAAACTATGCTAAGAAGAATGCAGACCATGTCCAGAGCAGATTTAACGTTAAGAATATTAAATCACTAAGCTGAATACGGAAGCAGTTGTTACAGGGACTGATTCGAGCTTGAAACAACAGGTTAGCCAATCTGAATGCTTTATTATTTTTATTTGTGAATATTTCGGTGTACATTTCTAATGTGAATGATTTAAAAATTGCTTTCATGATAATTTTATGTGAAGGGTCAACAAAGATTTTTTTTTTTAATACACGTTATAAATTACGTAAATATTTAAAGAAGCTGAATGAACGTTTGTGGGGGTTTAGTTAATAATAATAAGGGTGATTTTTGCTGGATTTTGATGAACTTTGCGAATGATAATTACTACTTTTTTTATTCAATTATTAAAGAAAGTTCTATTTAGAGATTTCTTAAACATTTCACACATTGTAAATATTTTTGAAAATATTATAATGATTTGTGCTTAATGGCGTTTTGGTTTAAAGATTAAAACAGAAAGTAGAGCTAGAAGGTAAATATAAAACTGTGTTTGTCGTATTGTCGCAAGCTCCGTGCGTAATTAAAAACTGAGCTAGCCGACGCAATTAAAAATATATATAATAAGAATCAAAATCGACAGAATAAAAATTTTAACCTTTTAATTCACAAAAATAGGCGTACGGGACATTGCTACAGTATCACAACTATATATATATATATATATATATATATATATATATATATATATATTGCTGTGTACTATCTTCTTTAAATCGGGTCCCACAAAACGGGCGCCAAAAATGCAGTGTAGCTTCTGAAATCGAGTACCTCGCTTGGGCGCCTTGAATGCTGTGTATCTCCTATTTAAAGCTCCACACTTGGGAAGACCTATAATCCGCTGCCCCACAACATAAGGTGCTAAAATGCTACGTATCTTACCTTCGGAAACACCCCAAAAATTTTTAATGTAGTTTTAAAATTTTCCACCTACCTAAAATTGAAGCCTTACCACCTAGACTTACAATTTATACCATCTAACAACAGTATCCTCTGAAGATGCTTTTCACTCGGAGATATTTGCCACGGCTGCTCATTCGTTCCCTAAAAATCCTAACCTACTAAAAATAACGCTGACTGCCATAACTACATCAATATTTATTTTCATTTCCTATTTGTTACGTATAAATTCAATTTATATCCCTCATGCAATTCAAGCTCTAAACATTTTACTACTTGAGGTAAATAATATCGCAGTTTAAAGAAAATAATTTTTAAATCATACTACATCAATCCTGAAACAAAGTAACTGGGCTTATTTTCAACTTTTACTTTATACCCCAGGTCAAATACGAGCTCATAGTAAACCTCCCTTTATCTACGTGCTAACAACGGCACTGCAATTTCCTAAAACCCCATTACCTTTTACAAAATTAAATTTCCACCTTCAAGTGATATCCTCAAATTATTACATAAAATCTTCATTTAGTCCTTTTCAAATTGACTCATCAATTAAATGTCTTTATAACATAATAAATACACAAAATCGCTAAATTGTCGTCCAGAAAATCACCAACAAAACAAACAAAAGTTTTATAAGTAGAGTTACCTGGATTTTTGCCTCAAGTGCACTCTACATGGACACCATTTCCAACATGATCCTGTTTCTCGACTGCACGTTCAAATACTGTCTCCAGGTTCTTTACATGGACATCATTTCCAACATGATCCTCTTTCTCGACTGCGCGAGGTGAACTCTCACTATCAGGAACACACTGTTTCTAATTAAGTTCTTCCACACAAGTGCACGGTACTACCATGCTCTCGCAAATTTGCTGGTCCATCGATACATTCGCTTTGTACTCAGAGTACATACACCGCCTTCAAGCACACAGTACTAAAAGTGTACTTACTTGATTTATAATTTTGATTATTTACAGCATAGCCAAAGGTATTAGCGCACCCACTCGTGCTAATTTAACCAAAACTTCACTCAATCACTTTGCTAAGTAGTTAGGTAGGCGATCGTAATTAAAGGCAAGAGAGAAGAGAGCGATTTACCACCTCCTACGGGTTTATATCAGCTCCAAAACCCCCCCCTACATCAATTTCCAACACTCATGTACTACATTTCTTAGTATAACAGCGCAAACAGGCCAAAGATTAAACACTTTCACAAACTGTCCAATTATTTTTGAAAAATTCTACGTACACTTTTCTACCCGTCGTCAAAATCTAAGAAATTCTCGCTCCAAACAAGCTCGATACTCCGAAATCCTCATTAAAACTTTTATCTAGCGCCGTCTTCCGCAAAACCCTGATAACTGTCCTTCTACTTCTAGCCTCTCTAATACGCCATTTGTATACGCGTATATCACTCCTTTCATTCCCACTTATAAACAACATCTTTTGTCTTACTTTATCTTTAGACATTATTCTCCCGCTTATTTACACGCGCTGTTTTACCTAACCACCGATATCGTCGTCTATGCTTTTTTTGTTTATTTAATATAACAATTGTGCTTTGTTAGTAAAATATCCCCAGATTTTTATTCTCTTACTGCTCGATTTATTCCGAAAATATAGCGTGTTTTCGTTCCTCTCACTAACTCCTAACTTCCTTGTCTATCAAGCCTTTCAAAGTCAAACGTTTTACTAAACATCTGTTATACTCCTTTCTTTATTAAAGCATGCATACTATAGTCTTTCTCTGTAAATCGATATTGTTTTCGTATGTGTTATCTGCACCTGTGTTTTGTTCTCTTTATATTTTTCCAACTATTATTTGTTGACGAGATTTTATGTTCGTTATCTGTTAACGACTATAAAATTCTTAAAATCTATAACACGTGCAACTCGAATACCCACCGCAGCTTTAAATATGCTATAAACCTAAAAGCTTTTATTATTTAGAATATTAAAACAAATATTAATTATGCTTACCGTAATTTACGTTTTACATGCATATACGCAAATATACGCTTCAAATTATGTTTAATAACCTATTAATAACTAATATTTACAAAAAAAATTTATGCTAAATTCAAATAACCCTAATTTTAACTGGTAATTTGTCAAATACTAACCGATTTTGTTCAAACATAGCTCAAACTTCGCGTGGTTCATTTATACACTTTCTAATTTGCAATAAATATAAATTTGAGCTTGCTAATGCCCTTTTATGACCTCAGTAATATATATAATATATATATATATATATATATATATATATTGACGTGATAAGGGACCACGAGAGGTCATTGATACCCTACTTCTAAAAATAAATCCCACTAAAATACAATAGAATCTGGAAGAAAATGGAGTTTTTCGTAAATTCATGGTCACGACCTGTATAATACAAGCGTACCTTTATTCATTGATGTACAATGCAAAAACGCACACTACGCGTGTATAAATTATCACCGTTTGATATAAGCATATTGTAAATAAATAGCAAGTAACGTAAATTGGATATGTAAATTGTAAGATACCGTAGAACGCATTTCGATGCGAATGCAAATCTATACATTTTTGATAAAATTTGCAGTAGATAGCATAGAACAAACTTTACGCATTTTGCATCAATATAAATAACTTCGTGTCATTACTATGAAACGCAAGCCCTTTTACATTAAAAAGCAATCAAAGTTTAAATTAATTAACCCGTGAATTGTAGCAATTGGTTCTAAATAAAGAACTTTCTAAAACAAAAGTCATCGGAATTTAGAACTACTTATTAACTCATTAAATAAACATTTTTATTTCAAAAACAGCTTGAACATTAAAACAACCTGTAAAATCCCTGGAATAATCGATTATCTTTTGCATTAGTATGCGACGTCGCAGTAATAGTATATGAAAAACAATGATAAAGAACGCGTCACCGATACCTAGAACAGATAAGAAGGTATTAAAATGTCGAAATTTTATACGCTAATTGAGTATTCCGGGAACCTTACATCATAATGTTCGAAATTATACTGGTGATATTCTAGAAAATAGTCAATTTGTTTGTATATAAAGGAGCGCTCATCGTTTCGAAAAGGAATTCATTTATTAATTTTGTTCCGATGCAGTCTACGCTTAAAGTAGATTGAAAAAATGTTATTTTAAAGCGCTAGCTGTTGCGTTATACAGAAGTATGTAGTAATACATAGTTGCGAGGTTGCAATGAATATTGAAATGATGTTTTTAAACACAAATTACGTACCAAAATGGAATTATTAATTACGAAGAAAAGGCAAAATGCTTCAATATATAAATATTTTTAAAGATCTATTAAATAATTGAAAAGAAAACTTAACTTAAAAAAGGTACTTTGCTAATCGCTGTTGGAAATCGGGAATATTAATTTGAAAAAACTTGTAAGCCAATTTGGAGATCAATTTAAAATAAGAAGATTTTTAATTACGAGAAGCGTTTTGTGGATTCTGCAAATATTACTGTTAGATTTATTTTTATTGATATTAAAGTATTAGATCTAGTTTAAGACAATCCTAATAATTTTTTGCTTGTGTGAGGGATTTTTTTTTACCAGGAGATGGTGTTCAGAGTTTGACATACTCTGACCTATAATAGATTACATGTCATAGATTTTTATTGGGCAAAACAAACCTAACCAGCGTGGAAATAATTTATAACCAGATGAAAGATCCTCAAAAGAATAAGTTTTATTCTGTAAATGTAAAATATGGTAAGGAACAATATTTTGTGACAAAGACTTCTTAAAAATTATTCTATATTTGAAAGAAACAATGTTGTAAATGCTTTAGAAGATATTTCATATTGTATAAATGCTTTGTGATGCTGCGTTTCATTTCATTTTAAAAATTCCGTAAATTTCGTTGAGCTAGCCAGGCAAAGTGAAAAACAAAGGTAAGTAAACAATTTCAAGTTTACACACCACAAGAATCTGTTTCACAATACCCTTTTAGTGGCGCCCTAAAGCGAGGCGTTATTACAGCTACACACACATATATATATATATATATATATATATATATATTTACATATATACATATATACAGGGTGTTTCAAAATTGCACGATACTATTTTAAGGGAGTGTTCTTTAGCACAAAATAAACATAAAACTTCTAATAAACGTGTGCCCTAAAATGTACCCCTATGGAGTTATAACCCCTTTAAAGGGGCTAGGTGAAATTGATTTTTTTTAATTATCTGAAGAACTACAAAAGATATTTTATTCAGAATTTTGTTGCATATTCATGTTTTTATGCCAAATAAAATAGGCTTATCCATTTTTCGATAATAAGATCAGGAGCGTCCCATTCGGGGGGGAACAATCACGTTTTACCCTGTAATTTTTGTGTGTGTAAGCTTTTATAAATTATAATGCTAGAATTATAATCTTTTGACATTTCTGAGTAAAAAGGTCACTCTTGTTTGAAGTCGATATCTGTAGCCGTTTTCTAGTTAATTGAGGTGACGCATTAATGATGCCCTATGATACATACCTTATTCGTTTAGTTTTAATATGTACTTCCCATATGTATAGGTATAAACCTAATAAACATATGCCTTCAATATCTCTGTAACAACTTGGCGTATGTATAAACTACACATATGTTTCAAAATAATCAATGTATTACTTAGATGTTGAAGACTAAAGCTAAATGTCAAAATGCGATATTAATCAAATAGCCTTGGATATTAGCAGCTCTACACTATAACAGTTGCATATCGTTTATTTGTTTGACAGGTGATATGAATCTACTATGTATTACCTTTGTTATGTTTAAACACTGTGTAAGTTACTAATATGTGTTACTAGTTCTGTTAGTTTTTGTGTAAATTGGTACTTTGAAGCCACTTTAATTTGTTGTATAATGGGAGACACCACAAACTTGTTTACATTTGCAGAACAAACAGACATGCTGTTAGTTTATGGTGAAGTACAGAGAAATGGCGCTGCTGCAGTTCGCAGATACCAAGAACAATTTCCAGCTAGAAGGTTACCAAATCGTAAAACATTTCAATCCATTGAAACACGTCTTAGGGAAACTGGCACCCTAAAACCTACTGGAAATAAGTACTTTTTCTAATACCTAAATCTTCGCATGTACTTTATGCTTGATCACAAGTTTAACTAAAAAATATAAACACTGATTAATGCCATAAGTATGACAACCTTCAACTACATACAATGAGGTTAGTTATAAATATGATTAAGCATGAAATTACTATGTGTACATTAAATATTTAAAATAGCGTTTTAAATGGTAAAAATTTGTAATATAGTTAGAGTAGAATATTGGCTTGACAGAATTTCAAAAATGTTTTATTAATACTATCTTGGATTTATATGTGTGTACAGGTGCATGTGTAAGTAGGAGGGGTGCATACGTGCGTGTTTAAGTGTATGTGTGTGTATGTGTATGAGTGTGTGTTGTGTGTGTGTGTGCATGTGTATCACTTTATCTATTTACGTAATTTACAACGCATACTCACAAAAAACAAACCTAGCCGACCGCTCACATATATTATCATAAAAGCAATTTTTAAATTACATAAATTAGTAATATTCTATTAAATGTTAAATTTTAGCTGATTCAGTTTAGCAATATACAATGAAATATCCACAAATAAAATAATAATATAATAAACATTCAGATTGGCTAACCTGTTGTTTTCAGTTTGAACCGGTCTCTGGTCTAACCGTTTTCGGTATTGTGTGCATTCCTCAGAACATCGCTTTAAACACACTAGCGTCCTTCATTAAACTCCTTGACCATTTATCGTTGAAGTAAATGCTTATTGCATTTTCTCCTTTATTCCAGTAATAATTATTTATAATCGCTTCAGTATTTATTTAAACTTGTTCCGTATTCATTTAAAGTTGTCTCCCGTAATTTTATAGACTTGTCTCCAGTGATTGTTCAGAGTCCTTGTTATTAGGGTTAATATTAGAATTTAAATTAAAACAACTTTTAGTTAATTACGTTTTTTATTTAAGGATAAAACGACAAACCCATCAATTTTCCATTTTCCGTGGTATTATCATACACTTCACAATTAATCACTTTAAGTGGATATTTTTGTTTTCAGAGACGTGAACTATGCCTTACATCATGACGAAAATGATTAGTTTACAAACCGTTCATATTTAAATGCACCGTTTATTTATTGACAAGCGCAAAGTTCGTTGTTTGTGTATAAACTTTCATACCAGGTTTTCTATATATCCCATGGCATTATTATTGTATATTAACATCAACGCGTTACCCTTGTCACGTACTATTTCGAGTTAATAGCGTTGATTCACTTAGATTTTCATACTTCTAGATAAGTAAACCATTGCTTGTTCAAATAAATTTGATGAACTTTGATTTTAATTCCCATGCCTTGTTTGTTTCCAATAAATCAGGTGTTGATTTTAATTTTTCAGTCACGTGACTTAATACAATGTATGCCTTAAATTATATGCGCTTGCTATCTTACGCATTTTTAAACCTGCTTGTTTTAATCAGGATCCTTGACGTAATAATGTTACGGTATTTATGCGTGTCGTGTTTCAGCTTGCAATTATGTTGTTTAACGACTTGCGGATTTGTTTTATTTAAATAAATCTTCAAAATATTTTTCGTTAACGGAATTAATTATGATTACTATTTATATACAGGGCGTTGTCATTTACTTTCCAGTCTAGTCGTCGTATTTTTTGTCTTCTTCTGAAAACTGTGTCGTTTTATGAGCCCTTATTTATTTTATATGGAGTGTGCTATACTATTGATCCTAACTACCCCTAAATGACTTTATTAACACAGCAATATGTATATATATATATATATATATATATATTGCTGTGATATGCCCTTTAATTCCTATAATTCCTTTTGCCCCACGATTGGGTGTTATTTTTATTGCTGCGATAATGCCCTTGCGAGTCAAACCCCTACGTTGGGTGTCATTTTTATTGCTGTGATATGTCCTTTTATGATTGGTGTATCTATTTTTACTGGTGTGAATATCAACCCTTTTTAAAATCCTATAATTTCTTGAATTTGTTTTTCACGGCTAGCTCCCTGAATGCCGTACTTCACGACAATAAAAACTGTTTAACTTCTTTTTTTTCAATTACTTAACTGTTAGAATAATTTAAATAAAGCAATCCAAAATTACACAGTATAATAATTGATAATATGTACAGTTTTATGTCAATTCAAAAATTAACCCCTGAATAAATTATTCACATTTACCAAATTTAATTTTCTTGAAAGCCAGGAAAAATATCTTTGTGATTACTCTTAAGTACCTTTCGAACGTTCAGAGATGCTTTCTCTATTTTTCAAATTCTCAATTGACCTTTTTGTTGACCCTTACAGATATATAATATATAGCAAATATTAAATTGGAACAGTTTTTAACAATTGAAAAATTTAAGTCCTGCGTTTTCCTTGCTTGTCACTAGAATTGCCTCAGAGTGTCAGTGGTCATCCCCTTGATTGTTACAGTTCGACTTGCTTTACTTGTTTGCCAGAATGATGGATTAATGGTTGCTTGTGTTTTTTCCCTCAGATTTCTGGAGTAACCTTTAGTATCTTTGTTTATTTCCTTGTAAGTATTTTTGAAGTATCTTTGGATTTTTACTTATAGGTACATCTAGAGATACATTTAGATCTTTAGATATACATTTTGATCTAATCTTCTTCGTTGCATATATTGGCACTTTCAATTTTTCACTTTTAATAGATTATTGACTTTTCACTAATTGTTACTGGTACGTAATTTTCCACTTTATATCAACGTGGTTTGTGCCTTCTTGAAGATATATTTTACGACTTCTATAACTTAATCTACCCTTAAACTACCTTCTTATTATAACAATATATATACATATTTGTATATGTATGTATATTGCTGTGATAGCAGGTTGTGTAGGGGATGATTTGAGTAGAAAGGGTCGCGTAGTAACTGTAAATAGCAATGGGAATCAGAAAACTACATTTATTTAGCAGGAAAATAAATAATTTGCATATTATGTAAATAGCAAACATTTAACACCCTGTATATAGACCGTAATTAACTTTAATCAATGCCAGCAAGCATATCTTCCAATAATAGAACGCGTATTCAGCAGAAAATAATCATACATGTAGTTAAACTACTTTGAGAAGTGTTCATGCAATTACTCTTGTAAGAAAGACTGAACAATAAAAAATTTGATACGAAAGCGCACCTTCAAGGTGGAGTCTAATTAAATACATAAACGAAAACAGCACTTAGGTTACATCAATTATTTTGTACAATTCCCCAAAAGTTTTATCTACACAAAACAACAGACATAAGCTAAAAGTCCAGCTATGATAACAACAACAGGGCGATCAAAGATCGTAAAACAATAGTAAATAACAGCATGATACGGAACTCCAAAATAGTTTTGTCAGAAATCTGAAAATGTGGTAGATTGCAACACTTTGGAAGGCTGTTTGGAAAACCAATCCAAATGTAGAGAGCAAAAGCTATATAACGCCCAGAGTTGTTAGGAAACAGTCAGTCTCAATTTGAAGAACGTCGAACTTGAAATACTCTTAATTAAATATTTACGTATCAAATAAATAAACTTTATATTATAGTGAAGAGTAGTGTTGTGTAAAAATAGTAGTTGATGATGAATTGCGTTAAGAATATATGAAAAAGCTTTTGCCGTTTTTTGCAGAAAATGTGAGTAGAAATTGGTTAATTAATTTAAATTAAATATTTATAATGATTTAGGGCTTCTAATTTATGGTCATAAGTCTGGTTCCAATCCGCTGCTAATCCACTTCTAGTCCACTTTTAATCCATGGTCCTAAGTCTGGTATTCTAATCTAATTCTAATTCACGACGATAAGCTAAATAATTCTAGGATCATAATTCTAAGAAACGTACAAATTCCAAGTGGTATTTAAGTGAAGAGGTCCAAGGCGTATCCAGAAAAATATAGAATAAAGCACGAGGTGAATTTTGGAAACAAAGGGGTAACCGTACTGAATTATTGGTTTAAACATACGTTAAGGAGTACAAAGCAGAACATTGATTTTCGATTGAAGATAATAAGGGGGTGTTGATCCACAACACGCAATAACTCATTAGAGTATCACAGGTCAGAGCGAACTAATTTTAAGGAATCTTTTCAAATTTAAATTTTAACACTGAATATATTAATTTTCTAACAAGTTTGTAAGGAGTCAACAAGAACAATGAATACGTTGAGACTTACGTAATAATCATAAAAGGGTCTTAAACGTTCCAGATTTTTTGTAAAAGGTGTCGTTATTGGTGACTTTAAAATTAAATTAAAAGGATGTAAATTTTGGGATAATTGATTCATATAATATTATTGATTGAAGGGTGTATTTAAAAGACTACAAAAATTGTAAAGGGTAAATATTATTTCCTTTCATTATATAAATATTGATTGACTTCGTTATATCAATTCAAACAGGTAAAAATTAAAGGGGTAAATTAAATTGATTATCGTAACGCTGTACACTCTGTGTAAATCAAAAAGGGCTAGCCGTGGCATAATTAAATTAGAAGATTAGAGAAAAACAGAGCGGTGACATTCAGCTGGACGTTTATTACATCCGGCTGCTCAAGCGTGAGGGAGTACTACAGCATTTTAATCTGACGCAACAACGTAGGGGAGAGAATTACAGCAATATATATATATATATATATATATTGCTATGCTATTTACCTTTTTTCGGTATTTTCGTTCTACGTTGCTGCGTCATATAACTTTATTGCTACGTTTGTACTCGGCTTTCTATTCTGCGTCTCTAAATCCTATACCTCTTTTATATAGCTGCTTCGGCTAGCTTAATGTATTCAACACAGGGTGCACTACGACACGACAACAAAGACTGTTTAACCCCCTTTATCTCTAGCTTGTATCTGTTAAAATAATGTAAATAAAGCAAATAAAAATTCGTATAATAATCGACAATATTTACACTTTGTATTTTAATAACTTATTAATTTGATTTTATATTCAAAAATTAGCCCTGAATAAAATATTAATGTTTATTCGGTTCCACCAAAATTAGACTCTCTAAAAATCAGCAAAAATACCACTATAATTATTTTGAAGCACTTTTGAACGTTCAAACGATCTTCTATTTATTTTTATAAATGTTCTAAAGTTTTTTGATGACCCCTTACAAATACTTCGATATAAATAATTGAAATTGTTAAAAATTTTAAAATACAGTCTTATTGCTAATAAAGGATTATAAATCTCTGACCTGTGTTTACCGTGTTTGTTTTCTAAAACTGCCTCTATAGGTGGATGGTTTCCAATTTGATTTTCCGTTACGGCTTCTTCCAGTTGACACTTAGCGTAATTTTCTCAATTCGTTGAACAGAATAATTGCATAAATCTGCTTGAATTCTCCCTTCGGATTTTACGAGATATTTGGTTAGTTTTATTTTTATTTCTTAGAGTTTGCTTACTCTTTATAATTACTTGGAATGACTCGTAGTTTACTTGTAGTTTAATTTGAAGTTTCCTCAGAATTTATTTGAAATTAAATTAGAATTGATCCGTCGTTATTTGAAGCTTATTTAGAGCCTTAAATTCTTAATTATTAGAATTATATTTAACTAATAATTTACCTCACGTTTTTAAAAGCAAACGGCCGTTTCTATTGTATTAATTGTTACTTTACTTTGCACTTTGATTTCACTCAAATATATATTTTTACTAAGTTCACTTTGCGTTGTAATTTTCTTCTCATTGACGTAGTTCGTGCCTTGGTGACAGAGATATTGCCTGTTTACGAGGTCTGTGCGCTATTTAAGGATTCCACCTACCGATTTTTTCTATTGGTTTTCTTCGCGTGTTCGTAGATTAAGGCGTTGCATCTTGCGCTATCACTGCAGGACTCGGTGTTTCTCAAAGTTTCCTGTCCAGACCCTTGGTAAAACGCTTTATTTCTTACGTAGGCATTTTGTATTATGTAGCATATTTCCCAGAAAATCCAAAATTTTCTTATATTTTGTCACGTCGTCTTATTTGTGTTGACTATAGTTCAAGTTTTATCACATCACGGACCGTCTGTTATTTATTGTTTATTACTCTAAATATGTTGGATTTTATGAAAATACAATGTCTTTGGTCACGTATTAACATTTCTATAATGACGTATTTGAATGCGTTTACTTATTTATGCGTTAATATTTTGAATGATGTTATTATATAGCTAGGATGCCAGGTCAATTACCTTTATCGATTGCATGTTTATTTTAATAAAAATCGTTGCGTTTAAAACATCACTTTTGCTCGTTTCTTTTTAATTCTAAACTTGTATATTTACTTAAACGTATTATACTACGTACACATTATTGTTTTTGCTAAATATGTTCTGGTTATTAAAGAATAAGCTTCCCTTTTCTGAATTAAATTAGTTATGATTTATATAAGTGTGCTCGCTATTGACTTTATGTAAAATTGTCGATTTACTCCTATTTGATAATGGAATTAATTGGTTTTCTAAACGCTAATAATATTTACATGTATCTTACGGCCCCTATGACTTAATATACCCTTAAAATACCTTCTTATCACGGCAGTATATATATGTATATACTGCTGTGATTGCGCCTCGCGCTAGGTGCCGCTAAAAGGGTGCTGTGATAACGTCTGCACGTTGATGCGCCACTAAACGAGTGATATGACAACGCTTGTGCGTAGAAACGTCGCTAAAAGTGCTATGACACAGGTACAACAAATTGTAAAATTTGAAATTACTAATTTACTTCCCTTTCTAACTTTTCTTTGCCTGGCTAGCTTAACGAAAGTAATGAAATTTACAAAATGGAACCAAGCACAGCAATATCAGAAAGCATCTATGCATTTTCTCTTATACAAAAGAATATAGAACATTTACAGCATAGTTTCTATCAAACATAAAATTATTCCTAACGACTACATATTTACTTAACTATCAAAATGTTCCCACTTAATCTTGCTTAAAATTTACAGAACTCAAATTTCTTTTTTTGCGGATGGTTTACCTGGCTTTTATTCCCACGCTTGTAAGGTTCTTTGACCAAAAAATCCTGGACAGGTAGTCCATTAAACAGTCAAAGTGTTATGAATTCTGACCACTAACTTTCTGGTAATTATCCTTACAAAAAAATATTATATGCTCTTGTCTAAATCTTTTTTCCTGCTTTTATTTTAAATCGACGTTTAAATCCCAGTATACAAAATTATCCGTATTTGCTTAAATCTCTATCAGCAACCAGAAATACATCTTCGAATTAATTATTTAAATTAAAAGTAGCGTTTGTATCGAAGAATGTACAATTTTCATGGTATTTTACAAAATAACCATATTTCACCAAATGAGCGCATCTCACAAATTTCAAATATATGCACAGTTACGTTTTAAGAATTAATTTTTTATTTACAGTTACCTCTTAAACATTAAATACTGTGTGCATTCTGCATACTATAAAACAACTTTTCTCAAAGTGACATGTTTGCGACTAAATGAATTGATCCGAATTCATTTCCCTAATGTCGATTGCTTCTGCTTATATATGATTTATCTTGAGTACTTTACTCTTTTTAGATTTTACGGGATTCCATTGAAAAAATAACACGCCCAATAACGCAAGATTTTTAGAAATTCTACAGTTGATTAACTGGTTAGCTTTAAATCACCGCATTCTATGTTTTTATCCAACGCCACGACCTGATCATGGAGTCAAATCCTATCCTGTAGTAATGCGAATGCTAATAAATATTTTTTATCGATTTTACGACATTTCTATTACATTTTAATGTTTGTGCTTTTCTTAGTTAAAAGTTTGTTTATTTAATTAATTTATGCAACATTTTTATTAGTTAACGTATTCTCTCGAAAATTAAAGAATAACTTTTTATTTAAAAATGAATTTGTGTGATACAAACGCGGGAGTCAACTTAGCTAATTAATTAAAGCTTGAATGGTTTTCCCAACGAGTTTTGCACATGCTAAGACTTGTATTCTTAGCGATTATAAAAGAAAATATTTGCTTTTACAACAATTAAAACGTGTTTTTAATCGATAGTCTATTAAGATTAAAGCGTTAATAAGATTAATGAGCCTTACTTAAATAAAGCGAATGTTTTATGCACAGGAAATGTATTTTTATAACAAAGAATGACTTTGTAGTTATCTTAGAGTAATTATTTACAAGCACGGTATTGCTTTTTGCTTTTCACATTAATGCCTATGTATTTACAATACGCCTGTATTATACAAAGTGGAACAATGAATCTTCAGAAATTTTTTATTTTGTTCGGTTTCTTTTATTTTTGTTGGGTTTTATTTGTAAGCTTGGGGTTTCTATTACTTCTCGTGACTCCCTTATCACACTATTTTCCCCAAATTGAAATATTTAAATTCGAAATCTGCGTTGTTTTTCCGCATGTGAGGATAATTTTGCTATATTTATTTCTAACTACTTGCTATCTACAGCTATTTCTATAAACTTTATAATACACACGCATAATCTTTTTATACTGTGGCTTTTCTCCTATCAAGAATCCATCTAATACTATCTTATAATTGATTAAACTTTTCTTAACTCTATCCTAATATCTTCTACAATCTAACATTTCCATCCTATATTTCTAATTTTCTCATAGTTACACACGGTCTCGTCAAGTTTCATCTCAAACAGAATTCTTTTCGCTTGCAATCATAACTCATCGTATTATAGCACTCTGATAATCTTGTAAAAATATGGGGTATAAAATTTTCATGAAGTTGTCCCAGCAACTACACAGCTATACTACTCACGTCGAAAAAATTGTGGTATAGAATTTCTCTATCTAGCTTACTTATGTTTCTTTAAAAATATACATCTCTCAATTACTCTTCATTATATGCATAAACTTTAATCTCAAATGGTTCAATATTAATAAACTCTTAACTTGTTTTCGCAATCAGTAGCAATTCTTTGCTCTCTATCTTCCAATTCATAATATTCCACCTTTAACCACGATTCAATTTTCCTTTCCTTGGATCTCAGTTCTCTTCTCAGTCGTACGGGATTCATTGTTCTCCCTTCCCCCGTCCCTTCTACTAGCATTTTCTCTACTCCAATTATTTTTTTGCGTATTTCCGTTTTTCAAATGGTCTGCCTTGATATCTCTCCTGCCCATTATTACTCTAGAATCTAAAAGCATTCATGGGCTGGCTCCTTGGCTTGGTCTCCATTCTCCTTGGTTAACCCATATCATCATAGCATTAAAGATTTTTGTAAAAACGCATCTCTATCAACAATATTTTGTAAGGCTACGCATTGTTTTGCTTCCGTCTTGAAGTTAACTGCTAAATACTTTATAATCTGCTTGTCCCCTAAAGTAAGATCAAGTTGTTTGTTCGCATACAACTCCATTGTCATGCATGAATCGCTACTGTATTTTCCCATCAATAAATTATCTCTGACTTTGAATTGCTGGTTGTCTCCGCAGAAGTGTTTTAAAAATTCAATCTCGAAGTCTTTAAACGAACTTAACTCACTTTCAATCAGCCCAAATCAAATTTTTGCACTCCTTTTCAACATGAACCTCACAATATTTAACTGGATTTGCTCATCCTAGCTACCTCGTATTATAGTTTCTAAGTTATTTAACAATATCTTAGGGTTAAGTTTATTGTCCCCATAAAATTTCGAATATTGTTCCAACGGAGCACTAATTGGATTTCTTCGAATAGGTTCCCTAACTTGAATATTTTTAACTCGTGCCTCTAAAGCATAGTCCTGAATTTTGCAAAAATTATAAACGAGCCATCGTTAATATGCCTCAAGAGCTCGTTTTATTCAATTCTAAGAGCAAAGTCGATCATCAGAAGGGCGGTGAGAATGAATTAACATTTAAAATTGAAAAAATATATCGTGGAAAGTTCCGCATTTAAAACTTAGCGATGAATTGAAATTACATTTATTCCATCATATTCATTAAAATCCTAGAATTGTATCCTACCTTCGTTGCTGGGAACTTCACGAGTTGCCGGCCTTTCCGGTTTCAAAAATTTACGTTTGACGTATTAAGAATTAGAATGAATTAGAAAAACCCAGATGGATCTATTTGCTTTTCAGCATGGAACGTATGACAATGCAAAACATTCAAACGCCTTCTTGCGGTATTCAAAATTTCGGGAAAACTATTATTATGCTGCAATGAATGGAATTCCATTATTTCAATTTCTCTTACTGAGTACCTATGCATACAATTCTGCAATAGATTTGCAATAAAAAATAACACCATACTTCAAATCAGTCTTAAAACAGATATTGTTTCTCACATTTTGAACTATTGAAAAATTACCGGTCCGGAAACCAATATTAAGGTAATTGGAAAACAGGTGTCCTTTTGGGAATACTTGGTCAACCTATGACTAATCGGCGTGCTTGATTTAACTGTGCTTTCTAGTTGTATTATAGTTTGTTTTAAAGGTGTCGTTAATTATATCACAATACCTTTTATGAAAACATTTCATTATGTTTTCATTTATTGCTTTCGTTATATCTTGTCTTCGTGTTTGTTACGGCTTTGTTTTGATTCTCTTTTTTTGTAAATAAACATACAAAAGAAAAAAGTAACTTTAAGAAACAACTTATTTTAATCAGTTCAAATCTTATTTCTCAAACAAGAAATCCATTTTCTTTAGTCTGTTGGAATTACTTCATACTGGAATACTTAACTCCACATGGAAAAATTGAAATGGTTCTGGTTTATGAAAAGCTGGCAGGAGTATTGATAATGCCGTTAATGCTTATGCTCAAAGTCTTCGGGATAAAATTTGGTCACGAGTTTCATGCTATTGTATATTCAAACAATTTAGTGCTGACGGAAATGTTCAACCCAAGAAAAGGACCCATTGAACAACAGTCACTAGAGAAAATCATGAAATTCCTTTATTGGTTGCAGTGAGGCGGCTCCGTTGTTTCGTTGGTTCGTGTGCGACTACTTCACCCAAGATCCCGGGTTTGAATCCCTACACGGTTAGCTTGAAAATTGTTTGGCAAGCATTTTTCACAAAAATGCGTCCTCGTTCGGATGAGAAGTAAAATGTAAGTCCCGTGCACGAGTTTTGTCACGCACGTTAAAGACCCCTATCTTGCTTAGAACAACAAGAGTACGGCAAAGCTTGAAATTTCTAGGTAAAAAAAACTTGCTATATGGCTTATATAGTACCTTCGCGTAGAGCAATAGAAAATCAAATATGGGGAGTTCGCTGCAGTGACTACTGATCCTTATGTAAGTACACGAAAAGTAGCTCGCGATCTGGGACTTCCTCAAAGTAGGGTTTTGAAAACTTTAAAATGTAATAAATATCATCCAGATCAATCATCTTTAAACAAAGATCTTCATGGCGTTGATTTGTAAATCGGGTAACCATTTGTCAGAGATCACGTGAACAAATTCAAGAAAACCCCAATTTTTTCGTTACCAGTGATGTTACAGACGTATGATGAAGATATCGTAAACAGACAAAGTTAAGAACAAGAGGTACAAGAAATGCTAGTGGTAGAAGAATATGTAGAAATCAGTAAAGGATAGAGATAGGATGATTGGACACATATTATGAGAGATTAGATTATTGCACACAGATAGTGAAAGAAGTAGGCTGTGGAAATTTCAGGAAAATGTGTAAACTAGCTCAGAATAAAAAGCAATGGGGGGTACGTGTCCAACCAATTTTAAGACTAAAGACCCAATGGTGATGATGACTACTGTTTCCCAACGAATCGTCTTTTACAAACCGCGGAACGGTGAACCGATACAACATACATTAATGAAGTGTTAAAAATCGCACTGTCTTCGCCAAGTTGAATATCAATGTCTTTGGACTCTCAACGAATAGTGTGGAGTAACTGGCAACAAACTTATTGGCCAACTAATTATTGAAGCCAAATTGAATGGTCAAACGGACCAATACCTTCGGAAAATGAATTGCCAACACTACGTAAAGAGTCGAGCTTAGAAGTGTGACGGAACATATAGTTTCAACGTGATGGCTGTCCAACATACTATTCTGTGGTAGCACGTGAAGTACTTCATCGTGATTTGAACGATTGATGGATCGGTAGAACTGGTTCATTAAATTGGACACTACATTTGATTTTACAATGCACCGCCCGAAAGTACTACAATGACAAGAAAGCGAGTTCTTTTTACCTGGAAATTTTGGATTTGCCAAACCTTTGTTATTCTAAACAAGATAGGAGTCTTAAACGTGCGAAACAATACCCACTCGCGGGCCTTACTTTTTACTTCTCGTTTGAGTGAGGGTCTATTCTTGTGAAAAATGTTTTCCTAGCATTTTTCTCAATCGCACCGTGTCGGGATTCGAAGCCGGGCCCTTGGGCTTAGTAGTCTAGTAGTCACACGCATACCAACTAAGCCATTGAGCCGCCTCGTTAAATTGGGTAGCTAGAATGCCAGATCTTACTTTATACGATTTCTGTCTAAAGGACTATATCAAAGACAGTTTATAAACTGTTACCAAAAACAAGTAAGAATATGATTGAGCGAATCAGAAATGCTCGTCCTAAAATTCAAGCCGACATCCTCCTCAGTTGTGTGCAGTCATTTGAAATGCAAGTTGATTAGTACATTGAAGTCGAAAAACAGCATTTTTTTCATCTATGTAATTGAAAATATGAGAAATAAAGTTTGTTTGATTTGAAGTAGTATTTTATAAATTACAACGCCACCTATCATGAATCGAAAAAATATTTCAGACACACACTACATATTTTAGCCGTAGACAAAACTGCAATAAAAAAGTGGCTCCTGTTTAAGTTTGTTCAATCACTTCCCCCTCCACCTATAAGGACGTGGAAGAGGGAAAAAGTTTCGCGAAATGAAAAATTTTAAGTAGGGAAAATTTTTGGCAGAGTGATTATTATTCGAGATATTTAAAACTTTCAGCTTAAAAAAATCACTCAGTACTTTTGTTTGCAATTTATGCATACAAAAAGCGCACTATCATTTTCAAAAGATTTTCCTTCGGATAAATAATTTCCGAAAAATTTGTTATTCGGTGAATTGTTATTCGACGAACTCTAAGTTCCTATATCAGCTAATTGTTTTTGAATAAATTATTTTCACCTAGTTATACTTCCTTCAACTGTTTGCAGTAAATTTTACGGCATACACACGCACGCGCGCGCACACACACACGCTCGCACACACGCACACATTCACGCGCGCGCGTGCCTGCGCGCACACACACATATGTAGACACACATAAGTTAACAACCCTGTTTTTTTTCAAGTGTACCAAGTTGATCAAGAAAGAAGAAATACTAGTGCAGCTGTTCTTAAGAGAAATTACTAAATATACAGAGCTAGAAGCTCAAAAATTGTTGAGGATGACCAATGATACTAATAGAAGTAGCACAATAAGTTCATGTGCTGTAGACAATTCAAACTAATAGAAGCATAGATATTGCTTCCATGTATAGTACAAATCTTTAACTGTTGGGCATTGAATTCTTGTTAAGGCAATAAAATAAAAGTATATTAATTCTGTGTAAGGGCTAATATGTACAGAGAACCAAAGGTATAAACAAGCTAGTACTTTATTCCGTTCTTTTGATGTTTTTTGATCTTTGCTCTAGAACAAAAGGGGCCGCTTTTGTTTGAATGACGTTGATTCTAATTTGTCTCTGAATACATATTTTTAATTGCTGAACGAACAAAGTGGAGATAACTAACTCCACTAATTAAGCATTTTGTCGAAAAAAATTCAGTTCTGAAATTTCTTTGTGAAAGAAGAAAGCGTTAATGGCACTTAGTTGTCATAATTAAAGGGTTGCTTACATTACGTTTGTGCTTATTTCTATATTGCTGTTAATTTTTACGCTAATTAAGAATCCTTACTGTGATTTTTGCTTTAGAAGAAATTTAGGACTGGTTAATTAAAAAATTGTTAACACGTACTTCTGTCTGAAGAGCATAGGTCTTGAAACATAATATGAAGTGAATGGGTCTCAGTAAAAGCTATTCATAGCCGTATTACACTTACATATTATAATTCACCTAGACATAGATGAGTTTGGCTCTGAAATGAATTTGCGTCGGTTGCATTTGTTATAAAGCATAAAATTTCTGTTCTAAAGTTTTAAGGTATTTAAATTGTCAAATGGTTTGTAAAACGTACCACTACCTAAGACAACTGAAGGCTGTCAGGCAAATATCATTGCAAAAACCCGGCAAGCATAAAAAGCGGTGATTTCAGAGCTTAAACTCTAACTCTATTTCATATTTAAATCGTTTAATGCGCTCATAAATTTCAATACGCTTTGTTTTCTGATTATTTCGACCAAATGATGTATAGACGAATTTCGACCTACTGTTTTTAATCCAGTTGAATACAGAATTAAAGTGACACATGCACCACAAAGATTTGCCAGGTATTACTAAAATGCTATTAGCCATTTTGGAGCAATGCAATTACTATAACATTACCTTCCGATATTAATGTGTTATATGTAGAAAGTTCTTGAACGATAAAGCTGCACGGAAGGTGATTCTGATTATCAGCTATGTAGACCAGGGCTGAAGCCTTTGAAAATGGTAAAAAGTGGAAAAAAGAATAGTAGGATGAAACCTATTGAAAAAGGAAGAGAATACAACAAACATGAAAGGAAAAATAATTTACGGGCGATCTGAGGTAGGGAAGTGGAAGGGGAAGTTTTAAGGGTAGAAAATGGTTTACTCGATTTCCGGCAAAACTACAAGTCCTATGGAAAAAAGTTGTAGGTAAAAAAAAGATCTACAACTTTTGTATTTACACTTTTTTCACATAACCTCAAAATTTATGTGAAAAATTCCAATAACCAAGTTTTTGGTTTTTTTATTTTTATCTTTTACAAAAAAATTTCCTTTTTCACGAAATTTGATGAAGACGTGCCTTTTTATATTCCAAACACACTGTAATTTTTTTGATTTAAAATATTTATTTTTTCACCTTATTTTGACTTAATATCGAAAAACCACCCTAATCTTCAATCAAAAATTCTCACATCAGAATATCTGCTTTTTTAAAAAAGTCTATAAGCTTTTTGTTCGCTGAAGTCTCTACTTTCTGATGGTGTAAAAAAATATACATTACTATGGTAAATGTTCGCAAAAAATGCAAAGAAACCAAAAAAACTCTAATCCAAAAATATTTTTTTATCATTATGTACAAATTTGAGCTATTTATTAAAATTTATACTTTAATTACTCGAAAAACGTAAGATTCCATGTTACCTTGACAAACAAAAAATTGCAATTCGAAATATACTACTATAATTAACAACCAAATAAGTTAAGAAATTTATTATTTAATAAGACATCTACAATATTTTGAGAAAGTTGTAGAATCTTCTTTAAATTAGATGCGTAGATACCTATTAATTGCTATTATAAAATAACTTATATATCTGTGTGAACAACAGAAAATTTTAGGCCATCAAAAGGTATTTCATAGAGAAGTGGGGAAGGGGCTAGGATGGTCTGAGCCTTACTAAATGTTATTTCGCAGCAGCTGTAAACACCGTTAGCCAGTATTCGAGATACAGAGCAGTGAAAAACATCGTTCATTAAAATACACGTGCATGCTGGGTGACTTTAAGAGAATTGCGACAAATTTACTTTACAAGAAACTTTTGGAATCTACTTTTTGAAGTAGTGTTAGCAAGGTAAATATTGCCTGTATTTTAATCTGTATAAATCAGCTCTAAAATAAAAATAGTAATATTTTCTTTCATAAATACTATGTTTAATGTAACATAGCCTACAAAATTAAAATCGAATAATATTTTAGTACAATTTGATTTTGTCTTTTCAGATTATCAGTATGGATGAATCTGTTTGTATAATCTGCAATAAGGCTGATAATAAGTAAGTGTATGAAATAAAAAAAAGCAGCTTTGAATCGTTTAGTGGGGTCTAGCAAAAAAAGAATCGACAATAAATACAAAAAATTTGAGATTTTCATATCAGCTTTTATTCATCGAACTTGTCAAAGTCAATATAATGATGAGACTGCAATAGCTACATTCTGGAGTTCCAGACATAGAAAAACAAACGAAGGAAAAGAAATAAATAAAAACGCTATTAGATTTAATTTTGAATCTCATTGCTTTCTCTGCGGTGGGTTTGTCGGTAATATTTTAAAAGAAAAAATTTCATCTGTTCAAAGTAACGATACAAGAGAGAATATATTACAGTATATTCAAAAACAAAACTCATTAAATGATTTTGAAATGTTTTGAAAACAAAAATTTCGATGAATTGAAAACAGTTCAGATAGAAGGTATTTTAGATGTTACGTACAACTATGAAATTTCTTCACCAGATTTTACAAAGTCCTATTCAAAATTTGCAAACAAATCCGACGGTTGGAATGGGTTCATGCAGAAGTTACATCTTAATTTGACTTATCTTACTTCAAAATGTATTCGTATTCCGTTTATTAAAAATCCACCGAGTGAGTATGATACCATTTTTACATCGTTGGTAGAGGCGGCTAAACAATGCCAAAAACAAGACCAAAAGATTGTGTTCGTAACGTTTGACCAATCGCTATACCATAAAGCTCGTGAAATCTTAGCCAGTATTGATTTATATAATCATCCCTACAATTTGTCGTCAATCCAAGTAAAACTTGAGGGATTTCATTTATTGATGTCGTTCCTAGGAGCGATTAGATTCATCAAGAATGGTAGTAGACTTAAGGAGGCTTTTTGTAAATTATATGCAAAAAATTCGTCCGATAAAGCTTTTTCCGGGCACGCATATGCACGAGCTATCAGAGGACATTTTTTTAGTACAGCTCCTTGTCTGAATTAATTTTGTTATCGATGGAGTTGTCGGACACAGAAAAGGGGCTAATGAATACGTTTTCGCTGGATTTAGGAACAGACAATTTTGAAGACAATTTGCATCACGAAGATTTTAAGATCATAAAAGACAAATTTATCGAGCATCTAAAATTAGTACTAAAAAGAGGTCCTATTTCAAAACTTTGGATGCAATAATCGCAAATGGTGTCGTTAGTTAAAGATTTCATACGGGCTAAACGTGCAGGTAATTGGAAATTACATTTAAAATGCGTGGAAAGAATGCTTCCCTCTTTTCATGCAAGTGAGCACTTTCTATACACAAAATCTGCTCATCTCCATCTCCAAGATATGCGTAAGCTTAAAGACACAATAAATGATGATTATAAATTTACGCGATTCACCGAAAGATTAATTTACGATTAGACGTACTCATAAGTTTTGTTCGAGAGTATGGACGGATATGACGATCTAGCAAGTTTTAATGAGAACTATGAAAACTCAGGGCGGACTTGCACATGGTCGTGGTTTGTCTGAAAGTGTTTTAACAAAATTCGTATTAACAACGATCATACTTGTCGAAGTTTGCAATGAAATAGAAGATTTTTGTAATGCTTCTTTTACAAGTACAGAGCAACACATAGATTTCAGGGAATATCGAATAAAAAGAGATGTAGCTGATTTACAAATATTACAAAAAATTTTTAACATGTATGATCCTTTTAAAGCGACTGATAACATGATGTCAATATTTTCTAGAATTATTGACAGTAATTCTGTAAATTGCTACGAAGCGTATGAAGAAGAAAAGAAATCTTTGCAAGCTATTGCTGGAATGAATTTTAGCAGTGTCAAATTTAAAAGAAAAACAAAGTCTTATTTCTAAGAATCGTTCAATCTTCCGTTAAAGTAAACGAGATATTATAGTCATCGATTCATGATTGCTATTTCAAAGAATATTGTTAACGATCGATAGTAAAAAGGAGATGGAAGCTTATTTGTAATACGAGCTTGCACCTTTGCCATTGTCACTTTTTACAGAATATGGTCTAACGAAAAATGTTAAATTTCAACTTTACGAATTATTTGTGAGTGCGAATGGACCAACGCAATCTGCCGGCATTATGCATGTCGTCGATGGTGGATTCTGCACAAAGTAATTTGGCAGAAAAATGAAACGGTGGAAGAGATCACGGATAAATATTTGCGCTATGTAGAAAAACATTACGCAGAAAGCAACTATATCGTTTTTGAAGGGTACCCCGAAATTGAAAAATCAGTTACTGTGACAACAGTACCAGCAGCTAATTCAACTAAACGAGGAGAACATAGTCGTAGAAAAACCTCACACAATATTCCAGAATTATATAATCTAAACCATACAAAAATACCATTTTTGCAAGAAACATTCTTATCTAACGAGAAAAACAAGGAAAAATAATAAAAACTTTAATGAAAAGATTACAGTCACAAGGAGTTTCCTGTAAACTAGCAAATGAAGATGCTGATGTTGACCTCGTTAGAAATTGCCAGAGATACTAATAAAACTGTCATTGTTGTGGGTCAACATATTGATCTCTTGGTCTTTTCGAATCAATTAAATTCAAATAATCATGACGTTTATTTTCTGAAGCCAGGTTCTGGAAATGTAAAAGATCTATTTTTCGCGTCTAATAGTGAAAACAAAAACTAAGTTTTACTTTCGTGATTATCAGATAACAAATTACACCTTTATTTTTCCTAAACCCTTACCTGATATCACAAGGTCGAGAATTTCTTATTAACAATGAAAGCCCAAGGTAAAGTTGGATGGAAAACGGCTTGAGGAAAAGAAAAACTCCTTAGACATAAACGGCGAGTAGAGTGTTAGCTCTGGGTAGATCATGAGCATGGGTTGTCAAATGACCAAAAATATAAATAATGAGCCCCACCGTATTTTTCAATACAACAACCTACAAAGATTAACTGTGCTTGTATTAGGGGAATGCGGAAACCTTATATCAACACCACTAATATAGCCATAAAACCTGAATTTCACTTTCTTAAAACACTTACCAAAATCTCAATTACCCGATGTCATACAGATGTCTTGGCTTAACCTGTGAACAGACAAACGCACAACATGAACACCGTTTGTGTCCTCAAAAATATTTACCAAAAACGAAATAATAGAATTTAAGTTTCAAAAATATACACCCAGGGTATTTGTTATCATTACACACAATTTCTGATCAGGGATGACTTGTAAATTTTGCTTGTATTTTAAATAATAAAAGAGTCATGAAAATAAAATAGATTCTTTTTGATTAAATTTCTTGATTCGTTTTACTATAATATTTTCAACTAATAATTTTTTATAGAACAGAAATATAATAAGGATTTATATTCAATAACATAAAGATCTCTAAATTAATTTTTCTTAATAAATTTTATGTAAAGTTTGAGTTCTCTTAATTATTTATATAACATATTCTTCTAGTCATAGTAGTACTACGTTGACTATAACAACCAAATTTAATTACCTAAGTTAAGATAAAATAGCAGGCATCTACCTGAAGTTACTTTTACTTAATAGGTATTAAAAAATTTCCTCATGTTAATTAAAATCAAAGTACATGACCTCAAAATTATTAAACATATTTTAAATTAACGTAACATGACATGTGAGGTCTAAATTGGAACAGCTGAATATTTTTTTTTATTTGACATAATATGTCACCAGCAACTTTTTAGCTTAGTTAACGTTATCTGTATGTGCAATCATTCAGACAAGCAATGAATTTATTACATAATTCTTTCTTTCCTTAAACGATTTTTACGTGACTAAAGTTCAATCTTATATTTTCTTATTGCAATTTAAATAATACTGAAAGTGATTAAATGCTAAAAACACTTACGTGTAGAAATACTGCTGCAAACAAAAGAAATCGGACTATAACGTCAGCTGTCGGAAATTCCATTAACATCTGTATTCCGCAATGCACAAATAAAAGCCACGTGAATACGTACGAAATTATTGTTGGAATTGTGAGAACTCTTCTGAATAAAAACAGTATTTAACGAAACTAACTTCTGCTTGATTTTACATCGTATAAAATTTAGTATTCCAAAAACCCAAACTAAATTTTTTTGAAATTAATTCTTTGATATTACTGATATGATAAACTTATAGGAAATTGTATATGATATTCTCATATCATATGGTTACGCGATATTGCACTAAAAGAAAAATATTAATAAAATTTATTTAATTAATTTATACCAACTGTTTTAATGATGGTGACTTCTATTTCTCTTTTAACAAACTTGACAGCAGGCCATGTGCCTGGAAACCATCTTGACTTTTCTACGCTGCGGAGCAGCTTACCCGTTCGAACGCTCATAAAAAAGTGATCGAATTGACAACTCGACGAAGCTTAGTAACGAAACTTAAACCTCAAAGGTAAAGGAGTCTATATGTTATTATAAATTTTATGTATTATTTTTATTGTACGGAAATTTACAAATTATATATTTTTATATTATTGCTGTTTTATTTTATATTAATGGACGAAGTGTAACTACGAAAAAAAAAACGTTACAGTAGTTTCAAATATGAATCCTTCAAAAACATCCTTGTATTTCTGCATTGTTTTTCTAGCTGCGATACAACATCTGGGTTTGCCAGAAAAGGAAAGAAAAGTATCGAAAATTCATTATTAGACGATAAATTTGTCAAATTTGGCCAATTATGTTTTAAAAAAGATGCAAGCAAAGAAGATATTGAAAAAAATGGATTACAATTAATCAAATTTATTTATAAATGTCAAAATGGTAATATAACACTGAATCAATTAAGATTTCGAAAATATCAATTGGCAAAAATTAAATCATCTTTCATATTGGCAAATCTCCCACCCACAGAAGGTGCAGCAGAACAACATTGTTACAGGGCATATTATCAGCTTCAAACTTGGCTGGGTAACGAATTAATAGCAACAGACTGGGGCTGGAAGCGACATCAAGGGGACATTTTGCCTAAATTTACAGAAAAGGAATTAATTCCGTAAATATTGGTCAAAACTATTTGCTGCAGCTGTGAAACTGCATGTAACAGTTTAAAATGTGGTTGCCGAAAACATGGTTTAAAATACACAAATTTATGCTCAAATTGTCATGGTTCTGAAATATGCTCCAATGTAGAAGAGAAAAGCTACGAGAAAGTTATTGATTCAGATGAAATTGTGGATGAAGAACCAATGCAGACTGGAAATAATATTGAAGACGACGACGGTGATGGTTTTGAAAATTTCGAAGATCTACTAGAATCGGGAAGGTTTGTCAAATCTAACGATCAAGAAATGCCATCAACTAGGCAAAAACTAACGGATAAGTGATTAGAATTCAAGATAAGGTATATTATAATGAATAACGTAATCAGTATCAAATATCAAAATTCAGTAGTGCGTTTTACATGTATATTTATAATTGATTAGATTTTGTATAACATAAATGAGATTAGCATTTAATAAATCAACCTTTTTACTATAAAAAATAGCAGCAGTCACATTTTTTTAGATGAAATCCTCTTTAAATCCTATCTTTAACTATATTTTGAACAACTATTTTTTCAGGTTTTTTTGCAATCTTTATGTTTTATGGATTTGTAATTTTTTTGTTTATCAATGTAACATGGAATCTTATGTTTTTCGAGTAATTAAAGTATAAATTTTAATAAATAGCTCAAAATTGTACATAATGATAAAAAAAACGTTTCGGATTCGAGTTTTTTTCGTTTCTTTGCATTTTTTGCGAACATTTACCATAGTGATGGATATTTCTTTTACACCATCAGAAAGTAGAAATTTCAGCGAACAAAAAGCCCACCGACTTAAAAAAGCAGATATAGTGCCGTGAGAATTTTCGATTGAAAATTAGGGTGGTTTCTCGATATTAAGTCAAAATAAGGTGAACAAATAAATATTTTAATTCAAAAAAATTACAGTGTGTTTCGGATATAAAAAGGTACGTTTTCACCAAATTTCGTGAAAAAAGAAATTTGTTTGTAAAAGATAAAAATAAAAAAAACAAACACTTGGTTATTTAAATTTTTCACATAAATTTTAAGGTTATGTGAAAAAAGTGTAAATACAAAAGTTGTAGATCTTTTTATTACCTACAACTTTGCTATTTAACTTGCAGTTTTGCTGGAAATCAAGATAAACCGTTTTCTACCCCTAAAAACCCACCCCCTTCCACTTCCCGACCTCAGATCGCCCGTAAATTATTTTTCCTTCCATTTTTGATATATTTTCTTCCTTTTTCAATGAGTTTTAAGCTACTATTGTTTTTTTTTTCGTTTCAAAAATTTTTGACATGTCTAATTGGAGTAAGCATATCTTTTAATACTCTGTGGCATGACTACCGGCTTTGCTCTAAAACGTTAGCCAACTCGAGGAAATTCTATAATAATTGCTTAAGGTTTTGTTAAAGAATCTTTGTTACATAAAACGGTTAGATCAAGTAGTGGTTTTTGTTAGAGTTATTAGTGTCAGCTTAAAGCATATTATCCTATTTCCAAAAAAAGTTTTCTTTTTTAATTACTTTAATTTATATGAAATCGTGCTTACGTTAAGGCATCACAAATATTGAAACTACAGATATTAATTTTCCTATAAATTTTGCTTCTCTGTAGCAAATATCTTTGTAGATGACAGTAATAAAAACAAAAAAAAATAATAATAATAACAATAAATAGTAATAAATAATAATGATAGTAATAGTAATAATAATAGTAATAATTACCTTCATGTGCGGGAACAGAATAACTCCATGGTGCCTATAGTAAAATCGACCAATGAGCTTCTACACTCACTCACAGACACACACGCAAGCACGCACATTCCTCATCTGCACTTTGAAAAGGAAGATTGCTTGTGTTACACGCGGAGTATACATGCAGCTCTAGCAAACTACCTCAAGTCCAGTTGTAGTACAATCCGCGGCAAAAACTGTTGGGCAAACGGAAGTCATAGCGGTACGGAGCACCTTTGCAAAAGGTAGAATTGCCTTCTAACTGATGCTCTGCCATCCGGTGTTCACAGAAAAAGAACGAATAAAGAAAAGCGAAAATTCCAATCGCAACGGGAAATCAAGTCTAATTATGTCGCGTGATATATATTTCTATATATATACATGCACGCACGCAAGCACGCACGCACGCACGAATGCACGCATGCGCACGCGCGCGTACACACGCACGCACGTACGCTTAACCGCGCACATACGCGCACGCACACACACACACACACACACACACACACACACACACACACACACACACATATATATATATATATATATTATTGACGAGATAGGAGGTCACGAGAGGTTATTGAACCCCAAATTCTACAAATAAGTCCCAAAATGTGGTTACACTTTGTAAAATACAAGCGTATTTTTTATTCTTTAAAGTGCCATACAAAAACGCAAATTGCGCGTGTATAAATAATTCCCCCGTATTATATAAGTGTATTGTAAATAGCGTAGAATAGTACTAGTTTAACAAACTACAATCAACGTGTATTTAAGAAACCAATTCTTGTCTTAATTTTGTGTACTGAAACACGAAAGCAAATATTTTTTATAAAATGCAACTTCTTTTGCATTAAAATGCTATTAAAGTTTAAATTAAACGCCCTGTGGATTACAGAAATTTATGTAAATAAAGTGGCACCTCAACGTGCGGTCATTTTCATATCACCTTTTTAGTAACGTCTCAAAGCGAGGTGTTGTCATAGCACTTTTTCAGCGGCGCTCCAACGCGATGCCTTATCATAGCACTCCTTCAACAACGCTCAGCGCGGCCTTATCACAACATTCTTTTAACGGCGATCCAACCTGTGGCATTATTAATTCGTCTGTAAATTAGAGTTTCTTGTCTCGTAGGATCTGTTTTGGAGTTTTTTTTTGTGATATCTGATTAATTTCTAGTATGGCTGACAGAGTGATAGAAGTTCATGAAAGTTTGAGAGCTGTGGTAGTGGAAATTGGTTCTCAAGAAAGCGTTTATGTGGAGAATGCGAAAAAAAAAAAACAAAAACAAAAGAGTAAAAAGAATGAAAAAGGCATGAAAGAAATAGGTGAGAAATGTATCCAAGAAATGGGTGACAAATTGAATATAAATACTCAGGAGTTACGGGTAGAATTTGGAGAAAATATAGCAAAATTGAGGGGAAAGTTTAACATTAGAAAATGAAAAGAATGAAGGGCAATTTAAAGAGATTAGCAAAAGAATAACTTTGGGTTTAAAGGAAACTTACAAACCCATTGAGGAAATGAAATTTGTAATTAGAGGAAAAGTGGTACAAATTTTAGAGGATATGGATAATGTTAAAGAAAAAATTGTCCAAATAAAAACGAATCACGAAATGAAAGCGAAACCAATGGAAGAATAAAAATTTTAGATCGAAAAGTATATGAAATAGGAAGCAGTTGCTAAGCTGGTTTTAAAACATTTAAAAATGATTTGGGCAATCTGAACAGAGACCGAGGGAATAAGTTTAAGAATTTACAAGATAGAGTTAAAAATATTCATGTTGGGTAACCGATGAGATGGGGTCTAACCAGTGTTCCGTTGGAACAGCATTCGAAATTTTATGGGCATAATAAGCTTAACCCTAAAATATTTTTAAATAACTTAAAAACTTTAATACAAAATAGCTGGGATGAGGAAACATTGTTAAATATTGTAAGGTCCATATTGAAGGATAATGCCAAAATTTGGTTTAGATTGATTGAAGGTGAGTTGAATTCGTTTAAAGACTTCTAAATTAAATTTTTAAAGCATTATTGGGGAGTCAACCAGTAATTTAAAGTGAGAGATCATTTATTAATGGCAAATATAATAGCGATTCTTGCATGACAAGGGAGTTGTATGCGATCAAGAAATTTAGCGTTGCCAAACAAATTGATCCTCCTTTAGAGGACAAGCAGATTATAAAGTATTTAGCAGATCAAAAAAAAAATGTGAAAAGAAAACCAACGGAGAAATTAGGGACCCTTTTATTAAGTCTAAATCAAAAAATGCAGGAACAAAAGCAATGAGTGAAATAAATGAAAAAAGTATGCAAAAACAAAAAAAAACATAAAAGAAATTAGTGAAAAATGAGAAACGCATGAAGGAAATGGGTGACAAATTAGATAAAAATAATCAGGAGTTACGAGCAGAATTTGGAGAAAAAATTGCAAAATTGCATGAAAGTTTAAGATTAGAATGTGAAAAGAATAAAGAAACTTTAAAGAGATTAGCGAAAGAATAACTTTGGGTTTGGAGGAAACTAACAAAACCATTGAAGAAACGAAATTTGAAGTTAGAGGAAATGTAGTACAAATTTTAGAGGATATGGATGATGTTAAAGAAGAAATTGTTCAAATAAAGTCGAATCAAAAAGCAAGTGAATGTCAAACTATTGTAAAAATTAAAATTTTAGATCGAAAAGTAAATGAAATAGAGGAATGCTGTCAGGCGGATTTTAAAACATTTAGAAATGATTTGGGAAATCTTAAAAAAGACACAGGGAATAAATTTGAGAATTTAGAAGATAAAGTTAAAAATATTCATGTTGGGCAACCGATGAGATGGAGTCCAACCGGTGTTCTGTTGGAACAACACTCAAAAGTATATGGGGATAATAAACTTCACCCTAAGATATTTTTAAATAGCTTAAAAGCTTTAATCCGCGGTAGCTGGGATGAGCAAACGAAGTTAAATATTGTAAAGGCCATGTTGAAAGGTAGTGCAAAAATTTGGTTTGGACTGATTGAAAGTGAGTTAGTTGAATTCGTTTAAAGACTTCGAAATTAAATTTTTAGAGCATTTCTGGGAAGACAACCAGCAATTTAAAGATAGAGATTATTTATTAATGGACAAATATTGTAGCAATTCAGGCATAACAAGGGAATTGTGTGCGATCAAGAAATTTAGTGTCGCCTAACAATTTGATCCTCCTTTAGAGGACAAGCAGATTATAAAATATTTAACAAGTCACTTCGAAACGAAAGTAAGGCAATGCATAGCGTTACAAAACATTGTTGATAGAGATGTGTTTTTAGAATATCTTCAACGTTATGATGGTATGGGTCAACCAAAAAGAATGGAGACCAGGCCAAGAAGCCGGCCCATCAATACGTTTAGATTCTAGAGGAATAATGAACAGGCGAGGCATCAAAGTGGACCATTTAAAAGGGGAAATAGCCAAAGAAATTGAAATAGAGAAAATACCATTAGGAGAGACGGTGGAAGGGAGAATAATGAATCCCGGACCATTGAGAATAGACCCGGTACCCAAGAAAAGGCAAATATGGTAAACGCATAGAGAAATGACTTGAATGATAGCAACAAAAATAGAAGAACATATGCAGAGACAGTTAATCAACTGGAACGTCAAGTAGGCAGTATTTTTAGATGCAGACAAATCAAGCGATGAAAATACAGAAATTAATAAATATGAACATGCCGCTGAATTTATAAAATTTGAGTTGGAAAATGATAAAAAAGTTAATGAAAAAATATTATTTACTAGCTGTAATAAAATTGGAAGAGAGAAAAGAGATAAAATTACTGGTAGATACAGGACCTGAAGCAACGTTAGTAAGTGAAGGTTTTATTCAAGATAATTCAGAGGAGTTTATGCAGATAGTTATCCTTGTTAAAAGAAATAATTTAGTATCGCTGAATAATGAAAAGATTGTAGTTATCAAGAGTATCATAATTTTGAAAGCTAAGTTGGGAAAGATGGAGGTGGAGCAAGAGTTTTTAATAGTGCCAGGATTAAGAGTTGATGCCATTCTGGGAATGGATTTTATAAATAAGATGAAAGATATAATAAATCCGCGAATATGGTGATAATTATAGGAGATGAAAGGATTAAATTGGACGAAGAAGTACATATAGAGGTACAAGAAGATTGTATGAATTTGAATCAATTTGAGAATGAGAAGAAAGGTGAACAAGATAAAGGTTTAAGTACTAAGTGTCTTTGTGAAGTTAGAAGTGAAGTTGTAGCGTTTTTAAGGAATAAGACAGAATTATTAGAAACTGCAGAAGATCATGTTGAAGAGATGAAGATAATAAATAAAACTGATAAAAATGGTATGATTTTAAGTGTTGAAGAGAAGATAAAGGAACTTTCCGTGAATGCAGCAATTAAAAATAAAATAAATAAAAGTAGTAAAATATTAAATAATGATGAAATAATGTGGAAAGTAGAACTTAATAATTCGTTTGGGATAATCGTGATTAGAGAATCATATCGATATTTTCAATGGCGGATGTATAAATATGGAGGAGTAGCGTTTGGTTTGTCGAAACATTCATTCATATATGCGGATGTAAGAAAGAATTGAAAGCGAAGGAAAAAGAAAGAAATTATTGAAACAAAAAGGATGAGGGAATTAAAAGTATAAATGTGAATTATTTGGAGAAAGATGTAAATTACTTTGCGAGAGGATTTGAAGATAATGTAGATAAAGGATCAGTTGCTGATATATGTCCTGGTGAAGTTAAGAATAAAATAGAATCGCTGTTAAAAGAGGAATCTTATGAATTGAAAGATAAAGAGTTAAGAATTGCTACTGACTGTGAAAATGAGGTAAGAAGTTATTGATAGTGAACCAATTAGGACTGACGTTTATGCATTTAATGCAGAGTAATTGAAAGATGTATGATTTGAGAATAACGTAAGTAGGCTAGATATAGAGATTCTAGATCATAATTTTTTTCGATTTGAGTAGTATAACCAGGTAGTTGTTGGGACAACTTTATAAATATTTTTACCCCACAATTTTTAAAGATTATGATAGTTTAGAGAGCAATGTGCTATAATACGATGAGTTATATAAAATATTGAAGAGAATTTGTTTGAAATGAAACTTGATGCGACCGTGTGTAAATATTAGAAAGTTAGAGATATAGGATAGAGAGGTTAGATTGTAAATGAGATTAGTATAGTAGTTAAGGACAGTTTTGTTGATTATAAAATAGATATTGGTGGATTGTTGAAAGAAGAAAAACCCTAGTATGAAAATATTATGCGCGTGTATTATAAAGCTTATAGAATTAGTTGTAGATAGCAAGTAGTTAGAATTAAAAATAGTAGAACTAGTAACATATGCAGAAAAATAACGCAGACTTCAAATTTTATATTTTGATTTGGTGAGAAATAACGTGGTAAGGGGTCACAAGAGGTCATTGAAACCTAAATTCCACAAATAAATCCCACTAAAAATATAATAAAATCAGGAGAAAATGGAATTTTCCATAAATTTATGGTTACGCCCTGTATAATACAAGATTACCTTTATTCAGTGATTTACAATGCAAAAACACAGATTGCGTGTGTATAAATAATCACCATGTTTAATATAAGCATATTGGAGGTAAATAGCAAGTAACGTTAGTTGTATATGTAAATTGTAAGATACCGTAAAGCGCATTTAAATGCGAACGTAGAAATTGATCGTTTTATGATGAGTACAAAGCTATTTTTTTTTCAAAGTATCAATACATTTTTGATAAATATACATTTGATTTGCTATAAATAGCATAAAAGAGTACAGCTTTACGCATATAGTTTAAGAAACTACATCAACGTGTATTTAAAAACTTCAAAATTAATAAATAATTTTGTGTATTGAATTCAAAGCAAATATTTCTATAAAAACAAAACCCCTTTTTGCATTACAAAACAATTAAAGTTTAAATTAATTACCCCGTGAATAACAGCAGTTCATTATAAACATAGAATTTTCTAAAACATAAAACGGTGTCATTGGTATATTAGGACGACGTAAATATCATCAATGAACAAATACCTTATCCTTAGAAGAGGCCCAAACACCAAAAAAAAACCTGTAAAGTCCCATGAAAAATCCAAAAACGTGATTATCTTTAGGATTAGTATGCGACGCCACAACAATAGTATATGTGTTGAACAAGAACACATAACACGCGTCACAGATAACTGAAACAATAATTAGGTCCTAAAACAAGACGATTTTAGACACTAAATAATCATTCTGAGAAACCTTGCATCATTATGTTCTACACTATTCGAGTAAGCTTCTGGAAACAGATAAATTTGTAAATAAAAAAGCGTTTATCAAATAAAGTGGCATTCATTCATTAGATTTTATTCATGTGAGCACAAAATATTATTTTGATTCAACCGCAAGTTGTTGCTATAGTATTTGAGTATGTAGTAAACATATTGTAACTTTACCAAGTTGCAAGGTCGTATTGAATAAAGAAGCGATGTTTTAAAGGTAACTTAAAAAGAAAGATGAAATTTATTAATTACGATAAAAAGGCAAAATTCCTCAGTATAAAGCTATTTTAATAAAATAATCAAAAGGAAGATTTAAGCAAAAGTGTACTTTCGTAATTGCTGTTTGAAATGAGAATCTTTTATGGAGAGTCTTGTAAGCGGATTTGACGGCAATTTGAAATAAGGAAATAATTTATTTCGAGGAGCAAGCAGTTTTTGTGAATTGTGCAAGTATCATCTTTAGATTTATTTTTAACTGATATTAGAGTATCTGGATCTAGCTTAAGATAGTCCTAATAATTTTTTTTATGTAAGAGATTTTTTTTACCAGGAGTTTGTGTTCAGAGTTTGAAATGCTCTGTCCTTTTAATAGATTATATGTCAAGAATTTTTCTAGCCAAAACAAATATTACAAGCTGGGAATAATTTATAACCAGGTAAACGATCCTCAAAAGAATAAATTTAATTCTGTAAATTTAAAATAAGGTAAGAAACAATATTTTTTTATCTAATACTTTTTAGAAATTATTCTATGTTTAAAAAAAACGATGTTGTAAATGGTTTTGTATGAAAGAAAATAATTTTTATTGTATAAATGCTTTGTGATATTGCTGAGCTTTATTTCATTCTAGAAACTCCGTAAATTGCGTTGAGGAGCTAGCCAGGCAAAGTTAAAAACAAAAAGAAGTAAACAATGTCAAGTTATACAAATGGCTGTATCGTTATCACATCACTCTATCACTTTATATATATATATATATATATATATATTGTTATGGATTCAAAGGGTTAAATTTGGGGTAAGCAATGCAATTTTAAACACCCTGTATAGAGAAACAAACAATTTATTTACACGCAAAATTTGTTTCATTGATTTAATTTAAACGAACAAGTATTGACGTATTTTTATAATTAAGGATTTAAAAGTAATAGGTTTATAAAGGAAACCAGGAAAAGCAAACGAAAACGCATAATTAATTTAACTTATGTTAATTCAACGTGTACTAGCATTAGAAAACGCACCGGGTTAGAGAAAATCGATAATCCCAAGGAAAAAGGTTCGTTGTAATAAGCGAAGACGTCAGTTGTGTCGAATACCGTAAAATATAAGTTCCTAGAGTTGTTATTTAAAACGATCAATAATTAAGAGCACCTGCATGTTTAAAAGGTTACCTTCTTTGAATTTATCAAAATAATAGAGCGGGCTTCAAAGAATATAGATTCCAAACATCAGTTGCTTCAAATAAACAAGCCAACAAAGTTTCTTAAAGAGCGGAAGGGATGCACGATTAATAATATGCTACAGATAAAGACGGGTATAAAAGCATTGGTTTCAAAACGCACGTTCGTATCCACGTGTAGTCAGGCGACGCAGTCAACTATATTGATTTTGTATAACTCAAGTGGGGTTTGGAACGCGACATCTAATATGCATAAGACAGAGATATAAATATGACAGACGGAGTTTTATGACGACACAGGACTCAGTCATTGGTTGAAATAGATAGCCTTACAAAGGACGAACACGCGACAAGTAATTGCAATTTTTCGGATTAAATTGTGCGTCCACGAGGTAAATTTGCGGAAGTTTTAAGTCGATTAGATTAAAATTTGCAAAAACATTATTTTAAATAAAGTATTTCGTGTAAAGTGTGGCCGAGACGGGCATTTTGAATTGTACAAATACTATAATAGAATTAATAGCGTCCTCTTTGTATGCTCATTGCCTATTTGTATTTTCATCGCTTTAGACTACGTATACTAATCAACCGAGGTTATAGTAGAGGCTTGTGAGTATTGAAAATTGTATAATCTAGTAAAAATAGTATTAGCACTCATAACGTGATAAGTTGAGGCCTTGTAGTTATTAACGGGTGTAGTGTTAAGTGAATTAAATTAACCGAGGTCCAACTAATACCATAACCAGCTAATAAATCAATAAACAAAAGTATAATGTACGTGAATTTGTATGTGGTGAAGGTATGGTAATTGGTAGCAAGGCGCTTGATTATCATCTATCTGGAAGATCAGAGCGCATAATCACGACGCCAAGGGGTTCTGGAAGATCAGAGCGCATAGTCACGAAGCCAAAGGGTTCTAGAGCATCATCCCAAAAAGGTGGAAGGCTTGAAGTTTTTGCAGGTAACTCATTTGAATTTGCTGTTATTTGATAGACTGTTGGAAATATTAGTGATCTGTGAGTAAACTTTGATGGTTATTTATGGTTATTTAACGTATTGGAAAAGATATGTGTACGTGACAATCATTAGGGTATTTCAAATATTGAAAAAAAGGTGTATGTAAAGCTTACTAAAAATCATTACGAATTTAAATTGAATTGTTAAGGGTACATGGGTTTATTAATTGGTAGTAATTTCTTGCAAGGTAAAAGGCATACATTAATAAACTGGGTTATTATGAGCTCACCATACTCCAGTGTGCAACAAATATAGGGTATTATTTGGGGCCCATTTACTCCTATTGTATTAAATGTGTTTGCAATTAAAATTTTAGAACAAGGACTTTACAAAAATAGCACTTATTGAGTTGTAACTAGAGTACCAAACTGTACTTATCTGGGAATAATTGTTTGTAAATAGCGGTAAATAAAATTCATATGATTGTTGTATTTTTTTGTGATTTTATTGAATGATGTGTGAGTGGAAAGGAAAAATGATTGGAAATTCAGGTATCCGAGAAGAGGCACTGCTGAGCTAGCCAGGGAAGCTGCAAAAATATTTTGAAGCAGAAATCAGGGTAAGAATTTATTTTTTGGTTGTGAACTTTTTACTTTGAAAAGTATTTAGTGACTCACTCTTGATCCTTAAACTGCTAGTAATTGAAAAAAGGAAAATATATGGTCTTGGACTAGATTTGAACCTGCATCTCAGTCTTGCCGGGACTGTACGTTTACCAATTACGCCACCGAGACCGATGACTATAATTGAAAAAATTTACAAATTTAAATCATGTACCGAACTATTCATAAACCTAACTTTTAATTACGTTTAGCATTTTGTCAATCATATCTGATATTGTTAAGTTTTTTGACTTATGTCAGATAAAGACAGGAAGCCACGCTCAAAATTACGGCTATAAACCAAGTATTAAATATATAAATATTTTAGGTAGTTTTTTTACACTAGCAAGTTGTTAATACTAACGTATTGCAATTAATAAAATGAAACAATAACTAAGACGTTTATGAAAAGCCCAATTGATCATTTCAAATCGAGCTAGTATTTGAAAGAAAGAAAATATAAGGTCTTGGATAGGATTTAAACCTGCATCTCAATCTTGCCGGGACTGTGCGTTTACCTATTAATAATCATCGGTCTCGGTAGCGTAATTGGTAAACGCACAGTCCCGGCAAGACCGAGATCCAGGTTCAATTCCTATTCAAGACTTAATGTTGTCCTTCTTTCAATTACTAGCTCGATTTGAAATAATTATTTGGGCTTTGTATAAAAGTCTAAGTTATTATTTCATCTTATTAATTGTAATACGTTAGTATTTATCAACTTACCTTGTGTAAAAAACTACCTAAAATATTTATATATTCAATAATTAGCTTATAGCCGTAATTTTGAGCTTTGCTTCCTGTTTTTATCTGACATAATTCAAAAAACTTAACAGTGTTAGATATGATTGACAAAAATGCTAAACCTAATCGAAAGTTAGGTTTCTGAATAGTTCTGTACACGATTTAGATTTGTAAATTTTCTCAATTATGGTCATCGGTCTGGGTGGCGTAATTGGTAAACGTACAGTCCCGGCAAGACCAAGATGCAAGTTCAAATCCTGTCCAAGACCTTATATTTTCCTTCTTCCAATTACCAGCTTAATTTCAAATGATCACTTGGGTTTTGCATAGAAGTCTAAGTTGTTATTCCATCTTATTAATTATATATATATATATATATATATATATATATATTTGCTTTATACTGAGGAATTTTGCCTCTTCATCGTAATTAATATATTTCATTTTTTTTTATAAGTTACGTTTAAAACATCGTTTCTTTATTCAATACAACCTTGCAACTTGGTAAGGTTCCAATATGTTTACTACATACTCAAATACTATAGCAACAACTTGCGGTTAAATCAAAATCATGTTTTGTGCTCACATGAATAAAATCTAATGAATGAATGCCCCTTTATTTGATAAACGCTTCTTTATATACAAATTTATCTGTTTCCAGAAGCTTACTCGAATAGTGTAGAACATAATGATGCAAAGTTTCTCAGAATAATCATTTAGAGTTTAAAATCGTCGAGTTTTAGGACCTAATTATCGTTTCAGTTATTCGTGACGCGTGTTATCTGTTCTTGTTCAACACATATATTATTGTTGTGGCGTCGCATACTAATCCTAAAGATAATCAAGTTATTGGATTTTTCAAGAGACTTTACAGGTTTCTTTTTGGTGTTTGGGCCTCTTCTAAAGATGAGGTATTTGTTCATTAATGATATTTACGTCGTCCTAATATACCAATGACACCGTTTTATGTTCTAGAAAATTCTATGTATAAAATGAACTGCTGTTATTCACGGGGTAATTAATTTAAACTTTAATTGTTTTGTAATGCAAAAAGGGGTTTCGTTTTTATAGAAATATTTGCGTTGAATTTAATACACAAAATTATTTATTAATTTTGAAGTTTTAAAATACACGTTGATGTAGTTTCTTAAACTATATGCGTAAAGCTGTACTCTTTTATGCTATTTACAGCAAATCAAATGTATATTTATCAAAAATGTATTGATACTTTGAAAAAAAAATAGCTTTGTACTTATCATAAAACGATCAATTTCTACGTTCGCATTTAAATGCGCTTTACAGTATCTTACAATTTACATATACAACTAACGTTATTTGCTATTTACCTCCAATATGCTTATATTAAACATGGTGATTATTTATACACACGCAATCTGTGTTTTTGCATTGTAAATCACTGAATAAAGGTAATCTTGTATTATACAGGGCGTAACCATAAATTTATGGAAAATTCCATTTTCTCCTGATTTTATTATATTTTTAGTGGGATTTATTTGTGGAATTTAGGTTTCAATGACCTCTTGTGACCCTTTACCACGTTATTTTTACCAAATCAAAATATAAAATTTGAAATCTGCGTTATTTTTCTGCATATGTTACTAGTTCTACTATTTTTATTTCTAACTACTTGCTATCTACAACTAATTCTGTAAGCTTTATAATACACGCGCATAATATTTTCATACTAGGGTTTTTCTTCTTTCAACAATCCACCAATTTCTATTTTATAATCAACAAAACTGTCCTTATCTACTATACTAATCTCATTTACAATCTAACCTCTCTATCCTATATCTCTAACTTTCTCATGTTTACACACGGTCCCATCAAGTTTCATTTCAAGCAAATTCTCTTCAATATTTTATATAACTCATCGTATTATAGCACATTGCTCTCTAAACTATCAGAATCTTTAAAAATTGTGGGATAAAAATATTTATAAAGTTGTCCCAACAACTACCTGGTTATACTACTCAAATCAAAAAAAAATATGACTTAGAATCTCTATATCTAGCCTACTTACGTTATTCTCAAATCATACATCTTTCAATTACTCTGCATTAAATGCATAAACGTCAGTCCTAATTTGTTCACTATCAATAACTTCTTACCTCATTTTCACAGTCAGTAGCAATTCTTAACTCTTTATCTTTCAATTCATAAGATTCCTCTTTTAAAAGCGATTCTGTTTTATTCTTAACTTCACCTGGACATATATCAGCAACTGATCCTTTATCTACATTATCTTCAAATCCTCTCGCAAAGTAATTTACATCTTTCTCCAAATAATTCACATTTATACTTTTAATTCCCTCATCCCCTTTTATTTCAATAATTTCTTTCTTTTTCCTTCGTTTTCAATTCTTTCTTACATCCGCATATTTGAATGAATGTTTCGACAAACCAAACGCTACTCCTTTATATTTATACATCCGCTATTGAAAATATCGATATGATTCTCTAATCACAATTATCCCAAACGAATTATTAAGTTCTACTTTCCAAGTTATTTCATCATTATTTAATACTTTACTACTTTTATTTATTTTATTTTTAAGTGTTGCATTCACGGAAAGTTCCTTTATCTCCTCTTCAACACTTAAAATCATACCATTTTTATCAGTTTTATTTATTAGCTTCATCTCTTCAACATGATCTTCTGCAGTTTTTAATAATTCTGTCTTTTTCGTTAAAAACGCTACAACTTCACTTCTAACTTCACAAGGACACTTAGTACTTAAACCTTTATCTTGTTCACCTTTCATCTCATTCTCAAATTGATTCAAATTCATACAATCTTCTTGTACCTCTATATGTACTTCTTCGTCCAATTTAATCCTTTCATCTCCTATAATTATCACCATGTTCGCGGTAGTTATTATATATTTCATCTTATTTATAAAATCCATTCCCAGAATGGCATCAACTCTTAATCCTGGCACTATTAAAAACTCTTGCTCCACCTCCATCTTTCCCAACTTAGCTTTCAAAATTATGATACTCTTGATAACTACAATCTTTTCATTATTCGGCGATACTAAATTATTTCTTTTAACTGGGATCACTTTCTGCATAAACTCTCTGAATTATCTTGAATGAAACCTTCATTTACTAACGTTGCTTCAGGTCCTGTATCTACCAGTAATTTTATCTCTTTTCTCTCTTTCAATTTTATTACAGCTAGTAAATAATATTTTTTCATTAACTTTTTTATCATTTTCCAACTCAAATTTTATAAATTCACGCGCATGTTCATATTTATTAATTTCTATATTTTCATCGCTTGATTTGTCTGCATCTAAAAATACTGCGTACTTGACGCTCCAGCTGATTAACTGTCTCTGCATATGTTCTTCTATTTTTGTTGCTATCATTCTCGTCATTTCTACATGCGTTTATCATATTTGCTCTTTCTTGGGTACCGGGTCTATTCTCAATGGTCCGGGATTCATTATTCTCCCTTCCACCGTCTCTCCTAATGGCATTTCCTCTATTTCAATTTCTTTGGCTATTTCCCCTTTTAAATGGTCCACTTTGATGCCTCGCCTGTTCATTATTCCTCTAGAATCTAAACGTATTGATGGGCCGGCTTCTTGGCCTGGTCTCCATTCTTTTTGGTTGACCCATACCATCATAACGTTGAAGATATTCTAAAAACACATCTCTATCAACAATGTTTTGTAACGCTATGCATTGCCTTACTTTCGTTTCGAAGTGACTTGTTAAATATTTTATAATCTGCTTGTCCTCTAAAGGAGGATCAAATTGTTAGGCGACACTAAATTTCTTGATCGCACACAATTCCCTTGTTATGCCTAAATTGCTACAATATATGTCCAAGACTTTATATTGTCCTTCTTTCAATTACTAGCTCGATTTGAAATAATTATTTGGGCTTTGTATAAAAGTCTAAGTTATTATTTCATCTTATTAATTGTAATACGTTAGTATTTATCAACTTACCTTGTGTAAAAAACTATCTAAAATATTTATATATTCAATAATTGGCTTATAGCCGTAATTTTGAGCGTTGCTTCCTTCTGTTATCTGACATAAGTCAAAAAACTTAATAATGTTAGATATGATTGACAAAAATGCTAAACCTAATCGAAAGTTAGGTTTCTGAATAGTTCTGTACACGATTTAGATTTGTAAATTTTCTCAATTATGGTCATCGGTCTGGGTGGCATAATTGGTAAACGTACAGTCCCGGCAAGACCAAGATGCAAATTCAAATCCTGTCCAAGACCTTATATTTTCCTTCTTCCAATTACCAGCTTGATTTCAAATGATCACTTGGGTTTTGCATAGAAGTCTAAGTTGCTATTCCATCTTATTAATTATATATATATATATATATATATATATATATATATATATATATGATATAATAACGCTGCACGCCGATGTAATAATTGTCCAGTTTCCTGCTGTCCGCCACAGCTCTGTCTCTCTCTAATATTCAAATTATAATTATGCCACGGCTAGCTCAGTTTAACTCACATAGAGTGCACAACGTTACGATAATCAAATAATTTACCCTTTTTCCCTAAAACTTTTTTTGTTTAGAATGATAAAACGAAGTCGATCAATATTTGTATTATGAGAGGAAAATAATATCTACACTTCACAGTTTTACTATTTGACAAATAAACCCTTGAATCAATTTATAATATTAAGATTATTTATCCCTAAAATTGTATTTCGCTTTCTTTAATTTAAAGCCACCAAAAATGACACTATTACCGGAAAATCTAGGACGTTTAAGACCTTTCTCTTTTTTACGTAAATTTTTAGGTATAAAATATTTTTGTTGACTCCTTACAAAATATAGAAAGTATAGTCAATATTCAAATTAAAAAAAATGAAATAATGTCTTATACTAGGTAGCCCAAACCTGGAGTTTTCCTGGTGTGTCCTTCTTTGTTTTTCCCTTTGATCTGCTGCTACGTGTTGTGAATCAACACCCCTTGATTACCTTCATTCGAGTAGCTTCTTTTAAAGCAATGCCCTGCTTTGTGCTCCTTCCTGTGAATTTGACCCAATAATTTTTATTCAGTATTATTAATTTGTTTCCAGAATTAACTGCGTGCTTTATTTAGATAAACTTGGAGTTTCTTTGGTGCAATTTAGAATTTCCTTGTTGTAACTTAGACGTAACTTGGACGTCACGTATATATATATATATATATATATATAAAACAAGGTAAAAACAAAATTGTAGGGTGGGGATTGAATGACACGCGTTGCATCCGACCGAAAAACAAAATCAAATATCCGCGAAAGGTTAATTACAAAACATCAAGATTTAGTTATACGAAGGCGAACATGCACCACGTGCTGGTGTGGTGTGGGGACAATTTACAGATTAAAGTTAACAATACAGAACTTTACGATGTAACTGTCATTTCCACAAGGAAGTAACGCAGCAAGCGACATAAAAGTGAAACACGCAGGCATGTTGCAGGTAAGGTTCACACACGCGCGTGTGCGTGGATAAAATGCCGGGTTGTCCGTTAGGAAAGAAAGGGGTTGGGAACCTGGATAGTTTACCCTTTTAATAATTGGGACTTAATGGTATTTTGGTACAGGAAGGAAAAATACTGACGGTTGTTGGATATCCTGCAATTAAAACTGAGTAATATGATTAGCTTTTATGTAACATTTTAAAAACAATGTTAAGATTTTTAAATGTCAATGATATGTATTTCGGTAACAAGAAATTAAGTAAAGTGAGTTTAGTTGTTTGATTGGATCAATTAGCGATGGACTGCGTTATATTGATTTTAAATCTCAAATTTATAAGTGAAATTTAGATTATATAAAACATAAAAAATCTGGAATTTAAAAATCGACAGTGAAATAATAAAACGAAAAGTATGCTTTCTATGTGCTATTAAGTGCATTTCCATCCAAATTCGTATTTATAATGTCAAGTGGTTTATAGGAGAAACAGGAAAAGTTTGAAATAGAATTATTGTTAGTCGATGCAATTTAGTGTTTTGTTTAAGCTTTGTTTATTGATACGGCGTAATTTATTGTTCTTTTCTTTAGGGCTTATTTTAGCAATACCTGGTCAGGTTTGAGGTTAAGAAATTGTTTTTTAGGAAAGCAACTTTGTATTTTTATCAATACTATTTTATGTTAATAGAATTTAAGTTTAGGTTGAATTTATGTTTAAATTTGTTTGGGAACCAGGAGAAGTCGGTTAATTGTAAAGGACATTTAGGTGCCTTAGTGATGGAGTCTTTTTTGAAAAATGCATTTTATTTTTAAAAATTTCTTTAATTGTAACAAAATTAATTAGTGTTCTTAAGGGTATTTTTGAGAAAGATGGTACATAAAGTGTCAAAATTTACGAAACCGAAGCAAAGAACATTTATGCGGAATAATCATTTTCCATGAAAAGACAATATTAAAATAATTACCGTGACCGACGATTTGGCTCCCCTCAATTTTCGTAAAAGAGAACCTGTCAGGGTAAGTGCTAGTGTAACGTAGAACTTTTGCATTTAAGCCATGTTATTTTTTACTTTTATTCCTTTATGAGTTTTATTGGGAATTTCTATTTTGCTTTTAATTTTTCCATAAGAACCCATTCCGCACCACTGCAGTTAGCCAACGTATTCTCATATTGTTTCAGTGTTTCTGTCCCTTTAGGGTAAATCAAAATTAATAACTTTACGTTCATTTTGCCCGTAGCACTCATTCAAGTAAATTATTAGTTGCGATACTCCGTGCAGACAAGAAAGCAGTAAAGTATGTAAAGAAAATCGCCTACACCAAATACCGTAACAAAATAGGTAGAGAATTAATGGTAAAATCGAAATCCGAAAGAATTGGATTTCGGGCTAACTCAAAAGCGTCGTAGGTGGTGGTGGGTCATATAGAAAGAAAAAATTGGAAACCTTAGTAAAAACTTATACTACGAATATACAGTCTCAAAAGAATATTTACAAACGTCAAAACCACACATTTACTTAATCGTTCGTTATAGCGTGATGTAAACAAAGCGTCAATTTACACATAATACAATATAAACCTATATAATTGAAAATATCGAGAACAAAATCGTATTATCTAAATAATTCGTACATATACACATGCAAGAATACTTACATGTTCCAACTCTAAATATGTATAAAAAATAATACAGCAATATATGCAAGAAATAATATAGTAATGCCTGCAAGAAATTGCACCGTACCCTTTTCCGAGGAGATATAGAGGGTAAGTGTACTGCAGAGTATAAAAATACTCTGGTGGAACTAGCATAGGTCTTTAAGGGCTGCGGTGTTTGCAAAAGGCTGATCTCAGACGGAGGAAGAAGAAAATGAGAAATTAAACTTAAGTGAAGGCAAGAAAAGTACTAAACTTGTATATTGAAAGTTAGCCATCAGCACATGAACAATTATTTCTATATAATATGAACGACTACTAGTCAGAAAATCACAATCTTAATATGATGTTTTTAGAAGCAATTTCACAAAGCTTTTTGCAACGACAAATAAAATAGTATTGTTTAAATTTAAAACTATTCGTTTAGAAACCATTCTAACCATAAAAAATCCATAAAGTCTTGTATGTTTACAAAATTGGATAATTAGCATTTAAAAAAATATTCATAAACATATTTTAATTAAATATAAGATAAACAAAAAGGCAAAATACTGTTGTGAATAAACACTTACATAATTTAGATATTTATAAAAGGTAGGTTAGAATATCACTGTCGTTGACGCTAAACAGAATCACAGCAAAACCCATACCTGAAGCAAAAAAACATCTCAGTCGTTTGTTTGAGTTTCACCTGGCGTTCAGCAGGAAAAGTACCTGCCGCTGTCAAACGAGTCGTCTACAAAATGACGAACATCTCGTTTCGCTTAAAAGTTATTTGATTCCATCAAAAGATGTTTGGACTCTCAGTTATTTTTGTGTTTTAGAGGTATAAGACATCTGGAGCTCAAGACAAATTCAAAACGTAGTTCGTAGGTAGCATCTTATAAGTAATAATTGTAGGTATTTTCGGAGTAGAAATATAGAGGAAAATTTTGAACTTGATCGTCTTTGTAGTAAAATTGAAGTATGACATTGTAGTAGATATTTTTGAAATAAACTTTTGGTAGTAGATATTTTAGGAGCAGATATTTTAGAACAAAATGTATTTCCAAAGCAATAGGATTAGATATTTTGGGAGCAGTTATTTTTGAATGTGAAGTATTTGGACCCTGCAAAAATTAATTGTCTTACCAAATTATAAAATATATTCGATGAAATGCATCAAAATTTAATATATTTTTATCTTACCATCTTTAATTTAAAAGACAGGTCCACATAGGCAAATTTTCATCTTATATGTGGGTATGATTCCTATAATATTGTTTTTATTAGAGCATTTTGCTTTTAGGTCGAAAATACATACCATAGTTAAACTCGTGGCAATTTCAAGACAAACCAAATATAGATGACGTCTGCACTTGCAGATGTTCAGATAACTAAAGTGAACTTTAAATCAATCTTTCTGATAACCACAAAACAAGGAAGAGAAATCATTGGAATGTAAAGAAAGAAGAAATAGACAAGTGACATTTCTAACATGAATTTAAATCCATACTAGTTGTGTTATGAAAGAAGAATCCACCAAACAAAAAATTACAGTAATCGTATTTATTTATATTATGTAGATAAACAACAAAATCGTGTATAAATTTGGTCAAAACTCAAATAGCCTTCCAGGTTCTCTTGTTTTGCCTAAACCCAAATTGATCTGCTCCTAGTATTTCTTCAGCCTGTTTTTCCATGCGTTTTTATACAATTCTAGTCAATATTCTTGACACGTGTGCTGTCAAACCTATTGTTCAAAAATTTTCACATATATCGGCACCTCTCTTTTTTGGTATAGTGAATATGATGTTAAGTTTTAAATCTTTGGGTATTTCGCCGACCTCATACATGTAGCTTTTAAGGTGGAGTAGACGTTCTGTTACTGCATATGCAGCGGTTTTTAAAGTTTTTGATTGCACCGTATCTATACCGGGTGTCCTGTTATTTTTAGGGCCCTTTATTGCTAATTCAAACTTCTCTCTAAGTGTATAATATGCTAAGTCATAGTTCTCAATGTCTGACACCTGTTCTAGAGCTTCTAGTTCCTGTCTGGCATATAAATTACCTATATATTCTTGCAATCTAACCACTTTCCTTACATTCCCCATAATGATGTCTCCTTCCACATTCCTTATATTTTTGGTATACGGTTTTGTATCCCTAAAATTCATTCTAAATAGTTTGTGTTTCGTCTGTCTTTCCTATTTCCATCTTAGTTTGTACCACTTTGCACTTTTCATCAATCTATTATTTTTCTGCATTTGTGAATAATTACCCGTTTTATGGCTCGTTATTTCTGTTTTTCCGCTTCGTCTAGTCTGTTTTTGTAATTTTGCTTTTCTTCTATTTAATTCAGAATATTTTTTGTTACTCGTAGATTATTATTTCCTCTGCTACTCTAAGTACTAAAAGAGCGACTGCCCTCTTCCCGGGACCTGTCTTAGTTTGGTTCCTCACTGAAGACCTTACTAATTTGGTTAAACCTATAGTCCGGATCTTTACCTAACTGAAACCTGCAAACCATTTTGCTCGTTCTAGTATTCTAGAAGTTTTTCAATGTGCAGGTCCATTCGTAACGAATATATGGAATATGAGCATCAATTTTTCTATCATATTGTCCAAATAATTCTAAAATGTTAAGAAAGATGCCAGCATTTGAACTCCCTGAGGTATTTGAAAAACTTCGAAGTGTCACTTTAATGCCTGTGCAGTAAAGTATTACATCAATAACCGCTTCTAGGACATGAATCTCTTTATAACTTTCCTTTTTTATGACTGGTTCCAAAGCAGAGCCAATCACTTGATAATTTATCAAAGTAATAAAAAGGCAGTTCTGTGTTCAGCATTGTTTTTTTTTATTTTTACTTTTTATATTAATTATCGCAAAATCTTCACAGAGCAGTGTGAATATTTGAATAAATGGAAGCTGGAAGTTTTTTATTAATTAGGGTGTTTGTTTTTCTTCTGGCAATTTAGAAGCTTTTCTTCCACGTTTTAATTCGAATTTCAGTAACATCGAGAGATGCTTGTAGTTGGTTTCTAAAAGGTTGGTCATTCGCACATTCAGTAGACGAACGTCAATATATTACAACAAAACAATAGTATTGCCTGATACCTGGCATGTACCATACGTGTAACTTCTAATTCCATCCCAACACTAAACAGAATTTTAGTGTTGAAATACACGTGTGCCTCAGGTGTCTTAAATGCGAAAGATTCTTACTGCTTTTCTATTGCTTCTACATCTAGATCTACGCCTTCGTTAATAGTTTGCTACCCTAAAGAATAAGTCGTGCTACAAAAACGAGAATACAAATGGTATTGCTTGTTATGAAAACAGGTGCAGCTTAAGGTTTGCCTAATTTCAAGCTTTCTGTCTCCGATAGGAAATCCCTATCTAATAAGCGAATCGTTATCGAAATGATAAATTCCATTTTGTTGTCGTTGCACTTCATCCTTCTCTAAAAATATGTATTCCTCCGTTTAGCAAAATTTAGTTAACTCTTTCATCGCCTCTCACACAGTAGCCTCCAGGGCCGTCACTTCATCTGCCCAACTCCACCCTTCCTTACTGCGACGCTGACCACAATACCTGCACGATGTGTAATTAAATCGTCTGATTTATGAGTGCCTTCAAAGAATATGTTCCAAATTTAAATTAGATTCACGTATGAAGGCGCTTTAAATATATGTGTATGTTCTTTGTATACTACATTCATGTTTGTCCTTTGCTGACAACAACGAAACGAAAGTTGTATTAGAAACCAAAATCAGGAAGATAACTACCCTAAGTGTTTTCAAATTTAAAATGAAGAGAGCGCTAAAGTTTGTAGGGATGTACCGTCTATATATTTAGAAAACCGTATTCCTTAAGGATTTTAATTAAAGAATACTGTTAAATAAACTATTTCATTAGCCTTTATACTCTAATCTGGAGATTGCTTAGAATCTTGGGCAAAACATTAGTAAACACATTTTGTCAACTCTATGGCTTCCTAGCGTCAAAAACGACTTTGACGTATGATCAAATATATTAAAATTCGTGTAAGATTTTTTTGCCAAATATCTTACGAAGAAAGTAAATTAATCGAAATAATAACAGAATGTTCGAAGAAAAATATACAACCAAACTGTAAATATCAAACGAATCTTGTACTTAAGACAAAACAGAAGGATTAAGTAAAATGTCCAATGGCACTATGCTAAGACTGCACATTTCCTGTATCACCTAATTAGAGCATTTGTGGCATACGCTGTCTAAGAATTAAAAACCCCTACTTTGGTGCTGGATTCTATGTTCAATTCATAGAACAAAAACGCAGATTGTGTTTCTCAAGCACCAAGCATGTTAAAAATGTTGGATCTTCTTCTAAGAAACAAGACTATTTTTGCTGTTGCTTTGGTTACGAGACTCGTTAATAACTAACCGTGAGAATTTCTAAGATATTAATTCAAAACTAGTATAATTATAATATAAGGATAAAATTGTCATCAAAGCAAAACTGTAAAAGCATCAAAAGAAGAACTCGTACAAAAGCCTAAATATAGTAATCGTGCATGGCGGATTTTATTTTATTTTGGATTTTTTATTTTATAAATGTAAAAGTAGTACCCGAACACGAACATATTTTTATTATTGGCAGCACTGGATACCTGTCTTTATAACCCTCCTACACAAAGCTAAAAAATTCCCTATTTATTCTGCAAATCTGTAAATATCGGTTTTGTGCAGTCCGTATCTCTCATATTACTATTCTCTGAGCGTTTATAATGTTTGAAAATTTGGGCCGGACCTACCAAAACGTTTATATGGCAAAACGGGTTTCAAAAAAGCTTGCTCCACATAGTTTCTTAATAAAATATTAAAATGGCGTTCGCGGTTTAAAACAATATCCAAAATTTTATTCGAATTACATTACCAACATATGGTATGGCCGTGATACCTTGATTTGATGAGCTTCATTCGAATATAGTTTCGCAACTCGGAGCAACCTGCGGTTATTTTGATTTATAAATACACACTACCTATTTTTGTTCTAAAAAGATTTTCATTTTCGTTCTTCGTTCGTCAGGATTAATGTTACAAAACAATATCAATTTATAAATTTATATACTTCAAATACAACAATGAAATCTCATTTAAATTCCAATTCGGATGTTTTGCCAAGTATCATAATTATTAGACACATATTTTGCTTCGCTATTAGCTTGCAATTCCTAAATATGATTTTTGCAACTTCATTTTTAACTGAAATAAAGAATTCAGGCTTCCACAAAAGCCAAGAAAAACAACCGAAGAACTTTCAAGCCGGAATTTTACTGAAACTTATCATTTTTCAAAAAAAATAATAAACTTATATACTACGCTTTATTCGTTACTTAATAATTACATTTCAATTCTACCGCTTTTCCTTTTCAATAAATCCATAGCTGATTTGCTAAATCCCTTAAGATAGTAAGGAAATTGATTGATGATTGGGGCTTATTCATATGATTGGTTCATAGCTACAGGAAAAACACAGCTTCGTACAATATTGAATCATTATTCAAAGTGGTACATTATGTAATTTCATTGCTCAGCCTTCGTTCGACTTTATATTTAATTACTTGACAAAGTAAGGCCGAAAGCGTGAATCCAATCAAGGGTAGAGTGTAGAAATTCACTGGAGGCTAATAAAAGTCACTTATAAAGACAAACTGTGTTAGTGGCTAAATTGCAATTTATTGTTACCGTTTGTTTAGTAATACATCTAGTTAAATATTACTACTGGAATCGCAGAAATTTGCTATCTTGTAACATTCATTAGAAATCTTAGAGAATAAATAATTTAAGAACACGGTTTATCCATTTTTCAGACAATTGATTTATCTACTACGGTGTAGTTGGTGTTTATATCAAGGCCATCGCTAGGAAAAAATGGGAGGGGGGGTCTGACTTAAAAGTTTTTACCCATTTTATTAACCAAAATTGGAAATTATATAACTCTCCTCGCCCCTTTTCTAGGAAATCGATCCATCACTTCGTCATTGTTAATATCAATTCCTCGGTGAACTGAAAGTAAAGACAAACCATTTAAACGTTGTTCCCCCGATGAATTTTCTAAATAGTTTTTCAATGTGGGAAATAATTTCTCTGCAGAACAGTAGTAACTGAAAGCGTTGAAAGAATCTTTAATAAACAATGTATATTCGGAAACAAACTTTCGTTGCATTCACTAAACGCTTCTATAGCACAACTTGGTTTACTCTCTATATTCGCCCATGTCCAAAGACCTAGTTCTGCGTCAAACGTTTCAATGCTTAAAAAATTTTTATACATTCAAAATTGTTTGCACTCAAATTAAATCCTTTTTCACTTAATGAAGATACAAGGTAATTTAATTTTTTTACATTAGTGCGATGTTCCTTAAACCTGCTTTCTAGTTGGTTTATAGAATCGTCAAAAACTGGGAAAGCGATTACAATTCTGAAATATGTTTTGGGATTATCTGTCTGAACATTATGTCTATTTTTCTGATTAATAGCTAAACGTGGTATTTTATTATTTTCATTAATGGTTCCCATTAAATTTTGGGCCGATTGAAAAATTTTGCTAAATGTTATAGTAATGTTTTGTCTCATTTCCTTAAGAGTTCCTATAAGCAGATCTAAATGGTCTAACGCAGACGGTAAATCACATAAAGGAGATTGCAAAATTTTACATAGTGGTAGTGTATAAGAGAACAACACTGATGCGCAACATAAACTGATTGTATATTCACTTGATGTTACAGAATGCAGAAAGGCCATTGCTCTACCGATGAATCTGGATCTTTTTCGTTTGAAATTTCCTCCAGTGATGCTACTATTGCAGTGTAATTTTTTTTAAATCTAAGTAATCTTCATGGTTCTCGACCCATCTAGTCTCACACATACTAGTCAGATTGTGCCATTTATTTTCAGGAAAAATGTGTTTAATATTTTCTTTCAAACATCGATTTCTTTTGGCTGAATATTTGAAGAAAGTTCCCACAGTTTTTATAACCCCAATAACGTTTCTAATATGCTGGACTTCACATGAATGTCTTAGAGCAAGATTTAAAGAGTGTGAGCTGCAATGGACATAAGCGGCTTGAAGGTAAAATTCTCATATAATTGCTTGCACTTCTCTAAAAGAACCTTTCATGGTACTTGCACAACCATAGCCCTGTCCCACTAAATAGTCACAGTTTATTACTAAAGAATTTAGTTGCAGTAAAATAACTTTAACCAAGTTAGATCCTGTTGTGTCATCGACAGCAACAAATGTTAAAAAATACTCTCGAACAATTCAAATATTGTTATTTGGTTCGACGTATCTGATACAAATTGACATTTGCTCGGTTCTATTAAGGTGTGTCGTTTCGTCAGCAATAACTGAACAAAATTTAACACTATTTATTTTGGCTACAAGTTTTTCTTGAATAATTTCTCCACAAATAGCTATCATGTCATTTTGAATTTGAGGACTAAAATACGTGGCATTCAAAAGTGCGGTTTCAGAATGGAGTTTTAAATTTTAGTCCCCGCACCTTATACGCATTCTAATTATTGTTCTAAAATTTCCATGATTAATATCTGGCTCAGAATTGTTTATTTTGATCCGCCCAGAATCAGGCGTACCTTTCAAAGCAATCTCTTGACGGCCACACATTTTGATAACATCAACAATTGAAGATATTCTTTTACAATTTTTGTTAATTTGCTGTACACGAGCAGAGTTTAGCTGACTTGCTACATCAAGCCTTTTCTTATTAAAGACTTTTAAAAGATTACCTGCTAGTAGTACGCACGTTTTGTGGTACTGTGTTTCTATGGAGTCATTCCATTTACTAAACGGCTCGGTTACTAATGACTTTAATTTCTGATGAGAACCTTTTCCAGCACAGTTTTTAGAAAATACAACACAGTACTTACATAAAGCCCCATTGTATTTAAAACTGTACACTAACCACGAAAATCGATCAAACCATTGCCTTTGAAACTTCAAATTACGTGGTCCGGTTATTTTAAAAGCAAATAAATTATCAGGACGCCAAGGGGTTGTTAATAACTGACGTTTTAACGGATCGTCGATCTCGATTCTAGCCGACTGAATAAACAGCCGAAGATCTAACATTTTCACATCACTTTTCCTATCGGTATTTAAGGCACTAGTATCTGTAGTACTTTTGTTTTCACTTCTCATAGAATTAAGTTTGTCACTTATATCATTATTATTACTCTATTTGAAACATTAGTATTATCTTTATCGGAAATGTCTAAAAGTCGCTTATTATTTTCATCGTTGTCAGATTTTGCTTCTTTATAAAAAAGTTTCCATTTCGAATGGACCGGCACCTTGCCGAAGTTCTAAATTACTAGAACAGGTGGAATGGCTTGCGTGTTCTAATGAGCTAAAGAGCCAAACTACAGGTCCAACCAAAGTAGTAGGGTCGTTAGTGAGGAACCTGACTAAGACAGGTCCCCGAAAGAGGGCAGCGGCTCTTTCGGTACTTAGATTGGCAGAGACCATAGGGGTCGGTATGGCAGTCTAAGGCACACTACCGCGATGTGGAAGGCAACGGGAAACCACCACATTATCTCCCAAGTACACAGCGTACTTAAATTGTAACAAACATAATGGCATTCTCTGGGGTAAAAGATTCCGGAGTTAAAATAGTCCCCCATTCGGATCTCCGGGAGGGGACTGCTTCGGAGGATGCGATCGGAAAGTTAAAAATAAGAGTCGGGAACATTCTGCGAGTCGGAGCGTGGAATGTTAGAAGTATGAAGCAAGTAGGTAAGCTAGAGAACCTAAAAATCGAAATGAATAGGTTATCACTAGACATAGTAGGGATCAGCGAAGTTCGGTTGCCAGAGGCGGGCGATTTTTGGAGTGGAGACTTTAGGGTAATTCATACAGGAGCAGAGGACGCAAATTTGGGTGTGGGGATAGTTATGCGGAAAAAGATAGGATACTGTGTAGAAAATTACTTACCAAAGAACGAAAGAGTACTCATGGTTAGATTAGAATCTAAACCGGTAACACAGTAATAATACAAGTATACATGCCCACCTCTAGCTACAGTGACGAAGAGGTAGAAGCCATCTACAAAGATATCGAAGACATATTAAGATACGTAATAGGACATGAAAATTTAATAATTACGGGGGATTTTAATGCTGTGGTAGGTGAGGATAGGGAAGGAGCGGTAGTAGGTTTATTTGGTTTAGGCACGAGAAACGACAGGGGAAATAGGCTGGTAGAATTTTGCGACAAGTACAATTTAATCATCACAAACACATTATTTCAACATCATGCTAGAAGACGATACACGTGGAAGATGCCAGGAGATATAGGACGATATCAAATAGATTACATTCTTGTTAGACAACGGTTTAGGAATCAAGTAAAAGACTGTAGAAGCTACCCAGAAGCAGATATAGATACTGACCACAACATCATAAATATCAAGGCCGCACTTAAATTTAAAAATCTGAAAAAAAGGAACGGAAAAAGGCACTTGGACTTAGAGAAACTAAAAGATAAAGATATTCAAGTAAGATTCGAAAAAAAGTCAAATAAATTGCTGAATGATATCGGGAAAATATCTGAAACTAAGGGAGTAGAAACAGAATGGAATAACATTAAATCCAGCCTAGACATGGCGGTCAGAGATATTTTGGGGTATACACAAAAAGAAAATAAGAAACCATGGATAACAAAGGATATCGTGAATTTAATAGAAGAAAGACGAAATACAAAAATAAATCAGACGAAACAGGAAAACAGAGATACAAAGCCATAAAATGGGAAATTATTCGAAAATGCAGGAAAGCTAAAGAACAATGGATTGATGAAAAGTGCAAAGAAGTACAAACTAAGATGGAAATAGGAAAGACAGACGAAGCATACAAATTAATTAGAATGAATTTTAGGATATAAAACCGTATAGCAAAAATATATAAGGGCGCACAAGGAAACGTCTTTATAGAAAACGTAGAGAAAGTGAGTAGATGGCAAGAATATATAGGGAATTCATATGCAGGAGAGGAACTAACTGCATTAGAACAGGAATCAGACATTGAAAATGATGACTTGGGATATCCTATACTTCGAGACGAGTTTGAATTAGCATTAAAGAGTCTGAAAAATGGTAAGGCGCCGGGTACAGATAAGGTGCAAGCAGAAACTCTAAAAGCAGCTAGACAAGCAGTAACAGAACGTCTCTTCCAACTTGTAAGCTATATGTATGAGACAGGCGAGATACCCAAAGATTTCAAACGTAGCATCATAGTAACTATACCAAAAAAGAAAGGCACGGATAGATGTAAAAATTTTCAAACAATAAATTTGACAGCACACGTGTCAAAAATATTAACTAGAATTGTGCAAAGACGAATGGAAAAACGAACGGGAAAACACTAGGAGAAGACCAATTTGGGTTTAGGCGAAACAGGGGAACACGGGAGGCTATTTTAGCTCTGAGAGTGATAATGGAGAAAACAATAGAAAAAGGGGAAAGCATGTATATAGGGTTTATAGATCTGGAAAAAGCATTCGACAATGTAAATTGGAAAAAATGTTTGAAATACTCAAAAGATTGGAATGAGTTATAGGATAGACGAATAGTACATAGCTTATACAAAGAGCAAACAGCAGTAATAGAATTAGAGCAGGAACGTAGATAAGTAAACATTAGGAAAGAAGTGAGACAGCGATGTGCCCTATCCCCATTGATTTTTAACTTGTACATAGAAGAGGCAATGAATACTGTCAAATGCAGGAAGACATTTGGAATTACTATGCAGGGACAAAAAATTGATATGCTTAGATTTGCAGATGATATAGCGGTATTAGCGTCTAGCAAGGAAGAGTTAGAAGCTGCTCTTAATGAAATGGAAACGGTTCTAACAGAGAGATACCGTATGAAAATTAACAAAACTAAAACTAAAATTCTAGTATTCAAAGGTGGGGAAAATAAATCAAAAACAAGAATACAAGTATGTAACACGAACTTACAAGAGATTAAGGATTTCTGCTACCTAGGAAGCCAAATAACGCAAGATGGAAAAAGCACAAAAGATATAAAATAAAGATTAGCACAAGGTCGTGCTACATTTAACAAGAAAAAGCAACTACTGTGCTCAAAGACCACAAACATAGAAACAAGGAAAAGACTGCTTAAAACATATGTGTGGAGCACAGCACTGTACATCTGTAAAGCCTGGAGAGTTGGAGAACCGGGCAAGAAAAAGGTAGAAGCCTTTCAAATGTGGTGCTACAGACGTACGATGAAGATATCATGGACAGACAAAGTTAAAAACGAAGAGGTACTAAAAATGGTAGGGGAAGAAATAAATATGTGGAAAACAGTAAAAAATAGGAGAGATAAGGTGATAGGCCACATACTACGGCATGAGGGAATAGTGCGGAATATACTAGAAGCAGAGATAGGAAAAAAAGAAGAAAAGGCAGACCTAGGTTAGACTACTGCACACAGATAGTAAAAGATGTAGGCTGCAGGAATTTCAGGAAGATGTTTAAGCTAGCCCAGAATAGAAATCAATGGAGGTACGCATCCAACCAATCCCAAGATAGATAAACTAATGACGAAAAAATAACTGTGCTAAAACATTATGATTATTATAGGTAACTACAAGAATTGGTTGGGCAATATTCTCGAATAACGTTAAGTGTGTGAAACGATATACTGGAAAACCTTTATTTGGGCAAATGTCTAAGTGTTGGGGGATCTTGGTAGCCACAGGTTGCTTAACCTGCTTCACTGAATCTCGGTGAAATAGGGCATAAAATCAGACAACAATAGAAGGGTAACGAGCTGTATACACATGCTGTGTGAGAATTTCAGGGAACTATGTAGGCTAGCTCAGAATATAAATAAGTGCAGGTACATGTCCAACCAGTTTTGAGACGGAAAACCTAATGACAAAGAAATAAGCGCAGATAAATTAGATGATTAGTATAGACAACTAGTTGTTGGTTGCGAAATATCTGCAACTAATGTTGACTGTGCAAAAAGATATATTGGAAAATATATTAAATCGTTAAATGGTTAAGTGTTGGGAAACTTGGCGGCCACAGGCTGCTTACCTCCCTTTACAACCACTGAAGATTGGAGAAATAGGGTATATAATTGTAAAACAATAGAAGGTGACCGAACGCCATCTAACAAAAAAGAACAGCGCCTATGAGGAAAGACAACCAACATAAAACAAGAAAAAAATTTGTGAAAGCATAGGTGTGGAGCACAGCGCAGTATGCCTATGAAATACGGGCAGTCTAAAACGCAGACAGAAAAACGGTAGCAGCCTTTTAAGATGCTGTGCTTCAGATGTATGAGGACGTTAGCATGGACAGACAAAGATAATAACAAATAGGTTATAGAAATAATAGGGGAACTAGGATATCTGGGGAAAAAGATAAGAGAAATAGAAAGGCTGAATACGTTCTAAAGGATTTTTGGGGAATAGTATGGGATACATTACAAGCAAAAATAGAAAAAGAAAAGGTAGATGTAGACCAAGATCAGATAGTGGTAGATGCAGATTGTGTAAATTTTAGGGAAATCTGTAGGTTAGTTCAAAATAGGAAACAATGATGGTACGCGTCTAACCAGTTCCAGGACTGAAGACCCAATGATGATGAGTTTATTAACCCGAAGTTCAATTTACTTTATTTTTGAACGCGGATTTTAGGTTAAATTAAAAAAAAAACGCGATTTATTTGTTTTTTAACGGGTTATATTATTATTTTTAATTTTATTTCACTGCCCTGTGTTTAAAAAATAATGCCGCACAATAATAAAAATAAAATACAATAAAAAGCAAAGCTTATAATATAATTGAAATAATGAAAACCTTATATAAACACTTACTTGTAGCCTTGTATCCGGGAGTTCCGTGGAACACGTGCGCTCACTTCAAGCGCTAAATAGAAAGTAACGAGACAATACAGCTGAAAGGAAGCTGTTTATGCACTTATCAATACAACACCTACGGGATGAAATAGTTATAACAGAAACTCAAATAATCAGCAGGACTGAAATAAATAAAATCGTAACTGGCGCAAAATGTACAAAGTATAAGGTAATTACTGCAAGAAATTATTAATCCCATAAAAACCTTTCAGAAAATTAAAACTTGCGGCAACCATAGCATCCGCGACGTATAAAAAAAAAGAAATCCAAGACTACAGCAATTAGCTAGACATCACCAAACACAAATTCCTCAATTTAATTATAACACCGTATAACTACTTATAAAGTATGAGTTGATCGATCTTTTAAAGAATCTAACACAATTCAAACTGAAAAGTAATAATCCAAACCGCGAAATAAATCTCAATTTATACAAAAACTTAATAATAATTAAAAGCGAAAGTTATCCTTTACAACCATGATTCCAGATATGAAGATTGATCCAAAAGCATTCTTCAATTCAGCGGAGACCAGGCTCTCCTAGGTAACTTTATTACCGTGTATAAAATATTTTTAAAAACTTTTGACAAACCAGGAGATAACTAAATCAAAGGATTTCTAGGATTTAGTGGTTATTACCGCAAATTCATTAAAGGTGACGCACAGATAATCAAGCCCCTGAAAAATTGCTTAAAAGAAAAGAAATAAAATTGAACACACCCCAAAATTCATTAAAGTCGTAGACAAAATTAAATGTATGCTTACGAATCACCCTGTATTAGAATACCAAGACTTTTCAAAACCATTTATATTGACAACTGACGCATCAAACGTAGCACTAGGCGCAGTATTGAGCCAAGGAAAAGTAGGTAGCAAAAAACTAATCAGGTACGCATCCAGAACCCTAAATGAAACCGAACAGACATATAGTACCATAGACAAAGAATTATTAGGCATAATTTGGGCAACAAAATATTTTAGACCATACCTTTACGGACGAAAATTATATATATATATATATATATATATATATATATATATATACCGACCATAGACCATTAGTATGGCTATGCAAACTTAAAGAACCAAACTCAGAATTACAACGATGGAGAATCAGACTAGAAGAGTACGATTACGAAATTATATACAAAAAGGAGTGTATAATAATAACACAGACGCCCTAAGTAGAATACAGCTCAACGTACTAGAAACGAAATGAATTATAGGTAACGTAGACGAGACAGATGTAAGAGAAGACCCAAAAGAGATAAACACCATACATTCGATACAGAACGAAAAACCAAAAACCACAATTAAAATTCTAAACGAAGCGATCGATATAAACCACATCAATTCATCATTGCCGAAGTTTTAACCAGCCCCAATCCCGTAAAATATACGAAGATAGACAATAAGACGATATACTAAGTCAAATAACTAAAGACGACAACGAGGAACAAATAATTAAAATTTTAAAGGAATATACTCCCGAGAAAAAACGATTTTACTTTTATTTTAACACCGAACATTTATAAAAACGATTTTCAGAATTATACGTTAAATTATTCAATAACTCTGGCCCTGAACATATCAGATGCACAAGAAAATTAGTAACCTTAAACGACCATGACGAAATAAACGACGTAATGAGAAACCAACAAGAAGGCAAAACCAACCATCGTGGAATCAATAAAACATTAAAGCAACTTATAAGACGATATTATTTTAAAGATATGAAAGAGTTAACCACAGACTTTATCAACCAATGTGAACTATGCGACATAGCAGAATACCACAAAACACCCCCAAAATACCCTTAATGTTAACCAAAACACCTGACAAACCTTTTCAAAAATTACATGCAGATACTCTAACGGTAGAAGCACACAACTTTTTAACTATTGTAGGTGCATTCACCAAAATAGGCCAACCAATACCTAGCACTTCTAAAAATAACATTTACGTAACACAAGGATTCCTACAATACTTTACATTTTATGGCACTCCCGAAACAATAACTTTAGATAACGGCAGCGAATTTAAAAATGAAACGATACAAAACACCTTAGAACTCCATAAAATAAAATTTTATTTCATAACCGAAAACCACTCTGAATCAAACGGACTAATTGAGAGATTACATTTAACCCTATTAGAAAAGATCAGATTACTAAGATTAACTTACAAGAAGGAGCACATCATCAATTTAATGTCATACGCACTAATCGCTTACAACAATACGATCCACTCATCAACCAATTTTACACCCCTAGAATTAACATTAGGATTCCCGTGACCCCTACGACATACACTACAACAAAGAAGTATATCAACAATATGCTAAAGACCATAAAGAGAAACTAAAAATAACTTACCATAAAGTAAGAGATAAATTAGATAACAACAAGGAACGAATCACCACAACTCACACTGACGTAAATCAATTTTCAATAGGACAGACCGTGAGTTAAAGTTCGGGCCTTTGGAGCTGGTTTTTTAAAAACACATTGATACTTTAACAAAAAGGTTTATTAGTTTAAAATTTAGATAACTTGTACTAAAAATTAATTATTGTACTAGTGAGTAGCTTGAACAACGAAGTATGGAGTTCGAAGACTGACTGCCGGGCATTGAGCTCCCGGGCCTTTTATAATAACCTGCCCCTCACACGGCTGTGAGAACTTGCAGATCTCATGTCTGCGTTTCTCTTTAATTGTACACTTTATTACAATGTAACAACTTAATTCTAAGTAATTGCGGTCTGTTGACCGCCTGTGACCTGCCACCTGCAGTATCACTGCCCTCACGGATGCAAAGTTGCATGTCCGTTCACATGAACTGTCGATAACCTCTCTGGGTTATCCTTGTGTTACAATGTTGCATTGAACTTATACTTTTACTTAATAATTTCTAATAATTCCTATTAGATTCAATATATCAATATATATATGTAATTGGGGGATACATAATTCCTCCCACCGTAAATGAAAAATTAAGGTTTTTCTTAATTTTTAAATACATAAAATACATTATTTAAATTCATTTAAAATTCATTGTTTCTAAGGGTATACTTATTGTTTCCTTTTTTCTCTTTGTTTCCTTAAATCTAGTACTATTTCCTTCATTCTTATATCTAAGGTACATTTTGTATAATACATACATGATTACAAAAATTACTAAAATGATCAATACAATTGTCCAAATACTTATATTATTATAATGTAACTTTGGCGTTTTGAGTTCATTTAATTGTTCTTTATAACTTTCCACTAATTTCACGGCGTGGTTGAGGTCGTCTAAGTCTAGATGCTCTAGCTTCATAGGTTTCTTGATTATTTCTTCGTCTTCTTGTTGTATTTTGAATTGTAGTTCCGGTAGGTTTGCAAGTTTCTTTGTTGTTATGGAATCTTGATTAACTCTGATTACTTCTCCTTTCAATTTCACATAACAATCTTCTTTGAGGGTAATTAGTTTACTTCCGATTAATGCTTGACTATTTTCATCTTGGTTGCAGTTAATGGTTGCTAATACTTCTGTTGGGAAAATTGCTATCCATTTGTTATCTGTAACTTTTTGAATTTTCATATTAGTTATTTGCACTTGTCTGGTTTCACAGTTTTCGTAATGATTTGAGAATTTTAATAGTTGTACTTCACAAGGACTGTCTTCTTGAATGGTTGTTGTCGTCATCGATTGACATAAATATTGGTTTGGTGTTACTTCAGTACATTTTTCGTTTGTATAACCATATCTCAGTTCATTTAGGGATAGGAATTTGGTTTTGGGTATGATTACTTGGTATGTGCTAGTAACTTTTGTTGGAAAAGCAAATAAATGATAATTTTGATAATTGTTACTTTCTACTATTGGGATTTCTATTAAAAATATTATTTCGTGATTCTTAATGTAGCCTTTTACTATAGCTATCTTTTCAAATATTGGAATGTTCGATTCTGTTACATCAAAAGGTAATTTACTGTTAATTATAAGTGATTTAATTTTTATTAATTCGTTTAATAAATCGGTTGGTTCAATAATGCTAGAGTGTAAGGTATTTAATTTTGTAAATGTTATTTGGGTTTTGCATACTGCCTTATTTATTTGGTAGTATACCGGGGTTGTTTTTATATGTTATATTATTACTTGGTTGTCCGTTCTACCTGGGTGGAGGTTGACGGTAAGGGTGATGACTGTCCATCTGAAATTACAGGGTGTCTTAGGTTTTTCAAATGAATGTACTTTGTTATTTTACCGTTGTCTACTACTGCTATGTTTTTATCTGATATTTTTTTAATTTTAAATGGTCCTAAATTTCTGGGTGCCGTTTTATGTCGCTTGCTTTGAAAGTTTTTCTCATACACGGTTTGTCCTATTGAAAATTTATTTGAGTCGGTATTTTTGTTTCGGGTTGTGGTGATACGTTCTTTATCTTTTTCCAATTTATCTTTTACCTTGTCGTAAGTTATTTTTAATATTTCTTTGTGGTCTTTTGCATATTGTTGATATACTTCTTTATTGTAGTGTATGTCATAGGGATTTCGTGAATCTGAATGTCCTAATGTTAATTCTAAGGGTGTAAAATTTGTTGATGAGTGAATTGTATTATTATAGGCGATTAGTGCGTATGACATTAAATTGGTTATATGTTCCTTTTTATAATTTATTCTTAATAATCGAATTTGTTCTAACAAGGTTAAATGTAATCGTTCAATTAGTCCGTTTGATTCGGGGTGGTTTTTCGTTATGAAATGAATTTTTATTTTGTGGAGTTCTAAAGTGTTTTGTATTGTTTCATTTTTAAATTCGCTACCATTGTCTAAAGTTATTGATTCGGGTGTTCCGTAAAATGTGAAGTATTGTAAAAATCCTTGGGTCACGTCAATGCTATTTTTGGATGTGATTGGTATTGCTTGGCCTATTTTTGTAAATGCGTCTATAATTGTTAGATAGTTTTGCGCTTCTACTACTAGAGTATCGGCATGTAGTTTTTGAAATGGTTTGTCGGGTGTTTTGGTTAACATTAAGGGTATCTTTTCTGGGTTTCCTATCGTATTTCGCTTTGTCACATAATTCGCATTGGTTAATAAAATCTGTGGTCAAGTCCTTCATGTCTTTAAAATAATAACGTCTTACAAGTTGCTTTATAGTTTCGTTAATTCCACGATGGTTGGTTTTTCCTTCGTGTTGATTTCTAATTACATCGTTTATTTCGTCAGGGTCGTCTAGTGTTATTAGTTTTCTAGTACATCTGATGGGTTCAGGTCCAGAGTTGTTGAATAGTTTAATGTATAATTCTGAAAATCTTTGGTATAAATGTTCGGTGTTGAAATAAAAATAAAATCGTTTTTTCTCGGGGGTGTATTCTTTTAGAAATTTAATTATTTGTTCCTCATTGTCATCTTTAGTTATTTGAATGTGGTATATTTTTTTATTGTCTACTTTTGTATATTTTACTGGATTGGGGTTATTTAGAACTTCTGTTATTATAAATTGGTTAGGTTTCATATCGATTGCTTCGTTTAAAATTTTAATCGCGTTTTTCGGTTCTTCGTTTTGTGTCGAATGTATCGTGTCGATCTCGTCTGGATCTTCCCTTATTTCTGCTTCGTCTACGTTTCCTATAATGGATTCCGTTTCTAATGCATTGAGTTGGATTCGGCTTAAAGCGTCTGCGTTATTGTTGTAAATTCCCTTTTTATATATAATTTCGTAATCATACTCTTCGAGTCTGATTCTCCATCTTTGTAATTTTGAATTTGGTTCTTTCAGTTTGCATAACCATACTAGTGGTCTATGATCGGTGTATATGTAAAATTTTCTTCCGTATAAATAAGGTCTAAAATATTTTGTTGCCCAAATTATGGCTAATAACTCTTTTTCTATAGTGCTATATTTTTGTTCGGTTTCATTTAGGGTTCTGGATGCGTAGCTGATAGGTTTATCGCTACCTACTTTTCCTTGGCTCAATACTGCGCCTAATGCTACATTCGATGCGTCTGTCGTCAGTATAAATGGTTTTGTAAAGTCTGGGTATTCTAATACAGGGTGATTCGTTAATATGTTTTTAATTTTGTCTACAGCTTTAATAAATTCTGGGGTGTGTTCAATTTTGTTTCCCTTTTTTAAACAATTTGTCAGGGGTTTGGTTATCTGAGCGTAACCTTTAATGAATTTGCGGTAGTAACCACTAAGTCCTAGAAATCCTTTAATTTCTTTGTTTGTTTTTGGTAATGGGTAATTTAGAACTGCATTTGTCTTGTCTGGATTTGGCATTACTCCTTGGGGTGTTATTACATGTCCTAAAAATGATACTTGTTTTTGTAAAAATTCACTTTTGTCTAATTGTACTTTGAAATGTGCTTGTCTAAGTCTTTCGAATACTTCTGTCAATCTTTCTATGTGTTCTACCAATGAGGTAGAATAAACTATGATGTCGTCAAGGTATACAAGGCATTTTTCATTGTGTATTCCTCGTAGTATATTGTCCATGACTCTCTGGAAAGTAGCGGGTGCGTTCTTTAGTCCAAATGGCATTCGTTTGTATTCGTAATGTCCTCTAGGTGTGCTGAAGGCTGTTTTGATATGTTTTTTCTTCCATCTCTACCTGATGGTATCCTGATGCTAGGTCTAATGTTGTAAAATATTGGCATTTGCCTAATTTGTCTAAAATTTCGGTAATATTTGGTAGTGGATATTTGTCATCTACCGTTTTTCATTTAACTTTCTATAATCTATTACCATTCTGTACTTTCTTTTTCCGGTTGCGTCTAATTTCTTGGGTACTATTAACACGGGGCTGCTCCATGGTGAATTGGAGTGCTGGATTATGTCTTGGTCTAATAAGTCTGCTACTTGTCTGTCAGCTTCTTCTTGGCTTGCATGAGGTAGTCTATATGCTTTTGTAAAGATTGGTTTATTGTCTGTTAACTCGATATTATGTTTTACTGTGTTGGTGAATGTTAATGGTATTCCTTCACAGTGGAATATGTCTCGGTATTCAAAACATAAGTTTTTAATTGCTCTTTTCTTCTTCTTGATTGATATCGGTATTAAAGCGGATGTTAGTTAAATTTTCTCTTAACATTTCGTCATGTTCTATTGGGTTGTAATCGTTTTCTAAATTTTCGTCTATTTCCATTTCGTTAAAATTTAGTTCTTCTACGTTAATTGGGTCTGTCAGTGATAATTCTACGGGATAGTCGTTTGAAATTAATATTGTTGTGGTTGCAAAATTATCTTTTATTTGAACTAAGGCGGTTGGGGTTTCTACTCCTTGCTGAAATGTCATATGATTTATTATTCCTAAATTTTGTTAGATTTTACTGGGATTTTTATTTTCTTTCCGTTCGGGGTTCTATAGTGTATTTTTGTTCAATTTGTGTGTTTTGAAATTTAATTGGGATTTTTCCGTATTTTGTCCTTAATAAGCGATTTTTAATGTCAATGTTGGCTCCTAATTTTCTTAGAAGGTCCATTCCTATTAATCCGTCATATTTATCGTTAAATTCGAATACACAAAATTTATGTTTCATTTTAACATTAAATGTTCTCGGTAAGGGTATATTGGCTACGAATTGGTGTAGTCTTGTTTGATGGGCTGTTTTAATTTTAAATGGTTCTCTTTCTACGTAATCTAAATAATGTTTTTGTACGGTTCTGGGGCTAATTAATGTTTTTGATGATCCGGTGTCGATTAATAGTTTGAATTTGGCGTGGGGTATTTCTATGTATGGTAATACTAAGTGATTTATGTTATTTAAGTTTATTAAGTTTGGTTGTCTATGAATGGGTCCATTTGAAAATTTGAGTTCGAGTTTTCGTCGTCGTACTCCTCGTAAGTTTCGTATTGTTCGTCACGTTCATAAGTTTCTGCATGGTTTGATTCATTGTTCGTAGGTGTCTCAATGTAATTATTCTGGTCAGTGTCAAATTTTTCTATTTCTTGATGAAATAATTCTTCCGATGTAAAATTACGTTTCTGATGAGGGTTTGGTCGGATATGTGTTATTTTTGTGTTTTGTCTGGTGTTACCAGATGAGGTATCCATTGGTGTTGGTTTGTAATAATTGTTAGGATTGTTATTATTATTAGTCATTGGTGTATTTCTATTGGGGTTTGCGTTGAATGCTGGTCTTGGTTGGTTTAAGTTTTGATTAAATCTTGGTTGGAATGCGGGTTTCGTAAAAGTTGGGTTAAATGTTGGTTTTGAAAAATGTTTAAATTGATTATTAAAATTGGTATTGTTAAAACTTGGGTTGTTACTTCGCGGTTGACTTGTTTGTGCGTTAAAGGGTGTGAATTTTTGTTGAGTGATTGTTTGTCTTGTGGCTTGTATGGTTTTTATTGGTGAATAACTTTTATTCGCGTTGGGATTGTATAGTCTGTTGCGGTAATACATTACATTTTCTTCTTCTATTACTAGGCTCATAGCTTCTTCTAGGTTTTGGGGTCGTTGGATTCTGATTTTATCCTATAGTCGTTCTGGTAAAGCGTTTATGTATGTGTCTAGTGCCATTTCGTCATACATTTTTGTTTTTAAATGTCTAACGTTTTGATCGGGTTCTTCGATTTTTAATTTTGTTAAAATTAAACTTCTCACGTCTTGGCATTTCATTCCGAATTGGTAGGGGGATTGATTGTGTTCCATTCTAAGGTTTATTAGGTCTCGTACCAGGCATTTTATATTACGTTGGTCCCCAAAATATGCAATTAGTAGTTGTTTAAACTCCTGCCATTCCTGTAATTCGTCCCTATTGGCGATTAAGGTTAGTGCCCTTCCGGTTAGTTTACTTATTATCAAGCGTATAAGCAATGAATTTCTTTGGTCATCTCCGGGTTTGTAGAAAGTTTTTAGGAACATTTCGGATGCTCCGATGAAATTTGAGAGACGGGCTTTCGTGCCATCAAATGTCTGTATTGTCTCTAAATAGAGACGCAAGTCTGTGTTACTCATGTTGGTTAAGGGTTGTTTTCGATTTTTGGGAAATTTAAAAAAAAAAATTTTTTTTTTTTATTATTATTTTTTTTTTGAATTGAGGTTTATATTGTTACTTTTGCTTCGGATTTATTAATTTTTCGTTTGGGTTGTGAAATTTCAAATTTTGTAAAAATTGGGGTTGATTTTCTATTTGTAACGTTAATTGTGCTTTGGATGTATTAATTTTTCTTTTGGATTAAATAATTTCGAATTTTGTAAAAATTGGGGTTGGTTTTGCTCTTTGTGACGTTAACTTTGGTTTTGGTTTGTTAATTTTTCCTTTAGGTTGGGTAATTTTGAATTCTGTAAAGATTGAGGTTTATTTTACTATTTTCGGCGTTATTTTTAGTTTGGAATGGTTAATTTTCAGTTTGGATTGGGTGGATAAAATTTGGTAAAGGTTGAGGTTTATTTTGTTATTTTTCGGCGTTATTTTTAGTTAGGATTTGTTAATTTTCGGTTTTGATTTATTAATTTTAAGTTCAGACTGGTCTGGTTATTTTTTAAATCGTAGTTGCTGTTATTTATTTTTAATTACACAGTGCGGTGACGTATTCATGAGATTTGTATTCAATAACGTTGATTTAATTACCGTAGTCTTGAGTTTCTGCTTCTTAAGGAATCTGAAATGGATTTATTCTCGCTTAGCGTTGTTTTAGTTAACTTCTGTTAACTTGTAATTAATATGACTCGAGGTTAATTGCTTCTGTACTTTGTACTTTATTGTTTGCGTGAACTACTAAAGGATGTAGTCTTTGTTATTTAATCACGTACGTTGAGGTAATTGCACTTACAGGTGTCAGTTTATAGGAATTAGATAATTTACTTTCCGTACTCGCTAATGCTTTGCGTAAAGTGTTATGTCTGCTTTATTTTTAAATACCTCGGTGTTCACGACTTGTAGTTGAATCTCTTCGTAATGTTAGTTTTCAGCGTTTTAATTAAAGCTTCTTATGATGACCGTTTTACTGCACTTTATAATTGATGAGTAATTAGTTGAAAAACGTTTAGATTTTATACCGTGATTGTTGCAATTGTACACGCTTTTATGGATTAATTACTTGTAGGTATTAAATGCAAAAACTGCGTCGCTTTTATTATCCCGTGATGGGTTTATTACTTATGATGCAAATTGAAATTATACTTTAGTACTGAAAGTTGAAAGTTTCTGAAAGCTATTTCTTTAAGGTAATAATGATGTTGAGTTTGCAGACTTCGCTTATCTTAGGTGAGGTTTTGGGTTACGGTAGTTTTAAATTACCGTAGTTTCAGTTAATGCAGAATGCTCTTGCTGTGGTTCATACAGTTTTATAGAGGTCAATGTTTTAAATAATCGTATTGTGATTGCTTTAAAGGATTAGCTTTAGCTTTGAAATTAATTTCGCGTTCTGTGTTTTTATTTTATCGGATTGAAAACGTGGGTTTGAATCGCGCTAGTTGATGTTTCTTATTTTGGTGTTAGTGAATGTGCGCCTGTTTATTTTTGGATTATTTTTGAGTTCGTTCTATTTAATTGTGGTAAGAATCTCTTAATATCAATTCTCATTTACTTTTTAAAAGAAAATCTCTTTTACATTCAAGTCTCATTTGCTTTTTAAAGAAAAAAAATATCTCTTTAACATTCGTCTCATAGGTTAATACTTTCTTAAAATAAGGTCTCGTTTTTTTTTGGAAATAATTCACTTTGTAATTATTTTCAAAACAATATTTATAAAATAAATTCATAAACAATGATAAATAAATGGTAATCAATAATTATAATACTAGCATATATCAATTATAGTTTTTGGTTTAAAAAAAAAGGGTATGGAAATGAACTTACATTAATTTCATCTGTTTCTTTGGGGGGTTCGATCGATTCTGTATCTTGTCCACCTTGGTTTGTTTTGTTGGCCTTAGACGATTCTTGTTCCTTGTCCAACTTGGTTTGGGTTCTGCCAAAATTTCGAATTAAAATTCTTGGTCACTAATCTTCCGATTTTGGATTCTCAGTGCCCTTTGACATCCGTTACGACTGCGCCAGTTAAAGTTCGGGCCTTTGGAGCTGGTTTTTAAAACACATTGATACTTTAACAAAAGGTTTATTAGTTTAAAATTTAGACTTGTACATAATACTAAAATTAATTATTGTACTAGTGAGTAGCTTGAACAACGAAGTATGGAGTTCGAAGACTGACTGCCGGGCATTGAGCTCCCGGGCCTTTTATAATAACCTGCCCCTCACACGGCTGTGAGAACTTGCAGATCTCATGTCTGCGTTTCTCTTTAATTGTACACTTTATTACAATGTAATAACTTAATTCTAAGTAATTGCGGTCTGTTGACAGCTTGTGACCTGCCACCTGCAGTATCACTGCCCTCACGGATGCAAAGTTGCATGTCCGTTCACATGAACTGTCGATAACCTCTCTGGGTTATCCTTGTGTTACAATGTTGCATTGAACTTATACTTTTACTTAATAATTTCTAATAATTCCTATTAGGTTCAATATATCAATATATATATATATATGTAATTGGGGGATACATAACTCGTGTACGAGAAAAATTTCTAAAGTAAAAGACACAAAACGGCACCAGAAACTTAGGCCCATTTATAATCAAAAGAATATCAGACAAAAATATAGCCGTAGTAGACAATGGCAAGATAATAAAATACATTCATTTGAAAAACTAAGACAACCTGTAATTTCAGATGGACAGTCACCATCCTTACCGTCAACCTCCGCCCAGGTAGAACAGACATTATAATTTGAATTAGGGCCGCTATACTTGCGGCCACGTCCCCAATGCTCCACCCGGAGGTACTACATTGAGGTAGAACAGACAACGACATATTAATTCAAGACATAAAAAACAACCTTGGTATATTACCAATAAAACTGAGAAATATGTAAAATACGATAGATTACTGGATCGCACAAAATTTCGATTTAATGGAATTAATGCAAGAATTTAACACAATCAAAGATAACTATTACAGATTAAAACAATCAATGGACACAGCCAAATTCGGAAAAGAAAATGCAATAGAAATGATGAATTACAACAACATAATAGAAAAGATTTTAAGGAACATAGAAGATAAATTTAATAGATTAATACCCACAGAACAAATTGCAAGACGAAAAAGAGGACTAATTAACAGACTAGGTCATAATAACATAATAAAAGCTACTACAGGCAATTTAGATAACCAAGATGTAAAACGTTATGACAACGCAATACGCAAAGCGATATAAAAACCATTGTTAGCAACCAAATGTCTCTAACCTAATCAACTGTAATAAAATTCAACGATACGCTAAGAAAGCTAGTTAAAAATCAAGATAGTAAAGCCAATAAAATAGAAACCCTTGAAGCTAACCTGCAAACCACGATGTTAGGAATGCAGGACTTAATTAGATTTAATAAAATATTCACTCAAATAATATCAACCTTTACTGTAATCCACCAAATTTTAGCCGCATTAGAAAATGCTATAACATTTGCATAATTAAATACAATACACTCTAGTATCATAGAACCAACTGACTTATTAAAAGAATTACTAAGAATTAGCTCATTTATAGCTAGTAGTAAATTATCCTTTGATGTGATAGAATCAAACATTCTAATATTTGAAAAAATAGCTATAGTGAAAGGCTCTGTAAAGAATAAGGAAATCACATTTTTAATAGAAATCTCAATAGTAGAAAGTAACAATTATAATTATTATCATTTATTTGCTTTTCTAATGAAAATTACTACCATGTATCAAGTTATCATACCCAAAACCAAGTTCCTATCCTTAAATGAACTCAGATATGGTTACACAAACGAAAAATGTAACGAAGTAACACCAAATTAATATCTATGCCAATCATTGACAACAACAACTCTCCAAAAAGACAGCCCTTGCAAAATACAATTACTAAGATTTTCAAATCATTATGACAACTGCGAAGCAAAACCCGTACAAATCACCAACATGAAAATTCAAAAGGTTACAGAAAACAAATAGATCGCCGTATTTCCACATTGCAATCAAGACGAGAACAATTTAGCACTAACCTGAAGCAAAGTAAGCACCCTTAAAGAAGACTTATTTAAAATTGAAAAACGAAATCATCAGAGTATATCAAGCCCCACAGTAACCAAGAAATTTGCCAATTTGTCGAATTACAATTCAAAATAGCACAACCCGAGAACGAAGAAATAATCAAGAATCCCATGCAACTACAACACCTCGACTTAGACAATCTCAACCACGCCATGGAAATGATGGACAAATATAAAGGACACTGAGGTAAAAGTGCCGAAACTACACTACGATAGTTTAAGCCTTTGGACAATTGTAATAAACATTTTAATTATTTTATTAGTCATGTATGTATTTTACAAAATGTATCTTAGATATAACAACAAAGAGAAAAATTTTAGATATAAGAAAACAGAGATAAATAAAGAAATAATAGATGTACCCATAGGAACAATAAATTTTAAACATTAATTTTAAAAATTAAGCAAGAAAAACCTTAAAATTTTATTTACGTCGGGAGGCATTATGTATCCCCCAATTTATATATGTACAAATAAATGGAAATTATTAAAAAATTATAAAGAAACTTAAGTTATTTGCAACATTGTAAATTTAAGGATTAATCAGAAGGTTATTGAAAGTTCACAAGCAAGTTGTAAGAACGGATGTAATACATTGTATTCCAGACGTAAGCGATATTGCTGGTGCAGGCCACAGACGGTTAAAAAACCGCGATTACTTAGAAATTAAGATTGGTACATTGTATAATGAATAGAATTAAGAAATAGGGAGACATGAGCTTTGCAAGTTCCCACAGACATGTGAGGGGCAGGGACAACATAATTATTCCGGGAGTCCCAAGACCATCAGTTAGTCTTAAGTATTTCAACTTTAACATTGCCGCTTGCTTAGGCTACTCGCCCTCAATATTAATTCAATTATTATTTTATTTCGACTTAGTTTAATTTATACAAGTTTGTCAAAATTCCATATTAATTTCTCTTTAATAAATAAAATTTGTTACAAGAAGTTTTGGAAAAAGTTTTTGAAAAGACCGCTTCCAAGGCCCGAAACGTAACTCGCGTTATGAGAAATCTTTTTGTTCAACATAGAACCATAATTGTTGCTTATCGCATCGGTCACTGATGCCGATTACTAATTAGAAAAGCGGGACTCGATTAGTAAACGGTTCAATACTAGTTTTTTTCTAATAAGGTCGTTCTATTTAAAACTTTGTCTAAGTAAACCTTCCTCGCCCCGAGCTAGTTTACCCGTTCCTACAGATACTTTTAAATCAAAAGCATCTCTACTGTAGCTTACACTCTCTACTTTTGAAGGGGATAATTGCCTATTTGAAAGTTTTATTGACCGTTTTGACAGTTTAGTCCATCTAAATAACGAGATTTCAGTCGTGGATAAATTTTCATGCTTTCAATCAGTGCTGAAGGACCCACATTGTTTACCATTAACAACTTTACGGACACCAATTACATTTTTGCGTAGGATAAGCTCTGCGAAAAATATTGTAATATTCGCCGTATTACATCTGCTCTTTGGGAACACATTGCTAAACTTTCCACGTTGAATTCTGACCATTTATCATGCTTAAAAACATTAGTGATCACCTTTGTCGATAACACCTAAGATATTTGATTCAGCTGTATAGAAATGGGAGATCATTCTGATACACATGATTCTAGACCGCCTCGATGTACATATGGCTCGCAATTTTGAGTTGCATCAGAACTCCACTTCTATCATAACCTATACAGAGGTAATTGCTTACTTAGAAAAGACTTGTAAATCCTTGTCAAATTTGTCGTTAAAACATAAAGCCGATTTAAACAAAGCTATTCATTCTAACAACATGTCCAGAACTCCCGCTCCGCTGTTTTCATGTTAGTACACACCAGTGCTAACGTCATTAGGTATCCGCTTTGTTATCAATATCATACTTTTTATTGTTGTAATGATTTCACTAAACTGTCTGTACAAGATTGTGTACACCTTTGTCAAAAAATATACGCTTTGTATTAACTGTCTTAGAAGTTCACATATTTTGACTTAACGCAAATCAACTATTTCCTGCCGACAGTGCAATGAACGTATATCATTCATTATTGCATTTTCATCGAATTGCACCTAAACCCGCTACAGTTACTAGTAACAAGGCTTGTTTGAGCCCGGCTGTCGCTACCTCTACGGTTTCGCCTACTACTAGTACCGCACTTTGAGATCGCTATAAGCTATCTACTTCTTTTTCTTCTGAGGAAACATACACTTTGTCTAGCTGTGGTGACCCGTTAAGCTCCAATGTTGTCTTATTTAGTCCTATTGCAAAACCTTAAGCCGTGTTACTCTCCACCGTTCAAGTGAAAATTGCTGATCACTCTGGTTCTTAGCTAAAATTTCGTTGTTTACTCAAATCGGGTAGCATGACTTCCATTATTTCGCAAAATAGTATCTAACGTTTGTGTTTCCGCGCTACTCCGCATTTTTTAACTCTTAGAGCCATTTGCATCGCTGTCCGTTAAATTCTAACCGGCGGTTAAAGTAACCTAGACGAGTCAAAGTTGTTACACCGTAGTTCAATCCGCCATTTAATTAAGTTGATTACCAGTTAAACTAATTGACGGTAAAGGTGCTGGTTTAGGAATTAAACAGAGGAACATAACCTACAATAAATCAGTGTTATTGTTTGTTTTTCTCCTTAACTACTTCAAAAACTAAATATTATTTGTGTAGCTATTGAATTAATTGGATAGGTTTTTATAATGGATTTTATTGACATCGAGGATGGTGGTAACGACAAAACTTCAATGTTGTGGAAAAGTCTTGAATGTACAAGCTAAACAAGAGGGGACCAAGTACACTGCCTTGAGGTACGCCTGTAACAAGCTCAACAGATTGTGAGATGTGACCATTTTCATCTTTAACTTGCTGCGTGCGTTGTGATAAGTATGATTCTACCCAAGAGATTGCTGACTCTGAAAAATTATTTAGATATTTTAATTTAGTTAAAAAGATGTTAAAGTCAACACTGTTAAAGGCTGCACTGAAATCTAATAAAATCAGTAAAGTTAGTTTTTGACAATCCATGGCCTTTCTGACATCATCAGTTACCCGCAGAAGCGCAGTACATGTACTATAATTCGCACAGAAACCCGATTGGTATTTGTCTAGTAATGTAATGTAATGTATAGAATGATAATATTTTAATTTAGAGTTTCTGATCAACTGCTTGGGCCTATTACTTATACTTTTGCAACGGTCATAATTCAATGCAGTATTAACTTTCTTATAAAATGCAAGTACACTGTCTCTTATTCGTTTCATTTCATTAATTCTAGGGGTTAACCACGGAGATCAAAGTCTAGTTACCCTAACTGTTTTAAATGGAGCATGAATGTCCAAAATATTGTTAACAAGTGTATTGAACTTGTGGAGTTTAGCATCAACATCTGCTTCCTCATCGATTTCATGCCAGCTCGCACGTTCTATATCTGTCTGTAGAAGTTCAGAATTAACACTCCTAAAATCCCGGTAAGTAATTAATTTAGGTTGAAAAAGCCGCTTTCCATCATAATCTTACTCTGGGCTTGTTAACTTCACAAGAATCCTTGAGTTGTAACGTAAGACCTTTTGTATAAGGATATAGAAGAGTTACGTCATATTTACATCGCCCCGGCGAACAAAATAGTTACGGCTCAATAAATCACCGTGATATAATAAGATTATCCTTAAATATGTAGACTGCTAGCTTAGTAAAAACAACTTGACGATCGAAGAGTAAAAAAAATCGAAGTCGAAATATAGCAATAAAAGGATGTAGTTCGAGTAAGATCAAGAAGAGTTGGGGTATTGCAATGCATGGCCTTGGTGTCATATCTATTTCAGGTATATGCAATACATAATTTTTCGGGTGTTTGTGGATTATACTGTCGAGTCGGTTAAATAAAAATCCATAACATAATAATTATGGGATGGCAAAGAAACAAAAGGGTCGGACCTTGCGAATTTACTCGTCTAGAAATGGGAATTTTTCGTCGTTTTATGTAAATTGCTGATCTAGAAGAGGTGAAACATTTGTGTTTTGAACGTCTTTATAATAATAATTTTGTTTGGTATAATTTAGCTGTGCAACAGAAACCTGAGTAAATAGTCTCTTCTATAGTTTAGAAATGCGTACCTAGAGCTTTCTATATTAGGTATTGTAGTGTAAGAAATTGCAAGTAGAATACTTTTCCATAATTAATTAAATTGTTGAGGTTAAGTTTTAATATACGTTCGGTATATGATGCTCAGTGCTAGTGACGGAGTGAACAAGAGTTCTAGTTTTAAATGACCATCGAATAAAGACAGAAGATGCTGTATTGCCCGACATTTTTGTTTATTGTTAACATTTCCAGCAATGGGATTTGAAATTAACTACCATTTTTCATAAAATTTGAGAAAATCGACATGATAATAGTAGTATTCACTTTTCTTTTAAGATTTTCTTTTTTAGAAATACCAGGTCAATCTGACTAGGGTTTTTTAAGGATAATATTTTCATTCTCATGGTAACCATTTGATAATAATACAGGTTAAGTTAGGTGGAATTTAATTTGGACTTATTGATCAAATAGACGGTTAAGGTACGACGGTTTGGCGCGCCTTAATAATGACCACAGGTAGAGCCTTTCAAGGCAACTGATTGATGTACCATAGTTTATGCATTCCAGTTATTTCAGATGATTATTTTTATTATTTTTTACATAGGAACTCACTCACTCACTACTGTAGTTAACTGTTGCACCTTCAAAATTGTATCGAGGTTTCCGCCCCTTCTATGCAAATCTAAATTATTAACGCTACGTCACTTTTACCCATAACGTACACCGAAACCTTAATTCGTGTTCCAATTTAAAGCTGAAATGATTACTAAGTGTAGGAAGCAAATATTTGATACGTAAGGAAAAGAAGTTAATTGTTGGACGTTAAACATCAAAGTCTAAGGTTTTGAATCCTTCATTTGTTGGGGTTCAATAGTTTTATGGTTGTTTCAAGTAAATACCTTTGCTATTTTCTATTTATCAAAAAAATCAAAAGTTAGTAAAAATATTGAACCGAATTTAAGAAAAAAGATTAATATAAATTAAGATTTTGCAGTGTTGCTAAACGTTTGTAGAACTGAAGGCCGCTGTAAAACTGTGAAAACGAGTCTTCATGCTTTACAATAACTGCTTATAAAATTTATCTTAATTAGTTTATTTTTTTTGCTGAATGGAATGTATTTTAGTTTTTTCTTATAAAAGAGCCACTTATTTATATGCACGTTTCAAAACATGCTAGTTTAGAAAAAGGCGTTCTAGAAAGCTACGCATGGCAGCAATAAATACGGCCAGTGCATCGCTACTGTACACAGCCATAGTAGCTACTGTAAATTCTTATGATTCAACTAACTGCAAGTGCTAGAACTTACAGGTATTGCGAAAACAACGGCTAGCTTGTTCAAACGTTGGAAACTAAATTTGAATTTAGTATAACAAAATTTAATTCTGTAGAATGCTAAGTGCTCTAGTCATACTACTGGAGCATTCAGGTTTTGCGGCACAAACAATGTTATTTATGCCAACGTTTATAAACACTTTTGCTATTTAACAATGCCTAGCGTCGACGTTGGCAGCTAACGTACAGTGTACTGTGGTAGATTTTATATAATGAAATGTTTGAACCAATATGGAGCAGAGCATCAAAAAGGAAAATTTGCTTAATGCAGCCTGACAACTAAAAGACTACGATAGAAGCTCACATCACCTTCGATTAAAAGCTTTATAGTAGAGAAAAACAAGCTTTAACTAGACAATTTCGTTTCTGAACCCTTGTTTATCCAATAATGCTTAAATAGAAACTACAGAGAAGGTTATACTCACGTCGTATGTCGTCAAAAGTTTAATGGCCAATATAAATCAGAATAGCAAGGCTACTGTTTAAACGCTTTTCTCTAAGAGTGCCACATACTTTAGTAAATTTTATTTTGGTAATTATTTAGTCCAGTATGAATTACTATGTCGCATAATTTATATGCACACCACACCCCTTAAGTTTATAATAATTTCCTTTTGTATATCCAGTGCCTGAATGATATTGTAAGCACACCCTCAAGCTCATCAAAACGGTCTTTAAAACTGAAATGGATGTCATAAGTGCTATGAAAAGTAGGCGTACTAAAGAAGAGATACTACATGACAAGAAAAATATTGCGGAGCAAGTTAATTTGCAAATAGCAGAGGACTTTGGTTTCATAAACCATTTAAAACCCTCATGCAATGGTATAAAATAAACCACTGTAGCACATTTTCTGAGATGAGCCAACTTTTGCGAAATATTGTACAAGAGAATCAAAAACAAGTTACACAGAGGAGGTTATTTACAAGATACTTACGTATGACTGTATGGATGAACACGGTAACACGTTACATAGAGCTATTAAAATGACTACTGGAAGCCGAAAGCCATTCCGGAAGGGTTAAACCTCTAATCGGCTGACAATGGTGCACCAAACCGAAAAAAATTACATCTCGCTGGTGAGGTTGTTCGTAAACCAAACTATAAGGCAGTTTTTGATAGAGGTTTCCACCCCCAACTGATGTATGGAACCGTTCAGAGCTAAGAAAAAGTGCAACATACCAGACCAATTACTTACTGACTGCAAGATTTGAATGGGAATCCAATTTTGGATGGTTTCCACATCAAAAAGATTTAATATAAGCAAGTTCTTGATACGTACCTAGTAGAAAAGTTATAGAGAAACGGAACCATCGACAGAAACTTTTAGTTTCCTAGCTGGGTGATGGGAGAAGTTGAACTAAAGAAAAATATTTTCTTTTTATATATACAGAGTCTACTCAAGTTTGAACATTTAAAGATCAGCCCTCGATAAGAACGCATCAGCAGGCAACATGTATTCCGTACTGAATATACCAGAATTGCAGTACAAGAAACGAACTTTTTGTTAAAGGAACGGCTATATTCAATATAGAAACGCAGGAGTTATAGAACGAAAATTTGAATATGCTTTTAGACTTGAACAATTTAAACGAGAACTTCAAGGAGTACAATGCATAGCTCCAGAAGCATTCTCATGGACTTAGCTGCAAACTCCCAACAACAAGTGGAATTTTTTCTGCTTATTTAACAGCATATTTAAAGACAATAATTTAGCCACACTCTACCGTCTATGTGAAGGAAGTACAAAATCAAACTATGGTTTCCAGGTTATTAGCACATAAACATATTAAAAATAAAACAAAATTTGTCAGCCTAGGCTTAAAGTGTCTAAGAAAAGGTAGCGAGCATTCAGGTCATCGCTTGTTACATATAAATAATCACTTCGTATGTGCTAAGGAGAATGTTGTATTCACTCTGAATTGAATTTAATAAAATTTTTAAATAAGGTACTATTATTAAATATTGGTTTAATTGGTTCTAGTAATAGAACCAGGTTTCAAAAAGCAATATAAAATTTCAGGTAATCCTAAAATAAAAAGTAGCAGTTTCAGTTGTATGCGAATGAAACGTATATTATATAATTAAACAGTACGTTTGAGAATAAATATAAGTAAGATTAGAAAGAATTACAAAAAGCTTGTGTATAAAGTATTTTAAACTTGAGGGCGGGCAGATAATATTTTATTCCTTTTTTGGAATATCGAAAATATTGGTTGGCCAGCGACAAGCACCACTTGTAATAATTATAACTAATAAATGGTTCTTGCCAAAATCTCCTTTTCATTAAGCCTTTAGTAAGGTTAATTTAATGGCTTTAGGGTACAAAATTCTATTGAAATAAACCATCATCATCATCATTGGGTCTTCAGTCCTGAAACTGGTTAGACGCGTACCATCATTGTTTCCTATTCTGAACTAAACTACAGATTTCCCCGAAATTGGCACTGTTTGCATCTATCACTATCTGATCTAGGTCTACATCCACCTCTTTTTTCCTATCTCTGCTTGTCATATATCCCATACTATTCCCCAAAAATGCCTTAGAACGTATTCTGTCCTTCTATTTCTCATATTTTTTCCCAAAGATATCCTTGTTCTACTACTGTTTCTATAACCTATTTGTTATTACCTTTGTCTGTCCATCCTCATACATCTGAAGCACGGCATTTCAAAGGTTGCTACTGTTCTTCTGTCTGCTTTTCAGACTGCCCGTATTTCGTAGACATACTGTCTGTGCTGTGCTCCACACATACGCTTTCAACAACTTTTTGTTCTATGTTTGTTGTCTTTCATCATAGGCGCCGTTCTTTCTTCTTAGATGCAGTTCAGTCCCTTTGTATTGTTTTACAATTATATAACCTATATCTCCGACATTCAGTGGTTGCGGAGGGGGGTAAGCAGCCTGTGGCTGCCAAGTTCCCACATCACATTTACTGATTTAATATTTTATACAATATATCTTTTCCCACAGTCAACATTAGTTGCAGATATTTCACAACTAACACCTGTAGTTGTTTATAATAATCATCAGATTTATATGCACTTATTTTTTCGTCATTGGGTTTTCCGTCTCAAAACTGGTTGGACATGTACCTGCACTTATTTATTTTCTAAACTAACCTACATAGTTCCCAGAAATTCTCACACAACAATACAGCTTGTTTCCCCTTCTATTGTTTTCTAATATTATGCCTTATTTTACTGAGATTATTGAAAGGGGTTAAGCAACCTGTGGGTGCCAAGATCTTCCAACACTTAGACATTTGCCGAAATAATAGTTTTCCAGTAAATGCTTTTACGCAATTACCATTATTCGAGAATATTGCCCATTCAATGCTTGTAGTTGCTTATAATAAATGTCATGTTTAAGTGCAGTTACTTTCGTCGTCATTAATTTATCTATCTTGGGACTGGTTGGATGCGTACTTTCATTGATTTCTATTCTGAGCTAGCCTACACATTTCCCTGAAACTCCTACAGCCTACATCTTTCGCTATCTGTGTGCAGTAGTCTAACCTAGGTCTACCTCTTCTTCTCTTTTTTTCTATCTCTGCTTCTAGTATATCCCGCACTATTCCCTCAGGCCGTAGTATGTGGCCTATCATCCTATCTCTCCATATGAAAAACTTAAAAAGGATAACCTTTTTATTGCACTTCTCCTTTCTTCTACATATTTAAAAATTGTATTATGTATGACGGTTCTTTAAAAGAAGTTTAAAAGTGTTTGAGGTAATCTCCACAGTTTTAGTAAAAATCAAAGTGTTATTTTTACTCTAGACGTAAGATAAGATAACTGCTTTTCTTTTATTTTCTTTTTCTTTTTTTATATTTACAAAACGCCCTTTAGTTTAATTGTTACGTAGATAATATTTATCTTTAGTAATTTACTTATTTTAATTTCTCTTTATATATTTATTTATTTTACAATCATTACCAACGGGTAACCCCAATTACAGGTTAATTTACATAAATATTAGATTCAAAGAAAAATATACCAATTAACGTGGATACACAAATCAACATCATACAATTGTATAAGTGCATATGTTAGTATAAAAAGTTATATACAATAATTAATCAAAACGCATTTTCAAAAATAATCTTAGATATTTGCCCACAAGTGTTGGCATGGATATCACATTGACTAGCAATCTTGTTAAATTTATTACACATAACTGATATTGAGGAATTTAACAATATAATAGTTTTGTGTGGTGGTATATAAAAAGTAATATGCTTCCTGGAGTTTAATCGTGGAACTAAAAATTGAATCTCCATGAAAAAGGAAGGACAGTCTAACTTATTGTGCAAAATGTTAAGCAAAAATTTTGTAGCAGCCTGTACACTACACGAATGCAACGATATTAAATTAAATCTATTAAGTAACAATATGTGATTGAAATTTCTAAATGTATATACGCTTATAAAATAGATAAATTTTAAGAATCTTCTTTGGAGTTTTTCCACAGATTGTATATGCACACTGTACAATGGATACCAAATAAATGAAGGATATTTAAGGTAAGAGCGAGCTTAAGAACAAGATAGAAATAAAAGCGTTGACGGACCAAAAATCTCTACAACTCCTATATATAAAGCCAGAGGTTTTAATGGGTTTAGATATCACGTTCGCTATATGAACCGAGAACTATATCTCTGCGCTTGAGTACCAACCATATCGTCTACTCGATATGGATATAATATAGTGTGTTTCTTTTTAGAGAAAGAGACAACTAACCATTTGTTGAAATTTATATAAAGTTTGTTCTTTAGACACCAGCGATTGAGGGAATTTAAACATTCTTGAAGATACATTGTATTGTTAAGTGACTGAATTTCTATAGTGCGTTTAACGAACAGATTCAGTAATTAAAATAATAGGATGGGCTTAGTTACGCAGTACAAACTGAGCATAAGCTTGATTTACAGCGATCAAATTTAACACCTTACTGTAACTACAAATGCGTGCATCGGTTGAATAGTAATTTTCAAATATTGTGAAAGTGTTTTCAACGTTCTGATTGGTTGCTCAAAACCATGTGGCAATTAGGAGTTCAAATAAACTCACAAAACTATTCGATTAAATTTTCAATACATTAAAAATATTATCAGAGAGAATGTTTTATTATTCCCCACGTTTTCAGTAAGAAAGGCAATATTAATTAGAACTTTAATTTTTTCATATTGTTTGAGTACCGAGAACGGATATGTTAGTTACGGAATTTTCCGTACTGTGTTGAATGTAATTTGAGGTTGAGGTGATGTTCTTCGTTATGATATGCAAATAGAGAAGAAAATATTTTTGACTACAGATTTTTATGCCTGTCTAATGGCATTCACAAATTTGTTCTGCAACACTTGTTTAGAAACGTTTGTTATTGGTTTATGAAATCTTCACAGTAATTTATTGTAAGAATTATAAATAAAAGGTTTTGTATACAAAATGCATTTCAGAATCAAACTCATTGACGATGGTAAATAGGAATCGAGTGATGGCATTATTACAACAGCAACAATCATATTAATAATTAATGTTGATTAATGGCCAATGAATGAATCGTTAGGAATTTATAGTATATGATGTGAATAATTGACAATATGTTAATGAGAAACAGATTTCCATGCTATACTAGTTTTTTTGGTACACATGCTTTCCGTGTTAGTTATGTATTACGAAAATGGTGAGATAGTTAAAGAGAGTACGAGTGAACAGTGTATCAAAAAGCAACTTTATAAAACAATGGATGGGCCTGCTGTGCATATATTAATTTAGCTTGAGTATTATTACAACAACTAACACAATTTTGAATAACCAGAAAAACCATGCGATGGATGATACCGACTAATTTATTGTTATATTACTATAATGATTAAAGTTAATATCTATTACAAAAATGAGTGCTGTAATCGTGATAATCATAATTTATAGAATAGTATGTACAGCAAATAAATGTTAAATTGTTCAATAAATGAATAAGTACACAGAGCATTAATTGTCGGTTTCTGATTCTTCAGACGAAGACGAACCATCGCCTCCTAATTGTATAATCAAGGGCTCCACTTGAACTTCTATCACAATGTCCAGTTGCCACATTTTAATCTCTAAATCTTGAACATGGCGAATAGAATTTTTCCAGTTGTCTGATGTTACGTTTGCAACAGCTTCTTGAAACAAGGGACGAAGATCTGCCATTTTAAATGTTTTATTGTTTCTTGCAACGTTACCTTTGATCTGTGCAGTAGTACATTATTGGAGTAATCAGCACCACATTTCCACCAGCATCCACATTTCCACACACATCTCGACCAAATAGTTTTCTTCGACTAACCATTTTTCATTTTTCGAGACAAATAAGCATCCTCATTTCCACACACGAGATAAACCTATTTTTAAGATTTTTTTTTACCGCTAACATTCTGGACCAAATAGTTTTCTTTGACTAACCATTTTTCATCTTTCGAGATAAACCTATCTTGTTTGGTATCAATTAATATTAGAATTTTCTCAGCTACCCGAATTTCTAAGAATTTTTTAGATAGCTCCATTCCCCAGAGGGCTACCCTAATTTTAAGATTTCTTACCTGTAGCGACTTTTGAGCGTTCTTATAAATTTTTTAGTCATGCAATACATTAAATTAGCTTAGAATTTTACGCAGAATTTAAACCTGCAAACAGATTTAAAAACGGACCACCCCCTGCAAAGTTATACTTCTTTAAAACTCTCAAACCTCTTTAAAATTTTTGCTCATTTATGACATATGCTTTAACCAATACAAAAAAATAAGCACACAAAATTTTAATAATTTATTTTTATCCAATTTACAGTTTAATAAACTAATCATTCCAATGTAATGTGTTTTAAATATGTAAATGGGAAGGTCGACTTTTGACGTAATCATCGCGTGGTTAATAATTAAGAAAGCGCATTTTGCTGGTATGAAATTTATGGAATTTCTCCTGTTATGAAAAGAAGAATGCATTCGTAATTGAAAATGCGTGTTACTTACCTTCAGCCTAATTAAGTATTAATATAGCAAAATATTTAAATTCAATATTTTCGAAACTTCCAATGTAGCATTAATTTTATAGCATTAATTCATTTGTCATTATTTATAATCCAGCAAATATTCTAGAAAACACCATTGCGCTATTGAATGCTAATTTGTTAACGATCATGTGAATCACATGTGAAAGCTGTATATAATTTCTTTTCTTGGACTTTCTATTAATTATGTTTGAGAATATGTTTCAATGACGTACATTTGAAATCGAAATATAATTGCTTGTACATTACCAATAACACGAGGTGCTGAAAAGTGCGTATTTAAGGAAAATACAAACGTCATTTAGTAATATAATTAACGGTTTTCAAACCGTATATAACGCGGCGTGATTAGAAAAAATTCTATTAGTTTGGCACGCTTTTGTGTAAAGCCCGTTGAAATTTTAAAGCGTCGTTTCGTGTAGTTTTTTTTGTGAAAAGTTTTTGAAGGAAGGTTTAAGGGTAAGTATTATTAAAATATTATTAAAGTAGAACTGAATTTATTTGCAAACACCAATTATTATGTATTCTGTTATTGGTTCTTATTAGTATTTTAAAACATTAATTTTTCCAAAATAATGCACTGTTTTACAGATATATTTTTCATATTATAAAGGTATGCTTTTAGCTAAGATAAATCAAAAACAATTCTCACAAAATATTTTATTAAAAATTAAATACATTAACAAAAGACCTCAATAGCAATACATTTTCTTTAGAGCAGTTTAAGTTACTCAAACAATGGTTTAAACAGTGATTGTACCTATCACCGAATCTTTTTAATTCTTTGAGTCTTGGAAGTGAGAATACACTTTCCATGTTTAAAATGTTGTTTGATAAATATTTTGATAGTAACTGTCTTTTCTGTTCTCCTTTAACATAGACAGTAGCATCGGGAGGTATGACTTCTTTCAGTAGATCACGCACATTTGTATATCCACTTGTGGACTGTCCATCCCAGCTGAGCCCATGGATTCTATGCTTTAACCACCGAACTTGCTTTTTGAAATCATCACTTAGGGTGTTATACTCCACAGCCATGTCCAGTATCTCATGCCATATTACATTCTTCGCTACATCCAAAATGGCAATCTCCTTGCAATAGAAATCACTAGTTTTGTATTGATATCCTTGTAAATCGATTATGAAACACATGCTTCCTCCTTCAAATCACAGATGGGATTGGGGTTCTAAGCAAATTTCTCCTATATATTCAGTTAAGGGACTTTACTCCCTCCTTTTATGATTTTTTCATCCAGGTAATTATCTGGATGATACTAAAGCAAGTCTGTTTTCTTAATCCAACTTTTCCCATCCCCCAACCATGACACTAATAATTCGCGCCCGTGCTTCCGTTTCCGTAAAACTTTTTCCACTAAGTACGTGTCGGGTGCTGCTGTGAGCTGAATTTCATCGTCGTAAAAAGCACCTAGAATTGGCCGACCTTCCAAATCTTGTAGCAGATAGGTTGTCGGTCTCGTTTGTTGTACTTTAACAATTTTGAATAGTTCTGTACTCCAGTTTGGATGAAATCCTCGATCGAAAACTGCTTTATATTTTGATATACGCACAATGTCTCCAACCTTATACAATTCTTGCGACTTTTAGAAACGTTGTTAGCGGTGTAAAGTTTTATTCTTTCCGGATGTTCTTCTGCTTCCATAGGCGTCATGTTAATAGCCCAATGCGGTGTACTAATGTATTCTTCTATAACCTTAGGCAAAATATTCACCCATTTATGACTGCCTTGCAAGTAAAATCTTCTGTACAATTTGTTTTTGATTGTTCTGATCAACCGCTCAACCATACTAGCTTTGATTGCGAAATACGTAGAGTAATGGTTTATCTTATATTGTTGCATAAGATTTTTAAACCAGCGGTTGTAGTACTCTTCCCCAAAATCCGTTTGTAGATTGATTTTTACATTATTTTCTTCTTGCAGCATTTTGTCCAATATTTTTTTCACAGCATTTGTAACTTCTGATCCGGTTTTATTTTTTAAAGGTTCTGCTAAAGCATATTTTGTGAAACAGTCCATCGCTATTATAATATATCTGTACCCATTGTTCACACGTGAGTAAGGCTGCATTTCGCACAAGTCCGATTGGATAAGGTCACGTTTCACATGTTTCAGATTTGTATGACGACGCTGAAAATTTTTTCTTGCAGGTTTAAATAATTCCTTAACGATGATTTCTTTACTCATTTTTGCTTAACACTGTTGCTAAACTAATAGAGTTATCTTTATCCAATTGCACCTTTGACATAAACTGAAGCTTTGGTTTGTAGTATTTGTTTTTTATAGCTGCTGGTGACGCCTCGTAAATAGATGCTATTGCAAGACCGAGCTCCTTCTCATTTGTCTCAGAAGTTGCAGTCAAATTAATAAAAAACTGTATAAACGTTTTAAAGTCGGATACAAGCTTATTCAATTTTTCATTTACATATTGTTTATTAACTGCATCAGATGGTTCAACTGGTTGAGCAAGCATTGCGATACGCTGGTTTCTTGCACTGAAGGCTTTATCTTTACGCTGTATATCATCAGAACTTTTTAGACAGTATGAAAAGGCTTGATTCACGAGCTTGATTACAGATTTCTTATTAACACAAGCACTATCGTCTTTAGGATCCATTACATCAACTAACCTTCTTTTACGAAAACTAATTGTTTCTTTTCCAGACTTGAATACTATAGTGCTTCTCTGATTAACTCAATCACTATCTTCTTTCGGGTCCGATGAATTCACTAACCTTCTTTGCTGCATATCGTACCCATCGCCATCCAACGTTAGCACAAATCCTCGACCTGGAGGACCGCGCCGAATATCAGCATCTTTACGCTCTGAACGTCCGAAGCGGTCGATAGGCATTTTAAAACTGTGTAATTATTTACTGAACTCACTGTATTATACCTTCTTCTCTCAACTCTTCTATTATGGACACCATCTCGTTAATGTTTTCCTCGCTTGTATTTCCAGCTCGGTTGGATGCGTTCAACAATCTCAGCCGATCCACAAGTTCATGTACATTATTCCAGTAGATATATTGCACCGGCTTTGAATTTAAACTTTTGTAAAACCGATTAGAAAAGCCTAAACCCGCTCCCTTAGACTGTTTTCTTCTCTTTGGCTGTTTTCTTTCGGCGTTCCTCCGAAATTCGGTGAGATATTTTTGCACATATTTGTTAAACTTTTTGTTATTTGTTGGGAATCCGCTTAAATCGTGCACCGCAAATGGGTTAAACTTTCTTCTCAAAATCGAGGCAGATTTGATCATTTCCAAGTAATTCGGTAAATCTTCATGCAAATTGAAATCGCCATCTTCGGGGCTGATGTCTTTGTAAACCAGCAGATTGTATAAACCCCTCGTACCTGGATATATCACATTGTTTAATGTTATATCGATAGTTTCCTGGTTAATTACAAATTCACTTTTCCACAAACTCCATGTATCGGTTTCCACATTATACTTTACTCCATAAATTGATTTGTCAATATTTTCGTCTTCGTCTCTAGCTAACACATCCGCATTGTAAAGATGGAACGGTTCTTCTGGAAGGAGTTGTTTAATTTTCTTTATAGGTACGTCCATGTTTTCGACTTTAACCTTTGTTGTAGGTGTGGGAATTTTTTCGGTGATCGATTGCAACTGGGAACCGGTTATTTGCAAGGGATCGATCAATTGTTTGTGCACCTCTTTGAATTTTTGCTGAGATGCAGTGTCACCCTTTTTGTACGCTACAAACTTTTTTCGCACAGCATCCTGCATAACATGAAGACTGCGTTTATTCGCAATAAAATTGTTAACGTCCGTCATCATGAAACTTTGGATGAGAACTAACTGTTTTTGAATAATGTCAAATATTTATATACACGTCGAAATTCTTCCGATACCGGCCCTTATCCAAATCAAAATCTTTCACAATAGTTATAAAATTATGTTTTGAGTCACCCCAACACTGTAAGCACATTTCTTTAAATTTCGGATATGTCATGTCACCGCTTATATGATCCGAAAAGATATGGCGAAGGTTTGTGTCATCCTGTTTCCATAATGCGATTACATTGGTGTTATCTCTGAGTCTATGTTTTAAGGCACTAGCGTAAGTTTGACATAGATAGAACGAATCTATTGCTTTATGTCGGCCGAACGAGAAAAATTGAGTGATTTTACTTTGCTCGTTTACAGGTATATCATCGAAAACCATAATTGAATCTTCTTTGGTATCTCCGGGTTCAATCAAATCATCGTAATTTTTAAACTCATGGTACCCAATTTCTTCTTTTAATGGTGTAAAAACGTTTCTTAACAATTCGTGTTTCGGTTGAAATAAACTTTTCAAAAATACATACACATTTTGGAATCTAAGGCCGTTCTCGTGCAGGATCAGAGATATTAAAGCGTTGGTTTTTCCACAACTTCATGGTCCAGCGAATATAGCTCGTATGTTAGACGGGAACAATGAACCATGTTTACTATCCTCTCTTGCACTACCAATAGCAAAGTTATCATAATTCTGTATAGGTATTGTAACTTTTTGTTTCGGAGTCTCCATATTGCTTCGAGCGTACGCTTGCTTTTGCTGCTGCTTGCGGTGATAGCTTAACGTCTCTTTCGGTATATTATATTTTTTACTGATGGAGTAAATACTTGATTTACCCAGTCGAACTTCTTCTATAGCTTTTTCTAATGCTTCGTTGCTGTATCCACTATTTCGTTTTCTTATGTAATTGCGAACCATGCTAACCAATACTGTCGGAGACACTTTCACTCTATGGGGGATTTTCACTCTATGGGGCAATTTCACTCTATGGGGCAATTTCACTCTATGGGGCAATTTCACTCTACGGGGCAATTTTACTCTATGGGGCAATTTCACCCTATTCTGATAGAGGTAAATTCGCTCTAAAATAACTAGAACTTATGTACAGAGTGGGAGATGCTCACCATTCGACAAATAAAAGTAGACTAATTGAAACAAATTAATTCCTTGCTTTTATACAATTTTATTAAAAATATATACAAAATATTTAATTGTGAATAAATCTATTAACAATTTCCGTAAACGGATTATATTCAAACATAGAGTCATGTATAATTAAAGCATAAGCCTTCATCGACGGTTCAAAATTTCTTGAAGCTTCTAATTCCATTCTTACATCAACAGTTGCATCCTTGATGCTTTCAAATTGATGACGACAGTCGATTACAAAGACAGGTGATTCCTTAAACCTGTTGTAGTCCATTAAACTTTTATTTGACGATTTGTTCGGATAGTATTTTTCCATAAAAGATGCATAAGACAGGTACGCTGGCAAGTAGTCATTCTGCTCGAAATCCAAATTTAATCGACCTTGAGGGAACATCTGAGAGATTAAAAACACTTTGACATTGGTTATGTTGGCATTCGTAAAGCTTGTAGCATTTTCTTCTTTCCTATCGTACTTCCCATTTTGCGGCGCCAGTAATATCCACCAAGCCTTCTCTGTTTCGTTCGATACTTTAATTCTCCATACTTGTGACTTTGATTGTGTTAGAGACGGTAATTCATGTAGTTCCCATTTTTTGAATGCAACCATTATAGATGATTGATTTTGCATTTCCGAAAGCAGCGATGCCTTGGCAGTCACTTAATGTTATATGCGGAACCTCCCATGAAATACGTTGTATTTTGAACGTTACTGTATTTCCAATCGACTTGTAGCAATTTACGTCCGACTTGGATCTGATTAAAATCAGCTCTTGAGGCATGTTGACGATAGTTTTCTTGTAATCTTCAAAAAACCCAAAAATAGTTTTTAGCGGTATAGCACAACTAAACCGTCCATCTTGGAATATGGTATCTGGCTTCCACCCGGTACGTGTAATAGATTTTGTTTCTGATTCTTCCATGGATACTAAACCTTTAATAGTTCTTGTAATTCCAGGGATTCGGCAGACATCTATTATTTGATTATTACCCAATTTGTATTGAATTTCCTCAAACAGAAAATATGGCGCATTTCTAGTAAATTCGTAAGCTTTAGGGTCTGGTTCTGCTGCTCTAATCGGGTCTACAGTTGTTGACGCTTCTCTTAATGTTTCCGTAGGTTTATAGGTACCCCTTATAAATATGAAACTTTCATGGGGATATGTGATGTTATCACTGCTCTGGATTTCAATTGAAATTCGATCGTTGTTTTCTGCGTTTAATGTAAAGTGAAGATATGTATAATAATCTTCCTTTATTATGGTCTCGTCTAATTTATAACCTCCAAACACATCCAATTTGGGCACGTCCTCATATTTAAGCCTTCCAAGTCTAACGTTTTCATCACCGTGGAGATCTAAGCTGCGTTTACTTCTGCTGCCCATCATTTATAACTTTTAATCCTAAAGATTTTAAAAAACGTATTTCTTCTGCTGTAAGTCTCTCGACAACTTGACGCTTTGACGTCGTATTCACTTCTAATCGTCTGGGGGTGTTGTAGCGTGCTTTATATACAAAATCGATAGGCATTTTCAGCTACTGTGTGTATGTTTCCGGTGAAAAGTTTACCAATTCACCCAAATGATCGACTAGTCTGATTGTAATATTATCAATTTCTGTCACGCTCAGCGGATAATATATGACGTGGTTAGGTTCCTTTTCCAGATTATACCCGGGTGGTACAGATAGACTGAATTCGAATATGCTGTGGGTAAGAAAATTGTTTCTGAACGATCCGCTGGTGATATTGGTTTCCACAAAAATGTTTGAGACTGATATTATGTTCACTTGCTGATTAGCGATATGTACGGTATCTGCAGCCAATTTGCGGTTGGTAAACCCCAAGATGCTTCCAATATTGTTTTTACGGTTTGCTCCAAATTCTATCGGTATACTGCTTCGTATAGAACACTTTAATGTATTATTGTTGGCACTCAGTTTAAAATATTTTTCAATTTTCTCGTTGATGTCCGGCTTCTGACTGAACCATTTTTTGAAAACATCCTGTATATATGCATTTATTTCTTCTAATTCGTATGATCCAGGTTCAATGGTTATTCTGCAATGCTCTGGATCGTTAAAGTATAAGTTATTGTTTCCTGGATGTATGTTTTGCACAGTGTTACAGGTGTACAGTCCCACTAGGCCCAAAGCATATTCACCGTCCTGTTTCAATTTAATTGGCGGGTAAATGGATCCTGTCGATATGACTTTACCATACCCGAACACACTCACTGTTTTAGCCATTGTCACTAAGAAACTTTAACACTAAATGTCCACAATTGTATGTGTTGTAAGTCTGCTCCGGTGCACTGTTGTAGTAAATTTTACAACCTCGAAAATATCTCTCCACTTCTTCTTCTCTATGTTTGAATATAATCCGTTTACGGAAATTGTTAATAGATTTATTCACAATTAAATATTTTGTATATATTTTTAATAAAATTGTATAAAAGCAAGGAATTAATATGTTTCAATTAGTCTACTTTTATTTGTCGAATGGTGAGCATCTCCCACTCTGTACATAAGTTCTAGTTATTTTAGAGCGAATTTACCTCCATCAGAATAGGGTGAAATTGCCCCATAGAGTAAAATTGCCCCGTAGAGTGAAATTGCCCCATAGAGTGAAATTGCCCCATAGAGTGAAATTGCCCCATAGAGTGAAATTGCCCCATAGAGTGAAATTCCCTCATAGAGTGAAAGTGTCTCCGACAGTATTGGTTAGCATGGTTCGCAATTACATAAGAAAACGAAATAGTGGATACAGCAACGACGCATTAGAAAAAGCTATAGAAGAAGTTCGACTGGGTAAATCAAGTATTTACTCCATCAGTAAAAAATATAATATACCGAAAGAGACGTTAAGCTATCACCGCAAGCAGCAGCAAAAGCAAGCGTACGCTCGAAGCAATATGGAGACTCCGAAACAAAAAGTTACAATACCTATACAGAATTATGATAACTTTGCTATTGGTAGTGCAAGAGAGGATAGTTAACATGGTTCATTGTTCCCGTCTAACATACGAGCTATATTCGCTGGACCATGGAGTTGTGGAAAAACCAACGCTTTAATATCTCTGATCCTGCACGAGAACGGCCTTAGATTCCAAAATGTGTATGTATTTTTGAAAAGTTTATTTCAACCGAAACACGAATTGTTAAGAAACGTTTTTACACCATTAAAAGAAGAAATTGGGTACCATGAGTTTAAAAATTACGATGATTTGATTGAACCCGGAGATACCAAAGAAGATTCAATTATTGTTTTCGATGATATACCTGTAAACGAGCAAAGTAAAATCACTCAATTTTTCTCGTTCGGCCGACATAAAGCAATAGATTTGTTCTATCTATGTCAAACTTACGCTAGTGCCTTAAAACATAACTCAGAGATAACACCAATGTAATCGCATTATGGAAACAGGATGATACAAACCTTCGCCATATCTTTTCGGATCATATAAGCGGTGACATGACATATTCGAAATTTAAAGAAATGTGCTTACAGTGTTGGGGTGACTCAAAACATAATTTTATAACTATTGTGAAAGATTTTGATTTGGATAAGGGCCGGTATTGGAAGAATTTCGACGTGTATATAAATATTTGACATTATTCAAAAACAGTTAGTTCTCATCCAAAGTTTCATGATGACGGACGTTAACAATTTTGTTGCGAATAAACGCAGTCTTCATGTTATGCAGGATGCTGTACGAAAAAAGTTTGTAGCGTACAAAAAGGGTGACACTGCATCTCAGCAAAAATTCAAAGAGGTGCACAAGCAATTGATCGATCCCTTGCAAATAACCGCTTCCCAGTTGCAATCGATCACCGAAAAAATTCCCACACCTACAACAAAGGTTAAAGTCGAAAACATGGACGTACCTATAAAGAAAATTAAACAACTCCTTCCAGAAGAACCGTTCCATCTTTACTATGCGGATGTGTTAGCTAGAGACGAAGACGAAAATATTGACAAATCAATTTATGGAGTAAAGTATAATGTGGAAACCGATACATGGAGTTTGTGGAAAAGTGAATTTGTAATTAACCCGGAAACTAGCGATATAACATTAAACAATGTGATATATCCGGGTACGAGGGGTTTATACAATCTGCTGGTTTACAAAGACATCAGCCCCGAAGATGGCGATTTCAATTTGCATGAAGATTTACCGAATTACTTGGAAATGATCAAATCTGCCTCGATTTTGAGAAGAAAGTTTAACCCATTTGCGGTGCACGATTTAAGCGGATTCCCAACAAATAACAAAAAAGTTAACAAATATGTGCAAAAATATCTCACCGAATTTCCCCCGAAAGAAAACAGCCAAAGAGAAGAAAACAGTCTAAGGGAGCGGGTTTAGGCTTTTCTAATCGGTTTTACAAAAGTTTAAATTCAAAGCCGGTGCAATATGTCTACTGGAATAATGTACATGAACTTGTGGATCGGCTGAGATTGTTGAACGCATCCAACCGAGCTGGAAAAACAAGCGAGGAAAACATTAACGAGATGGTGTCCATAATAGAAGAGTTGAGAGAAGAAGGTATAATACAGTGAGTTCAGTAAATAATTACACAGTTTTAAAATGCCTATCGACAGCTTCGGACGTTCAGAGCGTAAAGATGCTGATATTCGGCGCGGTCCTCCAGGTCGAGGATTTGTGCTAACGTTGGATGGCGATGGGTACGATATGCAGCAGAGAAGGTTAGTGAATTCATCGGACCCGAAAGAAGATAGTGATTGTGTTAATCAGAGAAGCACTATAGTATTCAAGTCTGGAGAAGAAACAATTAGTTTTCGTAAAAGAAGGTTAGTTGATGTAATGGATCCTAAAGACGATAGTGATTGTGTTAATAAGAAATCTGTAATCAAGCTCGTGAATCAAGCCTTTTCATACTGTCTAAAAAGTTCTGATGATATACAGCGTAAAGATAAAGCCTTCGATGCAAGAAACCAGCGTATCGCAATGCTTGCTCAACCAGTTGAACCATCTGATGCAGTTAATAAACAATATGTAAATGAAAAATTGGATAAGCTTGTATCTGACTTTAAAACGTTTATACAGTTTTTTATTAATTTGACTGCAACTTCTGAGACAAATGAGAAGGAACTCGGTCTTGCAATAGCATCGATTTACGAGGCGTCACCAGCAGCTATAAAAAACAAATACTACAAACCAAAGCTTCAGTATATGTCAAAGGTGCAATTGGATAAAGATAACCCTATTAGTTTAGCAACAGTGTTAAGCAAAAATGAGTAAAGAAATCATCGTTAAGGAATTATTTAAACCTGCAAGAAAAAATTTTCAGCGTCGTCATACAAATCTGAAACATGTGAAACGTGATCTTATCCAATCGGACTTGTGCGAAATGCAGCCTTACTCGCGTGTGAACAATGGGTACAGATATATTATAATAGCGATGGACTGTTTCACAAAATATGCTTTAACAGAACCTTTAAAAAATAAAACCGGATCAGAATGCTGTGAAAAAAATATTGGACAAAATGCTGCAAGGAGAAAATAACGTAAAAATCAATCTACAAACGGATTTTGGGAAAGAGTACTACAACCGCTGGTTTAAAAATCTTATGCAAAAATATAAGATAAACCATTACTCTACGTATTCCGTAATCAAAGCTAGTATGTTTGAGCGGTTGATCAGAACAATCAAAAACAAATTGTACAGAAGATTTTATCTGCAAGGCAGTCATAAATGGGTGAATATTTTGCCTAAGGTTATAGAAGAATACAATAATACACCGCATCGGGCTATTAACATGACGCCTATGGAGGCAGAAGAACATCCGGAAAGAATAAAACTTTACACCGCTAACAGCGTTTCTAAAAGTCGCAAGAAGTTGTATAGGGTTAGAGACATTGTGCGTATATCAAAATATAAAGCAGTTTTCGATCGAGGATTTCATCCAAACTGGAGTACAGAACTATTCGAAATTGTTAAAGTACAACAAACGAGACCGACAACCTATCTGCTACAAGATTTGGAAGGTCGGCCAATTCTAGGTGCTTTTTACGACGATGAAATTCAGCTCACAGCAGCACCCGACACGTACTTAGTGGAAAAAGTTTTACGGAAACGGAAGCACGGGCGCGAATTATTAGTGTCGTGGTTGGGGGATGGGAAAAGTTGAATTAAGAAAACAGACTTGCTTTAGTATCATCCAGATAATTACCTGGATGAAAAAATCATAAAAGGAGGGAGTAAGGTCCCTTAACTGGATATATAGGAGAGATTTGCTTAGAACCCCATTCCCATCTGTGATTTGAAGCAGGAAGCATGTGTTTCATAATCGATTTACAAGGATATCAATACAAAACTAGTGATTTCTATTGCAAGGAGATTGCCATTTTGGATGTAGCGAAGAATGTAATATGGCATGAGATACTGGACATGGCTGTGGAGTATAACACCCTAAGTGATGATTTCAAAAAGCAAGTTCGGTGGTTAAAGCAAAGAATCCATGGGTTCAGCTGGGATGGACAGTCCACAAGTGGATATACAAATGTGGGTGATCTACTGAAAGAAGTCATACCTCCCGATGCTACTGTCTATGTTAAAGGAGAACAGAAAAGACAGCTACTATCAAAATATTTATCAAACAACATTTTAAACATGGAAAGTGTATTCTCACTTCCAAGATTCAAAGAATTAAGAAGATTCGGTGATAGGTACAATCACTGTTTAAACCATTGTTTGAATAACTTAAGCTGTTCTAAAGATAATGTATTGCTATTGAGGTCTTTTGTTAATGTATTTAATTTTTAATAAAATATTTTGTGAGAATTGTTTTTGATTTATCATAGCTAAAAGCATACCTTTAAAATTTAAAAAATATATCTGTAAAACAATGCATTATTTTGGAAAAATTAATGTTTTAAAATACAAATAAGAACCAATAACAGAATACATAATAATTGGTGTTTGCAAATAAATTCATTTCTACTTTAATAATATTTTAATAATATTTACCCTTAAACCTTCCTTCAAAAACTTTTCACAAAAATAACTACACGAAACGACGATTTAAAATTTCAACGGGCTCTACACAAAAGCGTGCGAAACTAATAGAATTTTTTTTTATCACGCCGCGTTATATACGGTTTAAAAACCGTTAATTATATTACTAAATGACGTTTGTATTTTCCCTAAATACGCACTTTTCAGCACCTCGTGTTATTTAGTAATCTACAAGCAATTATATTTCGACTTCAAATGTACGTCATTGAAACATATTCTCAAACATAATTAATAGAAAGTCCAAGAAAAGAAATTATATACAACTTTCAGATGTGATTCACATGATCGTTAACAAATTAGCATTCAATAGCGCAATGGTGTTTTCTAGAATATTTGTGGATTACAAATAATTACAAATGAATTAATGCTATAAAATTAATGCTACATTGGAAGTTTCGAAAATATTGAATTTAAATATTTTGCTATATTAATACTTAATTAGGCTGAAGGTAAGTAACACGCATTTTCAATTACGAATGCATTCTTCTTTTCATTACAGGAGAAATTCCATAGATTTCATACCAGCAAAATGCGCTTTCTTAATTATTAACCACGCGATAGTTACGTCAAAAGTCGACCTTTCCATTTACATATTTAAAACACATTACATTGGAATGATTAGTTTATTAAACTGTAAATTGGATAAAAATAAATTATTAAAATTTTGTGTGCTTATTTTTTTGTATTGGTTAAAGCATATGTCATAAATGAGCAAAAATTTTAAAGAGGTTTGAGAGTTTTAAAGGAGTATAACTTTGCAAGGGGTTGGTCCGACTTTAAATCTGTTTGCAGGTTCGAATTCTGCGTAAAATTCTAAGCTAATATAATGTATTGCATGACTAAAAAATTTATAAGAACGCTCAAAAGTCGCTACAGGTAAGAAATCTTAAAATTAGGTTAGCCCTCTGGGGAATGGAGCTATCTGAAAAATTCTTAGAAATTCGGGTAGCTGAGAAAATTCTAATATTAATTGATACCAAAAAGATAGGTTTATCTCGAAATATGAAAAATGGTTAGTCAAAGAAAACTATTTGGTCCAGAATGTTAGCGGTAAAAAAAATCTTAAAAATAGGTTTATCTCGCGTGTGGAAATGAGGATGCTCATTTATCTCGAAAGATGAAAAATGGTTAGTCGAAGAAAACTATTTGGTCCAGATGTGTGTGGAAATGTGGATGCTGGTGGAAATGTGGTGCTGATTACTCCAATAATGTACTACTCTGTGCCCATATTAATTCTATCGGATTTAATTCACAATGATATGGCGGCAGGCGTAATACTGTACGGTTAGAGTGTCTTGCCATTTCATCAACAACAAATGTTGGAATAACAGCTGCTCTCCTAACAAGAATAAGAAGTTCATCTTTGACCATATCTTCTTCGTTGTCGATAGATTTTTCAGTTAACCATTTTTGAATACATGCTTTTTTTGTTCCAGTATTTGGTATCTTTTCTAGTTTTCTACTATGATAAGGTGCATTGTCTAACACTATAACAGCATTTTCATCGACACTTTTAAGAATTTCTTCAAACCATTGTTCAAAAACAAGAGCTGTCATTTCTTCATGGTAATCACCTGTTTTCTTCGACTCAAACACTTTCAAACCACCGCTGACAAAACCTTCCTCCGAGCCAATATGGAGAACTACCAAACGTTTTCCTTTTCCTGATGGATCATTTAACCCAGTCGTTAATCCATTAATAAAGGCTTGTCTTGGATGCAGAATGGTAGTATCTTTCCAAACCTTGCTTACGGTATGGCCAGCAGTAAGCCACGTCTCGTCCAACCAATATATTTTTCTTCTCTCATCCCTGTATTTCCTTATTTGTCGTAAATAACGTCGTCTCCACGCAACTATTTCACTTTTCTCTTTAAGGACACTATTTCTGGGCCTCTTTTTGTATCTATAATTCAACACATATTTTAACCACATCTATTCTGTTAAACTATATAAGTACATACTTAAAACCAATTTCATTCAAGAGGGTTCTCAGAGTGCTTCGTTTTAATTGAGGCATCTCGTTATCTACAGACACGGCGGATAAAATTTTGTTTAGTGTAGGTGGATCATTGTTTTCAAAAAAGGAGTGAACCATACGTCTAAGATGACTCTTAGTTTCAACGTCAATGTTGTCCAAAATTGCTCGTTGTCGATGGTACAGTTTTGGGGAACGTAATACATGAGTTTGCTTGTATTCACGTAGAATGTTGCACACACTTTTATCAGTAATACCTACAATGATAAGATTTAATAAATAAATGGTGTTCATTCAAAGTTATTAACATCACCAGCTGCTTTTGCAGTAAATGCAATATTTTCCGTTTTATTGTTGTTGGGATTTTGTTCAACACAAACTTTAAAAATATTTAAGATCTGCTGTTTATCCTCAACGGAAAAATGCCTGGACGGGCGCTTTTTAGGGGGCGAAAAACCCTGTTGATCCATGTTACACATAATTAATTGTAAATAACCTACACAAATGTAATAAGTATTGAAAAATACTGTTTTTGAAAAAAAAAGTACAAGAGCAAAAACTACGAAAGACGAGTGAACAAAAAATAAAGCAAAGACAAACACGAAAAACTAATTGACATTTGTAGGTTAATATTACAAATTGAAATGTGTGGTTGTGTGAATCCGGCCAACCAATACAAAATCTTTATTTCAACTTGGCGCTGATTTATGGGCGGAGCATTTACTGAATCTGTTCGTTAAACGCACTATAGATAGATTTTTAGCTCATCGTCAAGAAATAGGCTATTGTTATCAACAGTTTCAGTTATGTCATTGACAAAGATTAAAAATAAAAGAGATCCAAGATAAAATTCTTGTGGAATTCATGAAGTCGGATTAAACAAACGGGAGTAGAAAATTTTATATTTGACTATTTGTTGACCTTCAGTCAAGTATGAAAGCAGCAAATTTACTAATGATTCATGAAAATTAAAGTTACTAAATTTGGATACAAGAATATATATGACGATTTGCTCGAATGCTTTGTAGAAATACGCGTATTCTACATCTACTCTATTATCCATACTTTCTGATAGGAATTGTTTAAAAATAGCTAAATTAGTAATTGTTGATCTGCCTTTAATGAATCTGTGCTGGATGGGTGAAATGCGATGTCTAATAGAAGCGTATATTTGAATACATTCAAAAACTTTAGCGAAATTATTTAGAAGATGGACGCGTCGATAATTTCGAATATCAGATAAATCCCCTTTTTTATAGACTGGTGTTACACTAGATATTTTCCAAATAACAGGAAATTTTGATTTAGTGATAATTAGATTATAGATATGGTATAGAGGTTTAACAAGCACATCCGCACAAAATTTTACAAGAAAACTAAGGATGCCATCAGAACCACTAGTAGCTTTGGGTTTGCAGTGCTTGAATTCACTTAACACTTCATCATAAGTAAAATGGATGATTTTAATAATAGATGAAGAAACTTCTAAGGATGTAACAAAAGAGTAATAGTGATTCAGGTTTGAAGCTACATAAACACTCTGAAAATAATCAGCAAAAGCATCCACAATCGCTTGCGGTGGGGAGAGTTCCATTTCTGGGTATCGCATATTTTCAGGAATGCGTGAAGTCTTTTTTTTGCTGAATATATGACCATGTGCGTTTGGATTCACTGATAATCAAATTTTCCGCTTCGGTCAAGTATTCCTTATAAACATTATTAATAATCTGCTTTAAAACGGTTCTTTGATTAGCAAATAATTGATACTAGTACTGGGATTGAAACTTTTTGTACTTCTTATGTAAATAATCTTTATGTATTGGTGATGTAATTGCATCATGAGTAAACCACGGTAGATCTTTGTGCTTCACAGAACACCATTTCATCGTACTGTTTTCAAGAATATATTTTGAAGTGTATTATAAAGAACGTAACAAGCTGCATTAACATCTTCTATAATCGTCAATGAAGATAAATCGGCTAAGTAAAGCAGTTGGTGTAGCAGTGACTTGTTAGCTTTTTTAAAATTAGAAGTGTCAGAATCATAATTAATTTGGAATTGGTTATGCGTCCGTTGCATCACACAAAGTTCTAGGTTGAGAGCTGGATGAGTCAAATCCTCAACTATTAGAGGATCTCCTCTAGTGACGATACACTCCCTGTTAGTTAATACTAAATCAAGAAAACGGCCATATATATTTGGTACGTTATTATTTTGTGTTATGTTATGTTGGTTTATAAAATTAATTAATGCTGCAGATCGATTTGAGTTGTCATCCTCGTATATAGGAGTATTAAAATGACCTAGGAATAGCACTTCCTCACTGCTCGGCACGCTCAATGTGTCCAGCATCTCAAAAAATAACTCATAGTTAGAGAAAGCCAATGAATGGGGGATGTAGATACACATTTATTACTAAAAAGTCAAATGCTTTAAAAGTAACTAACGCATTGTCAGCACCCAATGACCCCCTCCCCCCTGATTGACTTAGTGTTACGTAGTCTCTGTCTTTTGTAAATACTACGCAGTTGTGAGAGAAGAACTCAGTATTCAAAATATTCTGAGAGAACCAAGTCTCAGACAGAGCGATTAAATTGACATGAATCGACCGAATTATAGAACTCAATCACTTTGGATATAAGTCCACGACAATTTTGATAGAGCACTTGCACAGGATTATTGTAATTGGGGTTGGTTAGTTTAACAAAGCAGGTGCAGTTGTTGACTTCTTGGATATGAATGGTGCATTATTTTTATATTTTAAGATTAAATCCATGTCTCCTTCAGAGATTCTTTTGTTAAGATCCAATTTTATATTTTTAATGGTGTTTCTTTGACATAAAGTTAGGTCGGGCCGAGAGTGTAACTTCCAATTGGGATGCTTCTTATTAGATCTGAGGACTCTATGAACATCATCTATATTGTCGTATATTAGCTTTAATGGACGAACAGTGTTGCTATTACGGACACCAAGCCGTAATATTTTGTTTCGTGCTTGAAATTTACCAAGTCTAGCAAGAATGGAAGATATGTGCATAAAATCATCATTAAATTATCTTCAGTCGAAACTGCTCCCGACTCCGGTATATTAAATAGTAATAATTTGTTAGCATGTTGATGCTGATCTTCCATTTCAGCTGGAATTTCATCTATATTTTGAGTTCTACTATTATTTGTAAAAGAAATTTTAACAAAAGCACATTCCCCCTTAATTTGTTGGAAGCTGTTTTACACTGTTAGAATTTTGTTATTAAGCAGATCGATTTTTTCATTTATACTTGAAATAATATCATTTTTAAAGCGATCAAACAGCTGCTTAATTATTTGCTCTATAAAATCAATTGTTAGAGTTAAAGAAGCAGTTTTACTATTAGAACAATTTCAAGCATGTTTATAGTTAATCCTGAAACTGGTCTTTTTGAAAATTTTAGAATAACTTGACAACGAACTCTGGTTAGGAATGGTATCAAAATTTTTCAGAGTGATACAAAAGCTCGCATTTCATATTATTGTAGTACCTGAAAAGAATTTAAATATTAGAAATTTTATAGAAGTAAACGGTTCATGTCAAATGTTACAACCGGAAGCTGTAGTTACATTAACTAAGGAAAACGCATTGGAGAATCTGTTTTAAATATTTTAATCGTAGAAAATATTTATACCGAGTAAATTAATGGAATTTGTTTAACACAGTTTCTTTAAAAATTCAAGCCAAAATATATTTTATGCTCCCATGCAATAGCAAAACTGCGTTCTTACTCAAACCCATTTGTTAATTTAGCCAATGTAATCTGATTCTTACGGTTTTAATCCATTGAACTGTAAAATTTGCGCTGTTAATTATGAATAAATAATTTTTTATATTTATTTATATTATCAAAAGAAAAATACGAAGACATTAAGATTTTAAGAGTGATGCAAAATTTATTGAAAAGTTGTATTCAAACCGCTGTATAAGCTAAGAGAAACTTTTTATTTCTTGGTTTTTGCTTAAGCACCGCAAAATCTTACTCTCCGGTATAGACTACCTGAATTCCTTTTTCTATCTAGAAAAGAACGATACAAGAAACTTATTGAACCGTTGCATTTAAAACCGCTATATAATCAAAGAGAAACTGCATTCCCTTTGCTTAAATTCCAGGTATTATAAGTAATAATACAAGCAAATTGAAATTTCAGTGACAACTAACTATCACTGATGACAAAATTAAAAATATTTTATTTAAATAATTTAGTCTTTATAATCGGCACCGCGAAAAAAGGCCATTACGTGACTATTGCTTGAATCTAGAATACACATATATACATTCAAAAATGTACCTATTTTCTAATGAGTGTAATAAGCCTAGCGCGTTAGCTTATTAATATTTACGAGTAATTGTACATGAAAATAAAGCAAGTCCGGTATTACATGTCGTAGCTTGTTTCATGTATAAAGACGTTTAATTGATTAGAGTAGTATTCTGAACTCAACGATAAGAATATTAATATAGTATCTCTTCTGTCATAATATAACTCTACTTTTATTGATAATTTCTAAGTGCACAAAGGACAATGTAAATCCTAGCACAAAACGATGAATTGTTTTATAAACGAAACGTGGCACTTTTCAAAATGAAAGCTAACAATATCATGGCATGATGATAATATGGAAAGTGTGAGGTGGCCAACTGGGTATGATAGAATAAACTTTCTAGTAGTTCATGCTGGATCAAAGGTATGTTGTGTAGATGTTTTGTGTTTGCTTCCAAATCGAATAGTAGTGAATATCATAGCGAATTGAAAGAGGGTGCAATTGTACAGTATACTGAAGAGAGGTTAATAAGCGATTTGGAAGAACCACCGTTGATCGTATTAGACAATGCACTTCAACAGTAAATATTACTCGACAAAGTTCCAACAGCATCTTGGAATAAGGTTAATTATAATTCAATGACATATTACACATAGTGTTCAACATACTACACAGATGTTTTAAAGTGAATTAATAAGTTTAGTCCATTCTAAGCGGACCTGCACCTTGACGACGTTCTAAAATACTAGAATAGGTGAATGGCTTGCGCGTTTCAATGAGCTAAGGAACCGAAATATAGGTTTAAACAAATTAGTGGAGTCTTTAGTGAGGAACCAGACTAACACAGTTCCCCGAAAAAGGGCAGCAGCATTTTCGGTACTTAGAGTGGCAGAGACCATAGGGGTCGGTATGAAATTCTAAGACACGCGACTGCGATGTGGAAGGCAACGGGAAACCACCACATTACCTACCAAGTAAACAGTGTACTCAAATTGATATTAATGATGATGGCTTCCTCTGGAGTATAAATTTCCGGAGGTAAAATAGTCCTCCATTCGGATCTCCGGGAGGGGACTACTTCGGGGGATGTGATCGGAAAGTATACAAAAAGATCCGTGAACATTCTGCGAGTCGGAGCGTAGAATGTCAGAAGTATGAAACAAGTAGGTAAGCTAGAAAGCCTGAAACTCAAAATGGATAGGTTTGCACTAGACATAGTAAGAATCAGCGAAGTCCACTGGCCAGAAGCGGGGGATTTTTGGAGTAGAGACTTTAGGGTAATTCATACAGGATCAGAGGAAGGAAATTCGGGTGTGGGAATAGGTATGCGAAAAAGATAGGACAATGTGTAGAAAACTACTTACAAAAGAAAGAAGGAGTACTCATGGTTAAATTTGAATCTTAACCAGTAATAACCGTAATAATACAAGTATAATTGCCCACCTCTAGCTACAGTGAGGAAGAGGTAGAAGCGATCTACAAAGATATCGAAGACATACTAAGATACGTAAAAAGATATGAAAATTTAATAATTACGAGGGATTTTAATGCAGTGGTAGGTGAGGGTAGGGAAAGAGCGATAGTAGGTTTATTTGGTTTAGAAACGAGAAATGACAGGGGAAATAGGCTGGTAGGAGTTTGCGACAAGAACAACTTAACCATAACAAATACATTATTTCAACATCATGCTAGAAGACGATACACGTGGAAGATGCCAGGAGATATACAAAGATATCAAATAGATTACATTATTATTAGACAACGGTTTAGAATTCATGTAAAAAACTGTAGAAACTATTCGAAAGCAGATATAGACACAGACCACAACATCGTAATTATGAAAGCCGCACTTAAGTTTAAAAATCTGAAAAAAGGAACGGAAAAGGGCACATTAACTTTGAGAATCTAAAAGATAAAGATATCCATGAAAGATCTCAAAAAAGTCAAATGAACTGATGAAAGATATCGGGAAAATTTCTGATACTAAGGAAGTAGAAAGAGAATGAAGTAACAGTAAATCCAGCCTAGACATGGCGGCAAAAGATATTCTGGGGTATACACACAAAAAAATAAAAAACCATACATAACAAAGGATATCCTAAATTTAATAGAAGAAAAACAAAAATACAAAAATAGATCAGACGAAACAGGAAAACATAGATACAAAGCCATAAAATGGGAAATTATTCGCAGGTGCAGGAAAGCTAAAGAACTATGGATTGATGAAAAGTGCAAAAAGGTACAAACTAAGATGGAAATAGGAAAGACAGACGAAGCATACAAATTAATTAGAATAAATTTTAGGAATATAAAACCATATAGCAAAAATTTAAGGGACGCGGGAGGAAACATCATTGAAGAAAATGTAGAGAAAGTAGCTAGATGGCAGGAATATATAGAGAATTTATATTCAGGAGAGGAACTAACAGCATTAGAACAAAAATCAGACATTGAAAACGATGACCTGGGATATCCTATACTTAGAGATGAGTTTGAATTAGCATTAAAGGGTCTGAAAAATGGTAAGGCATCGGGTACAGATAAGCAATCAGAAACTCTAGAAACCGCTGGACAAGCAGTAACAGAACGTCTCTTCCGACTTGTAAGCTATATGTATGACACAAGCAAGATACCCAAAGATTTCAAACATAACGTCATAGTATCTATACCAAAAAAACGAAGCGCTGATAGATGTGAAAATTTTCGAACAATAAGTTTGACAGCACACGTTTCAAAAATACTAACTGGAATTGTACAAAGACGAATGGAAAATCGAGCTGAAGAAATACCGGGCGAAGATCAATTTGGGTTTAGGCGCAGCAGGGGAACACGGGAGGCTATTTTAGCTCTGAGGGTGATAATGGAGAAAACAATAGAGAAGGGAGAACGCGTATATATAGGGTTTGTAGATCTGAAAAAAGCATTCAAGGACGTAGAATGGAAAAAAGTGTTCGAAATACTCAAAAAGATTGGAATGAGTTTTAAGGACAGACGGATAGTACATAGCTTATACAAAGAGCAAGCGGCGGTAGTAGAATTAGAGCAAGAAAGTAGTGAAGTATATATTAGGAAAGGGTGAGACAGGGATGTGCCTTATTCCCATTAATTTTTAACTTGTGCATAGAAGAGGCAATGAATACCGTAAAATGCAGGAAGACATTTGGAATTAATATGCAGGGACAAAAGATTGATATGCTTAGATTTGCAAATGATATAGCGGTATTCGTATTTAGCAAAGAAGAATTGGAAACTGCTCTTAATAAAATGGAAACAGTTCTGCCGGAGAGATATGGTATGAAAATTAACAAAAATAAAACTAAAGTTCTAGTATGTAAAAGAGGGAAGATAAATCGAAAAGAAGAATACAAATAGGTAACGAGAACTTACAAAAGGTTAAGGATTTCTGCTACCTAGCAAGTCAAATAACGCAGGATGGGAAAAACACGAAAGATATAAAACAAAAATTAGCACAAGGTCGTGCTACATTTAACAAGAAAAAGTAACTACTGTGCTCAAAAACCACAAACATAGAAACAAGAAAAAGATTGCTTAAAACATATGTGTGGAGCACAGCACTGTATGGCTGTGAAGCCTGGACAGTAAAGAAAGCAGATAAGAAAACGGTAGAAGCCTTTGAAATGTGTTGCTACAGACGTATGATGAAGATATTGTGGACAGACAGTTAAGAACAAAGAGGTACTAGAAATGGTAGGGAAAGAAAGTAGTATGTGGAAAACAGTAAAAAATAGAAGAGATGCGATGATAGGCCACATACTAAGACATGAGGGAATAGTGCGGAATATAGTAGAAGCAGAGATAGGAAAAAAGAGAAGTAGAGGTAGATCTAGGTTAGACTACTTCACGCAGATATTGAAAGATGCAGGCTGTAGGAATTTCAGGGGAATGTGTAGGCTAGCTCAGAATAAAAATCGGTGCAAGAACGCTTCCAACCAGACGCAATATGAAAAACCAATGACAAAAATAATAACTGTACTTAAACACCGTGATGACTATAAACAACTACAGATATTGGTTTTGCAATACTTTCAACTAATGTTAATTGTGCGAAAGGATTTACCGGAAAACTATTAATACGGCAAATGTCTAAGTGTTGGGGAATCCTTGGCAGCCACAGGCTGCTTAACCACCTTCACATACCACTGAATCTCGGTAAAATAGGGAATATAATTAGAAAGCAATAGAAGGGAATCGAGCTGTATATAGGCTGTTGTGAGAATTGCAGGGAACTGGGTAGGTTAGCTCAGAACATAAATAAGCTGAGGTACACGTCCAACCAGTTTTAAGACGTAAAACCCAATGACGAAAAAATAAATGCTCTTAAATCTGAAGATTATTATAAACAATTACAGGTGTTGGTTGTAAAATATTTTCAACTAATGTTGATTGTGCGAAAAGATAAATTAGAATAACTATTAATTCGACAAAGATTCAAGTGCTGGGGGAACTTGGCAGCTAAAGGCTGCTTACCCCTCTTCACACACTGCTGAAAATCAGGGAATTAGGGTATAAACTATATAATAATAGAAGGTAACCGAACTGCATCAAACAAGAAAGAACAGCAGCTATGGTCAAAGACAATGAACATAGATACAAGAAGAAAACTGTTCAAAGCATAGTGTCGAGCACAGCACAGTACATCTATAAAATAGGGGCAGTAGGAAAAGCAGACAGATAGAGATAGAAGCCTTCTGGAATGTTGTGCTTCAAAGGACAAAGTTAATAACAAATAGGTTGTAGAAATAGCAGAGGAATAAAGATATCTGCGGAAAACGAAAAAATATGAGGCATAGAAGAACAGGATACGTTCTAAGGCATTTCTGGGGAATGGTACGGAATATATTACAAGCAGAGATAGGAAAAGATAGGTAGGTGTAAACCGAGATCAGACTTTTGCACACAGGTCGGGATAGATGTAGACTGAGCAAATTTCAGTGAAATATGTAGGTTGGTTCAGACTAGGAAACAATGAGGGTACGCGTTCAACCAGTTCTAGAACTGAAGACCTAATGATGATGATGATAAATAAGTTTAGTAAAATCTCAAGTTACAAAAGAGATACAAAGTAGAGGAGCTTCTAGAAAGCCATGTGCATAAAGTTCTGCACCTACCATCATATCGTTACCAATTTAATTCAACATAAGTAGATAAGCAGGGTATGTTCTAGCGCAAAATGTGCTATTTTCTAATGAAAAAGACCGGTTTTCCCATGTATTTTGAGCATTAAAGTCTCAAAAAATCTAAGGTCCGTTCCGGTCATTTTTATCCCATACATTGAATTCCACTTAGTCCTCGTCGCATACATCTTTGATCGTAACCCAATAAAATCTGTTATAAACCACCCCATTATTTTCGTCTTTCATCATACCCAATACTTTTTGTGCCAAGCATTGATATCCTTATAAAGAGGATCATAGGATCAATTCAGGTGACTTTTCAGCTCAACATCCTGACTGGAGGAGTCTATTACTTTTATTTTTAGGAATAGGATAACACTAAACTATATAAAATTTTATTGAGGGGAAAATATTTACAATCAAATATTCTACATTTGTAATTAGTATTATATTTCTTCTTGCTCCATACTCAAATAATGTCTAACAAGTAGTTTTGCATACGAACCAGGAAGTAAATGACGTTTATCATCATGCGGGCTTAGGGCAATCTTCTCCTGAGCGATGGTGTGAACCTGATGCTTGGATTATGGAATTAGATTCTGCGGTACAAATACTTCCCTGTAATTTTCTATGAACTCCACATAATCTTAAAACGTAATTCTATTCTTTGTTACTAATCTTTTAATCCCATTAATTTTCTTTGTAACAGCAAAGTCTCGGATGCCAGGTGATTCTTCCTCTTCTCATAAGAGTCCATTTTCCTTTGTTGTCTTAAAAATTCTTGTAGCATACATGTTTGATCGTTACCAAATAAAATCTGTCATAAGTCGTCCATTATTTTTATCCTTTATCATACCCAATACTTTTTTGTTAATTGGCGGAATTCCATAAATGTTGTTGGAACGATAGTCGGAAATATCGAAATGTTGCTGACAGTCTCGCTTCAAAGTTTCATAAGGATCCTGATTTACTATTTTATAAATTAGAGCAACTGTATCTGTGTAAAGAACTTGGCACCCATCTCCAAAGGTTGCGTTTATATATCCTTAGTGAAAATCGTAATTTGTCAACTTGGCTATGTCGAGAATACACATACCAACATATATAGGTTTATTAAAATATATTTCAGATTTAAGAATTTCCACCGCCACCAGGTTTTCATCAAAGATTGAAACATTTTTGAATAACTTGCTGGATATTCTGGCTTCGGCTCCATATCCGCCGTCCCAGTTTTGCACAAGTTTCATATTACAATGTCTTTGCTTGTTCTCCATCGTTTTCCCAAAGACAGCATTGTTAATTAGCCTGAACGAGTTCTTCTCAAATTCTTTCCTTGCTCGTTTTCTTGAGATCAATGTAAGATTTTAGCGAGCAGCTTCGTTTAAGTTTCAGCACCTTGTGAATAGCTTTTAATTTAAGTATGCTACAAGAATTTTTAAGACAGCCTAGGAAGAAGAAGCTGAACTCTTACTAAAACAGAAAGAATTACCTGGCATCCGAGACTTTGGTGTTACAAAGAAAATTAAAGGGATTAAAAGATTGGTGATAAAGAATAGAATTACTTTTAAGGATTATGTCGATTATATAGAAGATTACAAGGAAGTATTTGTAACGCAGAATCTAGTTCAATCATCCAAGCATCAAGTTCACACTATCACTCAGCAGAAGATTCCTTTTAGCCCGCATGATGATAAACGCCACTTACTTCCTGGTTCATATGAAACAATACTTGTTGGACATTATTCAATTATGGAGCAAGAAGAAATATAATACTTATTACAAATGTAGAATATTGATTGTAAATATATTATTCTCAATAAAATTTTATATAGTTTAGTGTTATCCTATTCTTAAAAATAAAAGTAATATACTGAAAAGTGACCTGAATTGATGATATGATCCTCCTTATAAGGATTTCAATGCTTGACACAAAAGGTATTGGGTATGATGAAAGACGAAAATGACAGATTTTATTGGGTTACGATCAAAGATGTATGCGACGAGGGTTTTTAAGACTGCTATGTGGAATTCAATGTATAGGACAAAAATGACCAGAACGGATCTTAGACTTTTTGAGACTTTAATGTTCAAAATACATGGTAAAACCGGTTTTTTTCGTTAGAAAATTGCGCCTTTTGCGCTAGAGCATACCCTGCTTACCTACTAATAGATGATTATGGCAACGTTAAGGTGTCCAATATGTAAAAGAAAGCTATACAACGGTGTCTTAAGGATTTATAGTGAAAATGTATTCAATATACCGAAACGCTTATAAGCAGATGGTATCTTCATGAAAGCGCTTAGCTGTGACTGTTGATGATTTAATAATATAAGTGGCTCGTGACAGCAAAATGTTAACAGGAGGTGACGACAATTAAAAACTAATCATTTTAGTATCGACACAACTTCACTGTATATTTTTTGATTCCCACAGTGTATTCAAAACTATTGTATTGTAATCTCAAGTAATTCTTCAGGTAAAAATGAATCTTCGCACATTATTTATTTGTTAATTCAATTGCTTTTGTATCACTTATATAGTCAATCCTATTGGTGTGAAAACTGTTTAGGAAGCCATATTAGTGTTCGTAATTATTTATATCCATTTTAAATGTACACCTGGAGAATTGTTATGCATTAACTAAACCTACACCTCACGAGATGATGGGCAATTAAGATAAGCGACTTTTTCCTTATACACACGTAACCTGAACGAATTTAATTTGTTTGGTATAACATGTTTATTAACATTTATTGATATAAAGTAAAAAATGTGCATTTTCATAATTGACATTCTAATATACGTTGAACCTGCGTGTTTGCTAAGTTAGGTTCAAAATAGCTAAAACACCAATTCAATCTTTGTGTATTTTAGGATTTTCTATTTTTTTGCAAATATCTATTGACAGGTTTTACAACAAACCATTCGTTGTATGCATGTTATATATTATGATAATTATAATTTTATTAGTGACTAACTAAATAAGAGCAGGTCGGTTACGAGCACTAAATTCTACAATAATCGAAATGGGTTTGGAAATAAAATTGAATTGGCAATGTTATTTTCTCCTATAAAACTTCTCAATAAATGTAAATGGATGGCCTGGTCATTTGACTTCAGAGATACATATTGATTCATAGGAATACAAATGATCACTTGATGGTCTTCATTCCTAGTCCCAACTATATAAAGAATGCCTTGAAAATATTTGTATACAGTTTTCATGAATAACGCGGAGTTATAAACTCATTTTGTTTCCAATGTATTTATTAGTCATTACTCTGAACACCGAACAATGAACAGTAAATTATTTCCGGTAGCAAGGAATTGCAATAATTGATAACTTTATAAATACTAATTATTACGTTCTGCAATGTCTCTATATAACAATGATCTGTGAGTTTATTGCAGTAAAACAATTCCTGTATTCAGAAAACGATTACGACAAAATGTTAAATCTTCAATTTTTCAAGTTTAGGAAACATGATTGTGTTCTTAAATCCATTAATAAAGTCATTCTGCTAGTCTTTTTTGTATCGCTTAAAATACCTTCTGACGCTTTTTTAAATATGAACTGTAGGATTCTTTGCAATTGCCTGTATGCGGATCATTTCTGAATCCAGAACTCAGTTAAACTAAGTAAGAATTTTATTTCTTCGAAAACCCTTCATTTAGTTTTACTTATTGAACTCTATAAAAAAGTTTTTCGAAACCTATACGGGCTCAAAAAATTTGACCAAATTACGGCACGTTTCGTTGGAAACGTACTTCGAAGCATTAATTCCAAACTGAGCGGCTTCAAATTGTGATTAGTTTATCATAATTTAACCGATTATTCTTAGACAGAAGTACTACTGTTTAAATCTCCATGGAAACTCTTTGCCATTGCCTGTATGCAGATCAATTCTGAATCCTAAACTCAGTTGCACTAAGAAAGAAATTTATTCTGCGGTACAAAGTTTCCAGCGTCGCCGTGGATCAATGTAGTAAGCGTAAGACTACGGATCCCAAGGTCCTGGGTTCAAATCCCGACACGGCCGACTGCTTGAAAAATAACAGGTGTGCATTTTTCACAAAAATTACACCCTCGTTCGGATGAGAGGTTAAATAGAGGTCCCGTGTGTGAGTGTTGCCACGCACGTTAAAGATTCCTACCTTGCCTGGAACGGCAAGGGTTTCCAGGCAACAAAAAGCTCGCCTCCTGGCCAATGTAGTACCTTCTGGTGGAGCATTGGAAATATAAATGCACGGTACAAAGTTTCCGTGAATTCTTTTTTTCATCAACAAAATTCTGAAAACAATTTAGTGCGTATATTAACCAAACCTATAAATATATATTTCTTGAAAAGAGATTACATTTTTGGATATTATTTCGTGTTCATCAACTTCATCGTTTTTATACATGTGTACAAAAAGGTAAATATACCGGGTTTCTTCATATTTTTTCATAATTAAATTCTTAACCCGGTGTCCGTATGGCAGGGTATTATATAACGCAACATATTTTAGAGCAACACATTGATGCTCTAACGAGCCCTAGATCTGCTGATCTTTGAGTATCTATCTTCATACCAGTCCTTTTAGTATGAATTAATCTTGTTTGAAAAACAATTAGTATAAGAGTAAAAGGTGTTTTGTGTAGTATGCGCATTTCATTTACCACCGAACGGATCATGTAATTATTGAATTTAATGCCACACCCCACCGCACACATTACATTTTTGTTTTAGTTTTTTATTTATTTTTTAAATTAAATTTGTCTAATTTATTCGTAGTTCTAGAAAAGTATCACACTACGATTTAAAATAATGTTCTATGAAAATAGCAAAGAGAACCTACTCAAGTTATGAGAAGAAGTGCAAGTAGACAATGATTATTGTAAGATAAGAATTAGAATCAGCTGTAGAAGACGCAAGAACGGACACCGAACATAATAATTTATGGTGCAGGTTTTCGTATTTTTACTGAATTAAAAACCAGAGTATCTAAATAAGCTACGAATATGTTGGAAAAATGGTTTGACAAGATGGTTTCAGCTGCATGGAAACAACCGTAAAGACGAAGCCCGAACATATAATTATTTACCTGCTTGGTGTAAATCTTTAAAAACCGTTGCAGTACCGGCAACTTATTTTTACAGATGAAATTCTGTCAGATAATGCACCGTACACAAAGAAGTGACTATGGGAAATACCTCGAAGTTATTATCGTTCTGACACGCGCCATTTAACTGAAGATGGTATGCTACAAGAACTAGAAACTTACATAAGGATTTCGAATGTAGCTGGTTTACTGAAATTAGCAAGGCTATATCTTGATGATTTGTGGACTATTGATGGTTAAGGGAGTTGATATTTTTAGAGTAACAATGTGCCAGAGAGGATATAGTTTATTATTATAAACGTTACACTTTGATAATGAACAATCTCGAGTAGAGAGTTGTCAGTTGGATAAACTGGTTGCATTTAGAGCAATGTTTGATGTTTTCATTGAAAATTATTTGAATGTTTACACTCCTAGTGAATATGTTACAATAGGTGAGCAATTAGAGACATTTAGAGGTCATGTAGTTTCCGTTAATTCATACCATACGAGCCTGCAAAGTACAGAATAACGACATTAGCTTCATTATAATTTGAATAAGGGCCGCTATACTTGCGGCCACGTCCCCAATGTTCCACCCGGAGGTACTACATTGGGTGGCATTCGCTTCAGCTGATGCACGAATTTTTATGTTCTGAACCAAGAGGTTTCGTTGGTAAGCAACCAAAAAGTCATTTAAACGTAACTAATAAACAGGAGGATATAGTTATGATGTTCTCTGGGCCAATAAAAAATAGCGGTCGTAATGTAACACCTGCTGATTGGTTTGCAAGTACCCACTTGTATCCAGATTGCTCAAAAAATATAAACCGACATCAGTAGATACTTTATGGAAAAACAAAAAAGAAATCCCTCTGTAACTTCTACAAACAAGAATAGAGCTTTAAGCAGCTATATGTTTGCATTTCAAAAAGATGTGACTCTGGTGTCCTACATACCTAAGAGAGGCAATAATGTGTTATTATTATAAACAATGCATGTACGGAAAACGTTGGAGAGTATGTAAAATTGAAACAGCTCCAGAACGATTCCCAAAGCAACAAACATTAATACTGATCAAACCTGTCATTAATTGTTTGCTTACCTTGCACTTGCATTCACTATTGGAGTCCCGTAAAGCAAAAGTATTATTCCCAATTGATACGGACGCTTAAAGTACTAACAGTGATGCCGGCAAAATGCGATTCAATACTCTTCTGAATGGCAAAATAATCATATCAATTTTCCATATGCGCAGCAAACAATAATAAACGATATGGCCATTGAAATTGTGAATGGATAACCTCCAACGGTATACAGTTTGAACATACCTCTACCAAAAATAGTAAATTTTGTTTATACGTAAAGTAAATGGGAAAAAAAGAATCATCATTAGGTCTTCAGTCCTGGAACTGGTTAGACGCGTACCATCATTGTTTCCTATTTTGAACTAACCTTCACATTTCTCTAAAATTTGCACAGCCTGCATCTATCGCTATCTGATCTAGATCTACATCTACCTCCTTTTTTCTACCTCTGCTTGTAATATATACCATACTATTCCCCAAAAATGCTTTAGAACGTATTCTGCCCTTCTATTTCTCTTATTTTTTTCTACAGATATACTTGTTCCCCTACATTTCTATAATCTATTTGTTATTAACTTTGTCTATCCAAGCTATCATCTTCATACACCTAAAGCAAAGCATTCCAAAAGGCTGCTACCGATTTTCTGTCTGCTTTTCCTACTGCCCGTATTTCATAGGCATACTGTGATGTGCTCCATACATATGCTTTCAACAATTTTCTTCTTGTTTCTCTGTTTGTTGTCTTTGATTATAGCCGCTGTTCTTTCTTGTTATATGCAGTTCGATCCCCTTCTATTGTTTTACAATTATATACCCTATTTCTCCGATACTCAGTGGTTGTGAAGGGTGGTAAGCAGCCTGTGGCTACCAAGTTCCCCCAGAAATTGAACATTTACCGATTTCATATTTTCTCCAATATATCTTTTCGCACATTCAACATTAGTTGCAGATATTTCACAATCAACACCTGTAGCTGTTTATAATAATCATCAGAATTATCTGCATTTATTTTTTCGTCATTAGGTTTTCCGTCTCAAAACTGGTTGGACACGTACCTGTACTTATTTATATTCTGAGCTAGTCTACACAGTTCCCTGAAATTCTCACACAGCCTGTATACAGCTCGGTTGCCCTTTTATTGTTTTCTAATTTTATGCCCCATTTCAACGAAATTCAGTGAAGGGGATTAAGCAGCCTGCGGCTGCCAAGATCCCCCAGCACTTAGACATTTGCCGATTTAATAGTTTTCCGGTAAATCCTTTCACACAATTAACATTATTCGAGAATATTGCCTAAACAATACTTGTAGTTGCTTATATTAACATGTTTAAGAACAGTTACTTTTTCGTCATTGATTTATTCATGTTGGGACTGGTTGGAAGCGTACCTCTATTGATTTCTATTCTGAGCTAACCTACACATTTCCCTGAAATTCCTACAGCCTACATCTTTCACTATCTGTATGCAGTAGTTTAACCTAGGTCTACCTCTACATCTCTTTTTTCCTATTTCTGTTTCTAATATAGTCCGCACTATTCCCTCATGCTGTAGTATGCTATCATCCTCTCTCATCTATTTTTTACCGTTTTCCACATATTTCTTATTTTCCCTACTATTTTTAGTACCTCTTCGTTCTTAACTTTGTTTCTCCATGTTATTTTCATCATACGTCTGTAGCACCACATTTCAAAGGCTTCTACCTTTTTCCTGTCCGCTTTCCCTACTGTCCAGGTTTCACAGCCGTACAATGCTGTGTTCCACACATATGTTTTAAGCAATCTTTTCCTTGTTACTATGTCTGTTGGCTTTGAACACAGTAGTTGCCTTTTCTTGTTAAATGTAGCACTACCTTGTGCTAATCCTTGTTTTATATCTTTTGCGCTTTTCCCATCTTGCGTTATTTGGCTTCCTAGGTAGCAGAAATCCTTAGCCTCTTGTAAGTTCGTGTTAAATATTTGTATCCTTGTTTTTGATTTATTTTCCTCTCCTTTGCATACTAGTACTATAGTTTTAGTTTTGTTAATTTTCATACCGTATTTCTCTGTTAGAACCGTTTCCAGTTCATTAAGAGTAGCTTCTAATTATTCCTTTCTAGATGCTAATATCGCTATATCATATGCAAACCTAAGCATATCAATTTCTTTCCCTGCATAGTAATTCCAAATGTTTTCCTGCATTTGACAGTATTCTTTGCCTCTTCAATGTTCAAGTTAAAAGTTAAAGAGTATAGGGCACATCCCTGTCTCACACCTTTCCTAATGTTTACTATACTACGTTCCTGCTCTAGCTTTATTACTCTTGTTTGCTCTTTGTATAAGCTATGTACTACTCGTCTATCCCTATAACTCATTTTAATTTTTTGGAATATTTCGAATATTTTTTTTTACATTTTGCATTGTCAAATGCCTTTTCCAAATCGACAAACTCTATATACACCCTTTCCCCTTTTTCTGATGTTTTTTCCATTATCACTCTCAGAGCTAAAATAGCCTCCCGTGTTCCTCTGTTTCACCTAAACCCAAATTGGTCTTCTCCTAGTATTTTTCAGCCCGTTTTTCCATTCGTCTTTGTACAATTCTATTTAATATTTTTAATACATGTGCTGTCAAACTTATTGTTCGAAAATTTTCACATCTATCCGGGCCTTTCTTTATTTGTATAGTTAATTATGATGTTACATTTGAAATCTTTGGGTATCTCGCCTGTCTCATACATATAGCTTACAAGTTGGAAAAGACATTCCGTTACTGCTTGTCCAGCGGCTTTTAAAGTTTCTGCTTGCACCTTATCTAAACCCGGCGCCTTATCACTTTTCAGACCGTTTAATGCGAATTCAAACTAATCTCTAAGTATAGGATATCCCAAGTCATCATTTTCAATGTCTGAATCCTGTTCTAATACTATTAGTTCCCTTCCTGCATATAAATTCCCTATATTTTCTTGCTATCTGCCCACTTTCACTACATTTTCTATAATTACGTTTCTTCCGGCGTCTCTTATATTTTTGCTATACGGTTTTATATCGCTAAAAATATTTCTAAATAGTTTGTATGCTTCATCTGTCTTTCCTACTTCCATCTTAGTTTGTACCTCTTTGCACTTTCCATCAATCCATTGTTCTTGAGCTCCTGCATTTGCGAATAATTTCCATTTTATGGCTTTGTATCTCTGTTTTCCTGTTTCGTCTGATTTATTTTTGTATCTTCGTCTTTCTTCCATTACATTCAGGATATCCTTTGTTATCCATGGTTTCTTATTTTCTTTTTATGTATACCCCATAATATCTCTGGCCGCCATGTCTAGGCTGGATTTAATGTAATTCTATTCTGTTTCTACTTCCTTAGTATCACATATTTTCCCGATATCTTTGAGCAATTCATTTGACTTTTTTCGAATCTTTCTTGAACATCTTTATCTGTAATTACTCTAAGTCAAAGTGCCTTTTTCCGCTTCGTTTTTTCAAATTCTTAAATTTAAGCGCGGACTTCATAATTACGATGTTGTGGTCAGTGTCTATATCTGCTTCTGGGTAGCTTCTACAGTCTTTTACTTGATTCCTAAACCGTTGTCTAACAAGAATGTAATATATTTGATAGCTTCCTATATCTCCTGGCATCTTCCACGTATATCGTCTTCTAGAATAATGTTGAAATAATGTATTTGTGATGATTAAATTGTTCTTGTCGCAAAATTCTACCAACCTATTTCTCCCGTCGTTTCTCGTGCCTAAACCAAATAAACCTACTAGCGCTCCTTCCCTACCCTCACCTACCAATGCATTAAAATCCCCCGTAATTATTAAATTTTCATGGCTTTTTACGTATCTTAATATGTCATCGATATTTTTGTAGATCACTTTAACCTCTTTGTCACTCTAGCTAGAGGTGGGCATGTATACTTGCATTATTACTGTCTTTACCGGTTTAGATTCTAATCTAACCAAGAGTACTCACTCTATCGTTCTTTTGTAAGTAATTTTCTACACAGTATTCTATCTTTTTTCGCATAGCTATCTCCACACCCAAATTTCCTTCCTCTGCTCCTGTATGAATTACCCTAAAGTCTACACTCCAAAAATCAACCGCCTCTGGCCACCGAACTTCGCTGAACCCTACTATGTCTAGCGCTAACCTATTTATTTCTATTTTTAGGTTCTCTAGCTTACCTACTTGCATCATACTTCTAACATTCCACGCTCCGGCTCGCAAAATGTTTCAGACTCTTATTCTGGACTTTCCGATCGCATCTTCTGAAGTAGTCCCTTCCCGGAGATTTGAATGGAGGACTTTCAACTCCGGAATCTTTTACCCCAGAGAATGCCATAATGGTTATTTCAATTTAAGTACGCTGTGTACTTGGGAGGTAATATGGTAGTTTTCCGTTGCCGTCCACATCGCGGTATTGTGTCTTAGATTGCCATACCGACCCCTATAGTCTCTGCCAGTCTAAGTACCGAAAGAGGCGCTGCCTTCTTTCGGGGACCTGTCTTTCTCGGTTCCTCACTAACGACCCTACTACTTTGGTTGGACCTATAATTTGGCTCTTTAGCTCATTAGAGCACGCTAGCCATTTCACCTGTTTTAGTAATCTAGAACTTCGGCAAGGTGCAGGTCCATTCGGAATAGGAAAAAAAGAAAATAAAAAAAATTGAGCATCGAAATGTATGAAGTACTTTGCATTTAATACCTATACCAATAATATAATAGATCGTAAAATCTGTAGAACTTAAGGATAGAAAAAGGAAACTAATAAGTTGCACGAAAGAATGCTAAATTACTTATGGAGGAGGAAGTGATACGGCTTTGTTAATCGGGTGTACCGCTTCACCCGTGGGTGTTCTTAGTTTAATCACCCTTGTTACACCATCACCACCCCGTGAAAGATTTGCCTCTCTTGCCAAAGACCAACACGCTGGGGGTGATTCAAGAGTAAAGTAAACTACTAGGTCACCTATTTTAGTGGGTAAGCCGCGTCTAGCTATAAACCTATCTAACGTAACAAGGCATGCTTCTGTAGTTAAAGCGGTAACAACTTCTATGTGAATGGCTCGACATACCATACAAATAAATAAGGCGATATATAACTTTTGAATTTTTGTCAAACGCAACGGGGATATCTTAATCATAAAGGGACCGGCAAAATCTTAGCGGCGTAAAGCATTTTCCAGGTTCAACTCGATGATGTGGAAGGTCTGCCAAAGTGGTCGGAACAGGTTCGTCCTGAGAGCGACAGTAAGTCATGCAGCGAGATATTCTACTTCGAATTAGTTGACGGATACATGGAATCCAAAACGTACGGGTAACTAGTGATTAAGTTAACCGAGGAACCCCATGGCACGAATACATAGTAATCACATATAATCACATATTAATACCACTAACCTACTATTTTTTGGAATAAGGTAAGAATGTTTGTTAGTTACGGTAAGGCTGGAATGACACAGACGGCCCCCCACCATGATTATTCCAGAGGGAGACAGAAAAGGCGATAACGGACAATACATCTTTGTGTAAGGTCGCCCATTTTCTAATAATACAATGTCATCATAGATATGTTCGTACTGAGCAATTTTGATAGCAAATATAAGGACATCATGATTCTCAAATGCAGACAATGGACCAGTAGTCCTTAGATGATTACGTTGACGTACTATATAGTTGAAAGTAAATCTCTCAATATATGCAAAAATTCTTTGAACTTTAATCAAATTTGAAGACTTTTGTAGAACTGACAAATATTGTTCCACATCAAGGGTAGAAACTAAAACGTATTTAACAGGTTTAGAGCCGTCTTCAATAATATTCCGTGTATATTTATCACTTGGCCAATCAGAATACTCGCGGTATAAAAAATCAGAACCCCGCCACCAGCGCGTACAATGCAATAGTTTGGAAGGTTTTAATCCTCGGCTTGCAGAGTCGGCAGCATTCTCAGAACTAGGAACGTACCTCCATATGACTGTGGGTTGATAATCATAAATTTGAACAACTCGGTTCTCAAAAAATTATTTTAGTTGATAAGGTGGCGTACGAATGCACGTCAATGTGTTCGTAGAATCACTAGCACATATGGGTTCTAGTAATTTTGTAGCGTCAAAAGCCAATGCAGCATATTTCAATAGCTTAGTCAAAAGACATACTACTCCTAGTTCAAAACGAAGAATTGCCCACGTCTTTAACGAGACAACGTGTGTTTTAGAGGCTATCAAATATACAGAAATATTTCCTCCAACTTCTATTCTCAAGTACACGACAGCGGCCATCGCTGCGGAACTGGCGTCGGAAAGAACGATTAAACGAACTTGGGTAACGCTAAATTTCCAAATACAACGCGGTATTGTTATATGCTCAAGAAGTGGCAGTTCTGCTTGTATTTGCCGCCATTCTTGAAGAATGCCTACGGGCTACTTTTCATCCCAATCCACCTTTTGCAACCATAAGCGTTGCATAAAGCATTTCAAAAGAACCATAAATGGACTTAAATAACCATTAATGTCAAATATGCGTGCTATGCGTGATAAAATCCCTCGCTTAGTGCGGGTGCTAGCAACATTCGGAACTTTAGATTGAAATGCATCGAAACCCATATCCCAACAGGGACTTAGCACATGGGGTAAAGTCAATGTAGAATTAGAGTGTGGTAGATTTAGTACATTGGTATCAAAATGATTGATAACAGAAGTGTGGGAACTTCCCCATCTACCTAGGTCAAAGCTACCTAATTTTACTAAATTAATCAATTCAGTTTTTAGATAGAAAGCATCATCCGTCGAATCGGTTCCGGTAAATATGTCGTCAACATATGTAGATGAGCGAAGGATTTGAGAAGCCCTAGGATAAGCATGAACCTCGTCAACTACTAATTGCTATAAAACGCAAAAAGCAAACCTCCAAAAAATATATAAAAATTTTCTATCTTCGGGATGCATTGCGATAAATCTAAACATTTGTCGGATATCGCAAGTTAGCGCGATTTGAGGTATCCGAAATCTTGTTATTACGGGACTAATATCCGTATGTAATTGGTAAAAAAAACTGGTAAAAAAATGTCATCGAGACTTGTGCCATTATTGTCCCTATCGGCAGGGCTAAACACAATTCGAACTTGGATTTTTGATGGCGTGTTCTTAACCATGCCATGGTGGGTTATAATATATGATGTCGGATTCACAGCTGGTGTGAGTTGTTCCTGCGGTATGTAATTAGCAATATTTTCTGAGTATAACTTATAAAAGTTTTTATCGCGCGCAAACCGAACTTTCAATTTTAGAAAGCGAGTTGCAGCCAATTCACGTGTTGAACCTAGTGTTCGTGAAACATTTTCTTTGAAAGGTGGTCGTAACACATACTGACCTAAATCGTTTCGTTCAGTAGGAGACTTGAAATAATTTTCACACGCCACGTTTTCAGGAGACAGTTGTGGTGCAAACCTCCCAGAAAGCGCGAATCGTGTCACTATGGGACGTCTCTTGTAAGATACTGGTGTGTAACGCAACACCAATGTGCATTTGACCAGTGGCGGGCTATCACGCATTATGACCCAACCAAACGAGGTAAGGAGCGCTGAGGGCTTACTTGTTAAACGGAAGGGATCGTTGGGTGTGGCATCTAAGACAGCTTAAACATCTAACAGCGTATCAACCGGGGCTGAAATGTAAAATTCAGAATCCGCCAATTAAAGTGAAGAAACTTTGTCTAATACCTGCTTAGATAAATTTGTTATCGGAAGATCAGCGGTTATAGAAGATAAAACAACAGCCTGTAAATTTAAGGAAACTTTGTTGTCATATATTGATATCACTTTACAAGTAGCAAGACCATGAACTTTTGCTAGCGCAGACTGACCTATACCGCGTATTTCCAACGGCACTTCTTGCGTTTAAGACCTAACTTGTTTGCTAACGATAATGTAATGAAGTTGAAATGCGAGTCGATCTAAAACAAAACGACAGCGATGCCAAGTGCCGTCACAAGCTAAAATTCGTACCTGAGCCATGGCTAAAGGCGCAACTGTTCCCTGTTCACGCGTGCAGGAACGAACAAGAGAAACTGCAGAATGAAAATGTTCAGTAGAATTATCAAAAGTTGAAGAGTGTCCTACCGTGCTTTGGGGCAGAGTCGGAGCACTACAAGAAATCGGTGTATCACTACACAGGAGCGTATGGTGCATCTTACTGCGACACCGTCTGCATTGAAATTTCAATTGACAAGCCGAAAGAGAATGTGACGATAAACACGCAAAGCATCTGTAATATTACTTTACCATGCATTGTCGTTCTTTTCACGGAGAGAAAAAAACCGACATTAATAGTGTAAAATCAAGAAAACTGAATATCGTTTTTTATTCCTTTGTGTCGTGGAAGTATCTATTTGGTTTAAGTAAACGTGTTTTTACTAAAAATCGACTCATTATCTCTCGAAATGAGAAATGTTTTACATATTCTCATAAATGAAAAATTTAATCGAAGACAAATCTATTAAGTTTGACTAATACATTTTTCATAAGTTGTACCTTTTCTTCTTAATATGACTCTTGGTTCCTAAATGGCAGAAGTGCTTGTTCTGAGGAACTGCACTCTATGCTAGATATAAGCAATGTTTTACAGAATCTTAATAAATATAAAACTTGATCCAAGACAAATTTGCAAATAAGGTATTTGTTTTTCTTAGAAATTAACACTCCTTCTACTTCATGTCACTCTGTATTACAAAATATTAAAAAAATTTTCTTGAGCACAGTAAAATAAATAATTGTAAGTAAATTATACTAAACATAATTAGCTTTATTCTGTGTTTGAATTGTATTTGCTTAATCTTGATAAATAATTTACTAGAATATAGAATAGTTTGCTTAAAACCAGCTCTTTTGTTACTAATATCCCAAAAATATTTACTTAAATTGAGATTTCTCTTACTAACCTTTAGAAAAATATTTACTTGTATCCAACTGACCATATACAGGATGCATGATCCATATAAGATATTAGTACCTGGATTTCGTCATCGTGACAGTTTATACGTATTTTGGAAATCTTTTTTAATTGCCACTTTGAGAAAAATGTGTTCTTAATAAAAAATTCAGCACTGTCCAAAAACAAAAATGCATCCATAAAAATTTAAAACTTTCTGATATTATACACTGCAGTCAATAAAATAGGGTTTTGGATTGAAGTAGTGCCTTTATTTTTAACGAATGCAAAATAAAGAAACGTATTTCACATTAAAAATAAATTAAACTCGCAATTAGAGTTTTGAGCGAATTTTTAAAATCTTTTTGAATAAACATAAAAATTGTTCAAATTACTAATAGTGCCTCAAAATTAAAGAAACAAATTTTAAATAATGACTTCGACTTATCTGGCCTTGTTTCCGATGCTCTGTTGTTTTGGCGTGTTGCATGGTAGATGTAGATAATAACTCTATCAGTTGAACAAATAATGAAAACACAAGAAGTGACATATCTTCAGAAAAGCTCTTGCAATTGAAGAACATGTATTAATGTTTATAAAGTAGTTTCTTATTGTCAATAATGCAAATACCATAATTATAATAACAAGTATTTAATTATAATAAACTTGAAACAATAAGAATATAAAAAATGAAATAAATTCTTATAGATATCTAACTTTAAAATATTTTGCCTGATCATTTGGCAAATTTAAATTTAGAAACGGTTTGTATTCAAATGATTCAATGCATTCCAGATAATATTTTGTTCCTTCACTTACCACTCTAAAGCAATTAAAATGATCAGTGTACTAAATTTTCAATTTTTTTGGAACTAAAACAACCTCATCGTTAATAATAGATCTATTATACGAAAGAGTCTTTTTTGTTTAAATAATTAATAATTACTTTTAAAGTCGGTTCCCTTATAGTTAATATGAGACTATTTTTGAACGCATTTCAATTTTTCTGTAGGAAAACTTTCTTCAACACAGATAAAATACGCTTTATTTTTACTAGTTTAAAATTTTGAATTAATGCTCAATATAGACTCAGGTTTACATACAAGTATATAAAAAAATTTCATCACATGTTTTTTGCAACGGAAAAAGGAAGGTTTAGGCGACTGTCACAAACATTCGTGTAGTTTTTGCACCAAAGGCAGCGGATAGGGCCTCAATTTTTAGTAGTTGTAGCATAATGCGTTATTATATGATATTTAGGTTTAAGGGTACCAAATGGCTCTAAATATAAAGCGTAATACCGTTTGATATAAACAGTTAACTCTAACATATTTTTATTTGTATAAGACAGCAGAAGCATTTTTCAACCATTTTTTCTAGACTATAACATAAATACTTTATTCGTTTTTGAATAAAATCTCCCATAAAACAAGTAAAAAAGTGTAACACAGTATATGCTTCCGGAGCGGACGTGTAAATTTTTATTGTTAATATGAGTTTTTTTAATACTATCAAGCTTATTACATATTTCAATCTCAATTCTTCATTCGGCAATTTAATGTGGCAAGAGAAATTAGATCGTTTTCGATAAAATTGCATATCGAATAAATTAGACCATATTTTATAACGCTTTTAAAAGCATCATGCATTATGTCCCGTGAATAATTTTGGACCACATGAAAAGGCGGTACAGAATTAAAAATTGAATCGGCCTGTATTTCACTCTTGCTATAATCGTAGTTTAACAAAACTTCATTATAGTTTGAACGGTTCTCAAGCTTTCCGAATTTTCCTCCTTCATCGTATAAGCGTCTCTCTTATGCATAGAACAAAATCTACAAAAATGGTCATGATTGAAAGGCCCGGAAAATAGTAGTAAATCGTTTAAAGCTTTGTTATCTCCTATAACTAAACTCAATATAAAATATATCCGTTTCGAACTCAAATCTGAATCTATAATTAAACCTTCAGTTTCTAGTTCTTTAATAGTTTAAATTAGTTCATACACACATTTGTTTGGTCCTGGTTTTTAAAATGTGCTACTTTTAGGAACATCGCTAAGTGCATACTATCTAGTTTAGAGAACTGATGTAACGGTGTAGGTGGAAAATTATAACAAAAGCAACATAACATTTGAGTACCAGTATAAGCTCCAATCGGATAGTTCACTTCTAAATCGTGAAAATATAAGAAAAATGGAATACAAGTTGTGTCGCCAAACAACGTTTTCTTTGTTTGCCACAAGTTTCCTTGCACAAAATTGGTTAGAATTTTGCCATCTTATCTTTCCAGTGCAACACTTCCGATATCTCATTTTGTAAAATTATCTTTGTTGGAGATTGTAGCAAGTTTGATTCATTTAAACATTTTATAATCTTGTGTTCGGTATTTACATCTTTAAAACGATGTAAACAAGTATCTAAAATTTGTGTTTCATTTTTCTTTTCAGAGTTAATTTCTGGTAAAACAATAATTTTAATGCATTGAGTACAATAGACATGTTTTCTGGAAACAAATTAATTAAGTCTTCGATCAATTTGTTAGTCAAGTAATCGTAACTGTTTGATTTAGAAATCAATAAAAGTGTGGCCTACGTTATTTTCGAAGTCATGTCTGATACCGATGTACTTGTAAGGCTTAAGGAATTTACGTTTATGGAAGAAATATTATCATTCTCGTTGGAATGCGGTTGATCTTTAGTAAGTTCACTACCCAAAATTTCAAATTCCACTTTCGAATGACTAAGAAATGACTTAAAGATGTAAATGTTTGGAAACAATTGTTTTGAGCGCGTTTATAAGCATGCGTTGATACTTCGAATAGACTCTAATGTTGGTATATCGCCAATGTTACTAGAATAAATAAAACAGACGATCATTTTAAAAGGAATTGCGTTCGATTATATTCGAAAATATTAGTTATTACAAAACAGATACTACTACTACTACTACTAAATTATCAATATTGGGGCAACCGCAGTTATAGTACCTTTTATTGATCTTACAAATAGAAATATGAACACGTTAGTGTGGTAGTATGTATTATCATTAAAACATTATCTGAAAACGTCTATAACTCAAAATTGTTTCAAAATTATGTATAAAAATAAAAAGATTTCTAAAAACTAATTAAAATTATCAAAAAATATCTATCAGTATATAGGGGTATACTACTTTAAAGCTGACAATAGAGATAATAAGTTTATTGAACTGAAATTTGAATTGTGTTTAAAAAAGTATTCCTCAGTCAATTGTCAAACGATCTTACATTCTACTTGATATTCTAAATTAAAAACAAAATAAATCTTATTAGCCGTCGATATGGCATGTAAGAGACTTTCACATTTATAGATAATATTATCATATACACAGTAAAATTCGTTAAATTTTCAGTTTTCATTAAAAACAGTAAAGGTTGGCAAGTTATTTTGTAATCACAATATTTTGATTGTCTCTGTGAAATTAACTTGAATATCATTATACGTATTCATTGTTTTAAGAAATGCAACCTAACTATCTGCAATACAGAATTTCCAACATTCGTTTGTTTCCCTATGTTTGGCATGGCCAGTAGGTAATAGAGCTGCATGTAGTAAATTGATTATATAGATGTCCCTTATATCTGTAAAATTTAAAATATACAATTTATATTTATATATATATATATATATATATATATATTTATATATATATTTATATATATATTTATATATATATATATATTTATATATATATATATATATATATTTATATACCTTTGTTTAACACCAACTTATTTCAGAGTTCCTTCAATGTGTCCAAGCTTAGTTTATCTTTTATTACACTTTTGAAGTGAGGCATTACATTTTTGGCAAATCCAACCCATTTTATAAACAAGTTATTTCTAACCTCGGCGAACAAAAATTTCAAATCGACGTATATCTAAAAGTTAGGTTAATTTAGTATTAAATTTTGTAAACTGTAAATTTTTTAACACTTGTTTAAGGGAAAATTTAATTTGAAATTACAATACTTAAAAATAGTTATTTAGGATAGAACATTAATTGAGGTTTTATACTAGAAACTGCAGTATTATGGCTGCGATATTACTGGAAGAAATGATTATAGCATTTCACAAGTAGTTTAACGTAATAATAATATTTTTAAAATAAGTACAGAAAGAGTAACAAATTGGTCCTGTTCAAGCGCACTGATGTTTTCAAACACATATTGTGCTTTTATAATTTTTCGAATTATTCTTTGACTTATTGTAAAAGATTATGCTATGTTTACTTACCAATGGTGTGCCTTGGGCATGTCTGTATTTTGGCCAGATTTCAATAAGTGATGAAATTTGTTAACCGGCATTTTTAATTTGATTAGATCTCTAAACACATATAGTATTCCATTTATCCAATACTATATCCCAGGGCTCATTATAAAGACACTACCAATTGTGTATATCGTCTTCTATTTCTATTGTAACTTCTAATAGAGAAGGTATGGATATTAAATGGATAGATGTGTTACTTAAAATTACCTGGCTCTGTTGTTGTATCAAGGCGGGATGTTTGGAGTCTTTTTCTTTTGGAAAAGTTCAGTTTTTCGCAGTTTTGATGCACTATTTTTGTTCGAATTATATAACCGACTTGTAGGATATTTTTCACTACAACAGTTGTAAACAGAGAGGATTCCTTTTCAAAAGTGGAGCAAATTTTCTCCGTAATTATTTTAAAATCTCTATCATGCATGAAAATCTTTTTCTCAATATGATATTGAATGATGTCTTTTATGAGTTTATCTCATACGGATATTGGCAATGCGTTATTGTTATTTTCGTATGCCTGTCAAACACTTAGATCGCCGCTGGTTGATTAGATAGTTTTTCAAATCCTGCAAGCATTAGATTTAAGCAAATTATTTAAATTTAAAAATATTCATACAAAGGCAGCAGTGTCTGTTAAGAGTGCTGGTGATAGTGATCGAAATGACGATGTAGATGTAAAAGACGATATCGAGGACGTATCATTAAGTACTGAGAACTTGAGCTCGACTCAAACTTTATCATCCAATCGGATATATAGGTAACTTGGTAAGTTGATCCGTTCCGCATGGCATTACCCTGAATAATAAAATAATGATTATTGTAAAACATAATGACAAACATGCCACCATGCATATTTTAAAATAAGAGTTGAGCTCATAAAAGGTGTATCAATAGAACTTGTGTGATACACATAGTAATGTTTAAATAATTGCAAAAATTAAAAATAATAAGCCATAACAATTTCAATTTCTGTAAAATGAAGGAAGCAGTCCTATACACACATATCCTATAGAAATTACATTCAAAGATCTCATATAAATGCATAACAACGCGTATATTAAATAATATATTCCCCATATAAAACAACGTTTATAAACATTTTTCTTAATGATTTCTAATATATGAGTATCATAAAAATGGGTCATGATGTTAAAGATTTTTGTCCTCATTGTCCTTGCAACATTAAATATACGCAAAAGAGAGCAGCAACCCATGAAAATATTAAAAATTTTGATATGGGTTTCTTTAAGTCTTCTAAATGTTCAACTTATGTTGTAATTGAATCGTTCCTCTAGCTCTCATTGTTTACGAGATAGCAATGGTGCACAATGGTGCTGGTGATATTAAAAATTCTATCTGTATTCAGTATAGCGAATATCCCGCAAAATTGAGTACTTTGTTGGAAAAACTTCCAAAAACATAAATGTCCTTATTTTGCACGAGAAATAATTGGTTAATAGCTCAACCCTTATTTCAGTTACACCTTGTATATAAACTATAGATGCAGAGTTGACTTTAACTGGAATTCTCCCTGGAATAGAGTCAATAAAGCTGAACCAAAATTTTTCATGCAAAAATCTTGTGGCAAGTCGATTTCTGTTTAAAGTTTAGAACTTTTTAAGGTGGTTTTTTGTATCATTTCCCCTACAGGAGCGTGAAAAGTTACCACCCAATTTGTTATTCAAAGAAAAATTATATCTTGTGTGACACCCCGTTCACAAGATCGTATCAAGAGAATTGTAGTGCACTATCTAATTTTGTTATTGTCAAAAGAAAAAAATTTAAAAAATTTAAAAAATTTACAAAATTTAAAAATATGAACATTTTAAAAGTATGTTTTAATGTTAAAGATGCGCCAAAAACATGTTGGCAAAGTCCAAGCCGATAGCAAAATTCATTTATAACATTTTGTAAAATGTCTGGAAGATATTTGTCGGATTACTTGCCTAATATATTCTTTGAATGGTGTTCGTTTTGAGTATCTTGTGCATTACAACATACTTTTGAAGTTTTCATATTTTGATTTTTTTTCCTATTTTTGGCTTTTGACAATCACAAAACCAGATAGTACACTGAAATTACATTTATACGCTCTTTTTAACGAGGTGTCACAAGAGAGACATTTTGATTTAAAAAAATGGGGGTTAGTTCTCGCACCCGTATGGAGGCGAAAATAAAAATACCACCCCAAAATGTAGCACATTTTAAGCAAAAAGTGACGTGTATCGCATATTTTACATAAAGATTTTGGTCCAGCTTTATGGAATTTATTCCAGTTAAATTCACAACCCTGTATATAATGCACATTTGTTTAAATTTGGAGTCAACATTGCAATTTCGGTTCTTATTGTTAGTGGTAGGGTGTGGAGATGCTATTAAATGACTAAAGATTTAGAGAAATGCAGGCTGTAGAGTCGTTTACACAATTGATGCAGGCTTTGAGTTTATTAATAGAAAAATCACGGATTTCCTTTTTGCAAACAAAAAGTTACTGTTAGTTCGTAAACTGTAAGTTCACATACTCTACATTATATGTACTATGATAATGGCACTTGTTTAAAATAAATATTACGGCAAAAAAAAGATCCTTACACCGTCTCTGTCTGAATATTTTTAAATTCTCTTAATTTTTGTTCTTTTTACGGCCATTAATCCCCTATTTTGTAATTTTGGTGAAAGTTGTAGCCCATAAAATAGCTTTTCAATGATGTGCACAGAATAAAAATATAAATAAACTTAGGCAACCAAAATCGCAATGCAGAGACTCGAACTTGGGACGCAGTATATTATACGCAACAGAAACTCACACTTTCAAGTAGCAATTTTCCTAATTTAGCACGAAATTGCACCATTATTTCATATTGGTTTTACGGAAATATATGAGGAAGACCTTCATTAGTTAATAACTTTATTCCTTCAATATCAAAACTCACACCTAATAAAGAAATTGTATTAGGGTAAAGCCAGATTTGGTTAAACGAAGTACTTATTCAAGATATTATATTTCTAAGCGATTACAAACGTACACAAGATTTGCACTCATGAAATGTACTTAATTTATAGTCGTATTGACATTAACTTACCTTTAAGATGCTGATAGAGAAACACAAAATTCCACAATACCAATAAGTTCTTAAAGGCAATTTGCTCTTGGGTTCCACCAAAGTCGTGATACGCATTTTCGTTGCCACTCATAATACAATGATCAAAATAATCGAACAAAATACTGTACGTATACTGTACTACGCACTGAATCGTACTTTAACAACAACTGAGTACATTGCACTGAGTGCCTTTAGCGGCACTCGCAGTGTTGTATAGTTTAGGATTAAGATGTTTTACATTTGACCTTTTATTTTTGATTTCGACCTTTTACTTTTATTGTTTTATTTTAAAAATTTTTCTTTAACTTGACAAATTGACTAAAAACTTTTGACGTAGTATGTATACAAGATTAACGTCGGGGATTTTTGGGAAATGTCTCCGTTTGTCCGAGGGATGTAACGCGAGACGTTACGCAAAATCAATTAGATCGGAAACACGTAGTACTTAACTTTGAATGGACTAATTTGTTACGGGAGTGCTCTGTAGAATATTTAATCTTATAGTAAATTATGTTTAAAAAATTTAAACTCGCACTTAAATCAGTATTTTTATTCAAAATTATTCTAAAACCACAAGAATGAAAACACACATGTTATAACTACAGAGTTGCATAGTATAGAAATGTCATTTTTATTGAGCTTTAGATCTATGAAATAACCGGAAATTCTTTGAAATGCATCCTTTAATTTGCGCTTTTGAAATTGTTAAATAAATTCCATGCAATATGACACCATTTCGAATAGAGATTGCTGTAATTATTATGAAAGTGAAATCACAATTAGCTAGACATTGACACAGCAGTATACAGAAGATTAGTTTATTATACATGAATTCATCGAAGCCGTACTAATAAGACTGAACAACGCATGGTTATGAGAAACACGTTTATACGTTTAGACTGCAATATATGCAAATATAAGATTTTAGATAAAAAAAATTAAGTAAATTACAGGAACTTACTACGTGTTATTTGACATAAAAAGTAAGAGTAATTTTGTGTAATAATATGAAAACCACGGGACATTAGACAAAATAGTAGGGGAATTAATAATAAAAGAACAGTGAGATTTAGTTATCAACAGCAAGAAGGGGGTCTTAATGCTAGATCCCCTAGCGGAATTAATTTATGGGGAATGTGGTAATAGTGAGCTTTGATAGGGGAGTGGTAGAGAGCTCTAGAAAAAAAATTGTAGACTAATTCCCTCCGGGATTATGCGGCGATTGAAATATAATATGACGTGCCTTTGCAAGAGACAGAGTGTATTCAACCGCATAAGTACGCATTTAATGGCGGGAAACCACTTTAGAAGGAGGTTGGTTGAAATTTCTCCATTAAATTGGACCTGTGTGAGAATGGTTTGAAATCAGAGAGCTACTGTGTTTGGACCATTAAGTAAATGATTTGCAACAATCCTGATGGTGGTTGGAAATTCTGGAATTAAACTGTGAATACTTTTATGAAACGTTTGAAAAACTGCATTATAAATTTTTAACCCTGTGCGTGTTTTGATAATTTTGGTAACTAATTAAAAATAATTAGTAGAAGTATTAAATGTACAATATTTCGGAATAGACAATGATATGAGGTAGCGTTGGAATTGGACTGTTTTCTTGTTTAAGCATCGACATTACCACTAATTTAGGAATTAGAAATGTAACACTTAGATAGAAAAGCAGGGAAATGTGACGTCGAATGGTTTTGTTACTGGATTAGGTAAAGTTGAGCTTTTCGAATTTTCTAAGATATAGTTCAACATCATCTGGCCAGATTTCACATAGGTTATTTTTAAGAGAGCGTATTTATAGGTGTATGTGTAACAAAATTGTTTTTTTTTTGTCAATAGGGGGTAAGTTTTAGATGGATTTTTATTTAACTTATTTAAGGAAATAGGTGTGTATATAGCATTTGTAAAGGATCTCCAACTATTGTAGTGACCGTTGTACCTGAAGGAGTAGTTTAGTTAAATAGAGAAACGTGACAATCGAATGTAGAAGAACCAAAACGAGGAAGTTTATGCAGAATAAGTCTTCCACATAGACAAGGACATCACGATACTTGCAATGATCGACTGTTTGGCCCTCCTCGATAGTGACCTCCATTGCAAGTTGTTATATATTTTTTATTTTACCTATTGAGAATTCTTGTGTAACTGTATCAAGCCTAGGGTAAGGTTTGGATGGAAATTGGCTTATAGTAAAAGAACATTCTTAAGACTTTTAACTAACTGAGTTTTTGATCCACGGTCGCATGAGATTGGGTCAGTGGGTATATTTGGGTTGAAAGAAACAACATAATAGACGCCATCTAAATTTTTTATAAAGCAACTGACTAAATGAATTTGCTTAAAGGAAAACTTGGAAACCTAAGTAATCGCTAACCACTTTAAATACAAAGTTTGATTGTCACAAATATCATACTTACATCTGATCTCTGATCGTCTTCTTCAAGGATCTAGCGATGAGTAGGGCGACTCTGAAACATAATTTCTACCAACATAGACACCCTATATATTTTACGGACCAGTATGAATATGTAATCTTTGAATTAAGTTCAATTTGTTTCCACTATATGGTGGTACACCTTCGGGTAAGTTTACCTTGTAAATACCTAACAAAATTTGGAAAATTTAATGATCACTGAGATATGAACTGAAATCAAAAAATAACTGTATATTCTCTTTTAAGACAAGTAAATAAGATTATAAATTATAAGTGTACTAATAAAATTTAATTCTTATAAATGTAATTTTTGGATCAGATATTTAATTATAGACATTATTTTTCATATTAAGTAGTCAATGTAGCGCTACTGCGATCTCACATTGTTTTAGAAAATTTACTTACCTTTTGGCAAAAATAATAAGTTGATAAAATACTCTAAGTTCAAATTTCATCATACAGGACTTACGTCCTATAAATTACCATGTTGGTATTTCAATTTGTGATAAACAAGATAACTATGACCGTTGTACGTCTACATCTGTACAACCGGTAAGGTATAATTTTTTAGGTTGAACACACTATTAATTACAAAAAATTGTCGTGCACATTGTACTTTATACTTTAACAAAAAGAGCTTTTGGTAAATTAATTAACAAAATTATTCATACGAACCATAATAAATTGCATACAGCAACCTAAAGTAGTTACAAGCTTCAAAGGGAAATCATTACATGCAAAATTTACGTAATGAACTTTGTTACGGCAGCATTATTTTAGAAACAAATGCATTCTTACCGATAGGAGCGACTACCTCTAACCTTCAAATGACATGTGCCTGAACTAAACACGCTAGGTACAGCTATGCATAGTGAAGTCGGCCATGTGTCGAACAAAATCGCTTACTCATTTACATCTTACGAGTTCCATAAATTTTAATTGAACTAAACTAAATAATATATCTTCCGATGAACTAAGCCTGCATCGAAATTACGTGGAATTACATCAAAATCATAACAGAATTATCGAAGTAATCGAAGTTATCGAAGTTATCGAAGTTATCGAAGTTATCGAAGTTATCGAAGTTATCGAAGTTATCGAAGTTATCGAAGTTATCGAAGTTATCGAAGTTATCGAAGTTATCGAAGTTATCGAAGTTATCGAAGTTATCAAAGTTATCAAAGTTATCGAAGTTATCGAAGTTATCGAAGTTATCGAAGTTATCGAAGTTATCGAAGTTACCGAAGTTATCGAACTTATCGAAGTTGCACTGTAATAAAATAATTAATTTCAATATGCTTACATATTTAAACAAACCGTTCGCCAAGAAGAGGTGTACACTACACTTTTACTTAAATTTTCACGGAAAATCCATTACGGCGCCTTTGCCAGGAAAACTTGATTTTTCTGAACATCTTGAGTGTTTTTTAACACCAAGCGACCTTCCAGTTCAACTAAGAAAAAAAAGTGACAATCGATCGCTAACCGTCGGAACAACTTAAAAATCTTAGATAGTTCAAGATGTAGGAACACGCTAATGGTTTGTATAAATTTTATCACAAAGGGCGACGTAGTATGTAGTAGATTGTAATTGTTATTGTAATTCAATTTAAAGTGTGTTTTGAAGTTTATCGGTTATTAAATATGCAATAACGATGTACCCTTTTTATTGCAACGGGAGTAGAGTATTTAGTGACGAACTCATTTCCTCCCTCATTTCTTCTCGAATCCCTCATTTCCTCCCAAATTTGCATGTAAATCCCCATAAGGAAGAAATGAGGGAATCCCTCACTTCCTCCCTCATTTCCTCCCGAATCCCTCATTTCCTCCCAAATTTACATGTAAATCCCCATAAGGAAGAAATGAGGGAATCTCCTCATTTCCCTCCTCATTTTCCTCACTAATCTGGACCAAATAGTTTTCTTCGACTATATGTAAATTCCATAAGGTGGAAATGTGGAGATGAATCTTAGGATCCACTTTTCCACACACAATCCACATTTGCTCCCACATTTGGCGACAGTAATAAATAACATTGTCATCTTAAATTTGCACAATAGTTTTCTTCGACTAAACAGTTTTTAGCCTCAGGTGGGGGCTCGGACACCCCGATCTGACAACAGGTACGGAACTTGTTCTCGGCACCCCGATCTGGACAAATATTGGCAAATATTCGCACATCTGGTGACAGTATTAAATAACATTGCCACCTTAAATTTACAACAAAATAGTTTTCTTCGTCTAACCAATGTATCTTTCGAGATAACCCTATCTTGTTTGGTATCAATTAATATTAGAATTTTCTCAGCCATCCGAATCTTTAGGAATTTTTTAGATAGCGCCATCCCCCAGAGAGCTACTCCAATTTTAAGAATTTTTACCGGTAGCGATTTCTGAACGTCCGCATACATTTTTTTATACATATGGCACATCAAATTAGTCTAGAATTTTACGCAGAATTCGAATCTGCAAACAAATTTAAAATCGGACCACCGCTTACAAAGTTGCACTTTTAAAAGTCCTAAACCTCTAAATTTTGCTCTTTGCTCTATAACCTGACAAATAGTTTTCTTCGACTAGCCATTGCATCTTTCGAGATAACCCTATCTTGTTCGGTATCAATTAATATTAGATTTTTTTCAGCCACCTGAATCTCTATGAATTTCTTAGATTGCATCATCCCCCAAAGAGCTACCCTCATTTATAATTTTTTGCTAATAGCGATTTTCTGACCGTCCTTATAAATTTTTTAGCCATGTGACACATCTTGCTTGTCTAAAATTTTACGCAGATTTCAAATCTGTAAACAGATTTAAAATCGGACTACCCGTTACAAAGTTGCACTTTTAAAAGACCTAAACCTGTAGATTTTGCTCTTTGCTCTATAACCTAACAAATAGTTTTTTTCGACTAGCCATTGCATCTTTCGTGATAACCCTGTCTTGTTTGGTATTAATTAATATTAGTTTTTTTCAACCACCCGAATCTCTATGAATTTCCTAGATTGCATCATCCCCCAAAGAGCTACCTTCATTTTAAGATTTTTTGCTAATAGCGATTTTCTGACCGTCCTTATAAATTTTTTAGCCATGTGACACATCTTGCTAGTCTAGAATTTTATGCAGAATCTGAATCTGCAAATAGATTTAAAATCGGTGTACCCCCTGCTAAGTTATACTTTAAAGCCTCAAACCTCTTTAAATTGCTTTGCTCATCTATAACATATGCTTTAACCAACCATTTCCCTAGAATTCTAAAACTGTGGGGATTTTAGAAATGAGTTCTTTATAAGCCATAAGTGTATAATATTTAAAATCGTTTTCAAACAGTAATGTTACTGTTTTTTAGAATATTCAAAACCGCGGCTCTTTAAAATTTTAAACAGCTATCAATTTCTGGTTTCATCATCATAACTAAGTACGTCACAAATTATGCTCAATGCTAAAGGAAAATACATTTCGTCCCTAAACTAATTGCTTACAATTATGTGACGTAGAAGTGAAAGTAGCCTTTCCCTTTATTATTAATTAGTGGCTATATGATTTGAGAAATATATTTCTGTCATGCATTAGGAAATTCCCGTATAATTGCTGGTGTACACAATGTACTTTCTATTACGACCTCGACTAGGAAAAATGCAATCTTCATCTTGTAATACAGATCGATTAACGGTTTTCAAACCGCATATAAACGCGATCTGATTAGTAAAAACCTATTCGTTCCGTACGTTTCTTGTGCGTGTAAAAGTACATTGATATTTTAAACAATCGTTTTTGTGCAGTGATTTTTTGTGAAAAGTTTTTTGAAGATTTAAGGTAGGTCTACATTTCTTTGCAAACACCAATTAATGTGTATTTTGCTATTGTTTTTGATTGTATTTTTAAAACATTAATTTTTCCAAAGTAATGCGCTGTTTTACATATATATTTTTTCAATGTTAGGCGTATCTATCAACCCCAATTCCGAAATGACTGTTTCTTTTGGAATTGTAGAATATGGTGTTGCAGATTGTGTAAAATATGTACTACCAGCTTAAATGTAGCACTTGTGTAAGATTTTTATTTTATCTTGGCTATCTTCCTTCTCTACTATCTCCAAATAATTTACATAGAAGGTGGGCTAAGAACTTAAAAATTACGGAATCTTGAAACTAATATATACAATAGATTTACAGCATAACTCTTCCTCGGTTTGGACACTCCATCGTCGACACTAGTGTTCTTTATGCGATAGCTAGTCATACGGTTGTTAAACGCTATGCTAACCATTTTTACACTATCTTCGTCAGTAGCGGTTTTTCCAGGTATAGGAAACACTGCAAGAGTTGCATTCAAAACGTTTGCAGGTACCATTTTAGTACAAAACAAAATCCGCACTATAGGACTTTGGTGAAACTTGTAAGCGAACTAACTTATAAACTAAAAAGTTTACACTTTCGTAGCTGCTTTATGCTTCCGGGCGCGCCCCCTACCCATGCGCACTCCTGCGCGCTCATGTGATCATATGGTCATGCGCTTATGTGGTCATGTGGGCATATAGTCATGTGGTCATATGGTCATATGGTCATATGGTCATGCGGTCATAAGGTCATGTGGGCATATGATCATGTGTGGGTAGCGAAAAAAGGTTCTAAGGATTGAGTTAAATAAAGATGGGCAAAAATTAGAGATTTGGGTCTTTAAAAGGCATAACTTTGTATGGGACGGTTCTATTTAAAATCTATTTACAGGTTTGGGCTCGCTAGAAAAATCTAGAGTGACTACTCCAAGAATAATAAATACAATATAATACTTGTCGATAAAAAAATTGTAGGGAAATTTAAAGACGAATTTAACGAGGGTCCAGTATTAGAATTTGTTGACAGTAGCGCTAAGTCCTACTGTATTGTAGGCGAGAAAGACGCGATTAAAAAGATTAAAGGGGTCTCACGAAGTGTAGTTATGTAAAACCGAGGGTCCTACAACCTATAACGAGCATATATTCCCAAAAGGGGTGGGCATGCAACAACGGCACAGTGCGAGGGAGAATAAGAATTCTCTCCAATAAAAAATTAAAGTTTCCATGTACGTAGTACCAGTCATTGGGAAATGGTAGAAATGTGGAACCTATAAAGGCGATTAGTAATTTTGGTTTTAAAAATAGTAGTTTTCTTGGACTAAATAAAAGAGCTTAGAGTGATTAATGTATATGGTTACATATTCTCGTACATATCCACAGACATCTGCTTACGTCCGCATACGGGCATGGCGATACCGGTAGTTTTTGTTTAACAAATAATAGGAAAGATACGTTAGGTGTTAGTGTGGAAGCCCATTGTCGTTTGAAAAATGTTTGGAAATTATCAAAACGGTAGCGGGCCGAAGTTTAAGTTAGATGGATGATTGACAGAGTTTTTTCTACCTTTTACGAGGGAATCGGGAGTTGACGGACATCGAGCATCTAATTCTGTATTTGGGCGATATCGAGTACTTGCCGGTTCTAGAAATCATTACGTGCTACCAACCGCTATGCGGAAGATTTGGTTCTAGGAAATGAGATACCTACGAAAGAATAGAATACCCGGTATTAATGCTGATTGGTTTAGTGACCGCGTTTGCGCACTCTTCGAGTGTCTTCGGCAATCTTTGATTGTTTTCAAAGAAAATATTCAAACCTACCATTTTCTAAAATATTACGTAGAAGTTATTTAAAATTAAATTGCTTTATTAATAAGTATTCTGTAGGCAACAAGTTTGGTATCCTCTTAGTAAAGGTTTAAAATGTTTTATTAAGTTATTGTTTATAGTAGCACTGCATCTTCTACTGCACGGCTTGCAACCAATTTATGTGCGTGTGCTATAACCCTTTTGGATTTTTAATATGTGCGCGATGCGATTGCCGACCTGTATAACATGGAAGACGTTTTCAATGACTCTACTAACTGCATTCGCATGGTGTTAAATGTGCTGGACGAGTAGCAAGGATTGGTAAAAGATGACGTCATTTAGTTTTCCACTGAATCCTCAACTTCTGTCTTCGGAAACCTTCGGTTTGCATTCTATAGGAAGCATAAAGCAGCTACGAAAGAGTAAACGTTTTAGTTTATAAGTTAGTTCGCTTACAAGTTTCACCAAAGTCCTATAGTGCGGATTTTGTTTTGTACTAAAATGGTACCTGCAAACGTTTTAAATGCAACTCTTGCAGTGTTTCCTATACCTGGAAAAGCCGCTACTAACGAAGATAGTGTAAAAATGGTTAGCATAGCGTTTAACAACCGTATGACTAGCTATCGCATAAAGAACACCAGTGCCGACGATGGAGTGTCCGAACCGAGGAAGAGGTATGCTGTAAAACTATTGTATATATTAGTTTCAAGATTCCGTAATTTTTAAGTTTATAGCCCACCTTCCATGTAAATTATTTGGAGATAGTAGAGGAGGAAGATAGCCAAGATAAAATAAAAATCTTACACAAGTGCTACATTTAAGCAGGTAGTACATATTTTACACAATCTGCAACACCATATTCTACAATTCCAAAAGCAATAGTCAATTTGGAATTGGGGTTGGTAGATACGCCTAACATTCGTCTAGCTAAAAGCCTATCTTTAACATTTGAAAAAATATATACGTAAAACAGCGCATTACTTTGGAAAAATTAATGTTTTAAAAATACAATCAAAAACAATAGCAAAATACACATTAATTGGTGTTTGCAAAGAAATGTAGACCTACCTTAAATCTTCAAAAAACTTTTCACAAAGAATCACTGCACAAAAACGATTGTTTAAAATATCGATGTACTTTTACACGCACAAGAAACGTACGGAACGAATAGGTTTTTACTAATCAGATCGCGTTTATATGCGGTTTGAAAACCGTTAATCGATCTGTATTACAAGATGAAATTTGCATTTTTCCTAGTCGAGGTCGTAATAAAAAGTACATTGTGTACACCAGCAATTATTCGGGATATTCCTAATGCATGACATTGAAATATATTTCTCAAATCATATAGCCACTAATTAATAATAAAGGGAAAGGCTACTTTCACTTCTACGTCACATAATTGTAAGCAATTAGTTCAGGGACGAAATGTATTTTCCTTTAGCATTGAGCATAATTTGTGACGTACTTAGTTATGATGATGAAACCAGAAATTGATAGCTGTTTAAAATTTTAAAAAGCCGCGGTTTTGAATATTCTAAAAAACAGTAACATTACTGTTTGAAAACGATTTTAAATATTATACACTTATGGCTTATAAAGAACTCATTTCTAAAATCCCCACAGTTTTAGAAATCTAGGGAAATGGTTGGTTAAAGCATATGTTATAGATGAGCAAAGCAATTTAAAGGGGTTTGAGGCTTTAAAGTATAACTTAGCAGTGGGTGAACCGATTTTTAATCTATTTGCAGATTCGGATTCTGTATAAAATTCTAGACTAGCAAGATGTGTCACATGGCTAAAAAATTTATAATGACGGTCAGAAAATTGCTATTAGCAGAAAATCTTAAAATGAGGGTAGCTCTTTGGGGGATGATACAATCTAAGAAATTCATAGAGATTCGGGTGGCTGAGAAAAATCTAATATTAATTGATACCGAACAAGACAGGGTTATCACGAAAGATGCAATGGCTAGTCGAAGAAAACTATTTGTCAGGTTATAGAGCAAAGAGCAAAATTTAGAGGTTTAGGACTTTTAAAAGTGCAACTTTGTAAGGGGTGGTCCGATTTTAAATCTGTTTACAGATTCGAATTCTGCGTAAAATTCTAGACTAGCAAGATGTGCCACATGGCAAAAAAATTTATAAGGACGGTTAGAAATCGCTATTAGCACAAAATCTTAAAATTCGGGTAGCTCTCTGGGGGATGATGCAATCTAAAAAATTCATAGAGATTCGGGTAGCTGGGCAAAATCTAATATTAATTGATACCAAACAAGATAGGGTTATCTCGAAAGATGCAATGGCTAGTCGAAGAAAACTATTTGTCAGGTTATAGAGCAAAGAGCAAAATTTAGAGGTTTAGGACTTTTAAAAGTGCAACTTTGTAAGGAGTGGTTCGATTTTAAATCTGTTTGCAGATTCGAATTCTGCGTAAAATTCTAGACTAATTTCATATGCCACATGTATAAAAAAATTTATGCGGACGCTCAGAAAGCGCTACCGGTAAAATTTTTAAAATTGTGGTAGCTTTTTGGGAGATGGCGCTATCTAAAAAATTCTTAAAGATTCGTGTAGCTGAAAAAATTCTAATATTAATTGATACCAAACAAGATAGGGTTATCGCGAAAGATGCATTGGTTAGACGAAGAAAACTATTTTGTTGTAAATTTAAGGTGGCAATGTTATTTAATACTGTCACCAGATGTGCGAATATTTGCCAATTTAGGTTAGATGGCTGGTCCAGATCGGGTGCCGAGAACAAGATCCGTACCTGTTGTCAGATCGGGGTGTCCGAGCCCCCTCCTGAGGCTAAAAACTGCTTAGTCGAAGAAAAATATTGTGCAAATTTAAGATGACAATGTTATTTATTACTGTCGCCAAATGTGGGAGCAAATGTGGATTGTGTGTGGAAATGTGGATGCTAAGATTCATCTCCACATTTCCACCTTATGGGATTTACATATAGTCGAAGAAAACTATTTGTTCCAGATGAGTGAGGAAAATGAGGAGGGAAATGAGGAGATTTCCTCATTTCCTCCTTATGGGGATTTACATGTAAATTTGGGAGGAAATGAGGGATTCGGGAAGAAATGAGGGAGGAAATGAGGGATTCCCTCATTCCCTCCTTATGGGGATTTACATGTAAAATTGGGAGGAAATGAGGGATTCGAAAGGGAATGAGGGAGGAAATGAGGGATTCGGGAGGAAATGAGGGGCCAGTTCGTCACTAAATACTCTACTAACGGGTTCCCCGTCTCTTCGGGGCAACTCAAAATTTAAATTGTTTCACCCGTAGCAGTAGACAAATTTTAGATCCGTAGCAGCTTTTTAGAGTCATAACTTGGATGTATTTACTGACAGCACCTCAGTTACGTGACTACTGAGGTGAACATTTTTTGTGAAAAACAAACCTATAGAAGGTTATGACTAGAAATCGTTTTGAGCAATTGCTATCCAAGCCACGTTCTAATGATAATAATTTTACTCAACAAACAAAATATACATTTTTGTAAGCTTTACAAGATTACACCATGGTTGAATACTACCAGAATGTTCGGGGCTTGGGAACCAAAACCAATTTATTTTTAATAAATGTCCTGAATAATAACTACAACATTATAGGTATTGCAAAGAGCTGGCTTTATGCAGGGATAAACGATGCGGAAATATTTCGTGATAGATATGTTGTTTTTCGTAGTGAATGAGAAAACAGTGGACATATATGAGTAGGAGGAGTAGCCTTGGCTGTCGATAAAAAATTTTTTGCATCTCAACTTCAAAATAGAATAGGTGATGATAGTACTAGTTTAGATTTAGTCTTAGAAATTGTTATATATAAAACATTATATCTCATTAGTGTAGTTTACTTTAAACCTGGAAGTTCATCAAATTTGTATCAGGAATACATAGATGTCATATAAGATTATTGTATTCAATATCAAAATAATATAATATTCCTGGGAACTTGCCTTGTTGGTTAAAGCTGAGGGCGTGTGTTATCAACAAAATTAACACGTAAGCAATTGTAAGAACTTCATGCGGGATATATTATACTTGATACGAAAACAATTAAAAATTATGTTTAATATACGAAGTGCAACAAATACATTACTGGATGCTGGTTTTTGCATCACATGCAAACATATTGTGCACATTTACTATCAATAAAGAATGCTTCAATAATAAAACGTATGGAAGTAAATTCGTGTCATATTATTACGGAGGCTTGTCTTCCTTTTCAAAATTATTGTAATGTAAGAAAGTGCTCTGAGTTTCCGAGTTATCTTCGTGAAACGGTTTCGTAATTCCTACAAAATATGTAGTTAGACTAAATACAGAATAGTTACCAGACGCATGAACAATTACAAAAAGAAATCAACATCAAATTTACAGTTAAAAATGGACGACTTTAGTTTTCTGTACAAATAATTTACAAATTTAAATATGTTCTTTAGCTGTGAGTTAGACCCAACTTGAACGTCCAAACTGTAAGATGACCATGTAGAGTCCTAAATTACTATTTAATAAATAATTTAAAAACAAACAAGAAACACGAGACAATATTTTTAATAAGTTTAATACTTACACAGAGAAAAAATATTTATACCTATTTGGTAAATTTTTCAGGAAAGCAAAGCGCAGGATGTTAATTAATAAACATAATACTTCTAGCAATTGTTAAAAAAATTTAACTTAATATTTTGACATTTTTCATTTAAGAAAAGGATTTAAACATTTTAAAGCTTATGCACGAATAAACATAATTACTGTACAACATCGGCATTCGTTTACAAAAGAAATATAACAGGTGTGAACTTTTGGTTAGTGCATTGAAGCTACTAATTTCTTTACTTTTTCATTATTCAATTGGTTAGATAAACAATGTAAATGTCGGAAAAAACTGGATCACTTGCTAACTTAATCAGAATCAAGTTTACTAACAATTACGACGAAAAATTTGCACAAACTGTGACAGACCTAATTCATATCACAACTTGTTTGCAAAATAAAATGTGTCTCGATAAAATGTCTTTTAACTCCAGACAATGATTAAAAAATATACCCCCTGCAGTGCGCTATTATAATACTTGTTTTCAGCGTAAGTAAACCATATTCTTGAAGCGAACGAATCACCCGTGCATTATACACCGTGTAGTAACAGTTTTAGCATATGTACCTGATATATTGGTAATACAATTCTTTATAGCTTTCCGAATACAATTAAGTATAAACTTATAAGTTACACGACTTCTAACATTTTCATGAACATAAATACGTTTATAAAACCACTACAGAAATTTTAATTTTCGACATTCAAATAGAAACTAAAACCTAAGGGTTAGATTCGTGCGGTTGTGCAAGAAAATATAAAGAACTTCGCGAAAAATATTGTAGAAGTTGTAAAACTCACCGTCAATCATATTATTTCGAATTCAATTTATTGCACGAAGGTAAGCAACCACTGCGGACACCCCCACCTATTAGGCACCACTGCACACCGCCAAGCGGCAATATGTTCTGTCCTGTTCTTCAAGTAGCCATTGCCAAATCAACTGACTATCATAACCACCTTCAACCGTAACCCATCCTATACAGGTATTAACCAAACCCCTCCGGAGTTCACTTATTACTTTCACAAGAGCTTCAATGGTGTAATGTCTGTTATTGGCATGCATGTTTTAAGCAATCTACATTTTGACCGATTATTATGTAAAATACGCTTCATTATATACCAATTGACTTATAGTGATGTTATGACGTACACAGCCCACTTGCAGTTTACGGTCCCTTCGTTTGACTTTCCAGTGCTCCACTCGCACGTAGATTACCAGGAAGCGAGTTTTTTTTAACAGGTAATTTTGAATTTTGTCGAACCCTTGCCGTTCCAAGCAAGTAGACCATTTTCAGGCAACCCAGGACCACATTTCCACCAGCATCCACATTTCCACACACATCTGGACCAAATAGTTTTCTTCGACTAACCATTTTTCATCTTTCGAGATAAATATATCTTAAATTTTTCATCTTTCGAGATAAATGAGCATCCACATTTCCACACACGAGATAAACCTATTTTTAAGATTTTTTACCGCTAACATTCTGGACCAAATAGTTTTCTTTGACTAACCATTTTTTTATCTTTCGAGATAAACCTATCTTGTTTGGTATCAATTAATATTAGAATTTTCTCAGCTACCCGAATCTCTAGGAATTTTTCAGATAGCATCACCCCCAAGGGAGCTACCCTAATTTTAAGATTTCTTACCTTTGCGATTTCCGACCGGCTGCATAAATTTTTTTAGTCATGCGTTACATTAAATTAGTCTAGAATTTTACGCACAACCCGAATCTGCAAACAGATTTGAAATTTTTGCTCGTATATATTTAACTCCATTTTTAAAACCTTTTTCGCTATCCAAGACATATGCTTTAACCAAACAGTTAGAGGTAGTAACACAAAAATTAAGCACACAAAAGTTTAATAATTTATTTATCCAATTTACAGTTTAATAAACTAATTACAATTTTTACAAAGTATAACATTATTTCCTGTGTGTAGCCGAATCCAAGCAGGTTAACCTGTAACAAAAAGAGATTAATGTGTTGTTTAAATAGCCCTGTAACAAAAAGAGATTAAAGTAAAAGAGAGGAAACGTGTTTTCGGTCAATAAGACATATTGTCGTTAACAATATGTTTTACCGTCCAGCGACACCACGTGGAGGTAAACACATGCCGCCGGGAACGATGGAATTATTAAGGATGGGGGTGGAAGGTATGTCTTATAACTAACTTACATACTACTATACACAATAAAATATATAAAAATATAAATAACTATCTTATATCTTTATGCCCCCATGCACATGTTGATGTGCTTCCGGGGATGACATATCTTTTGTCATCCTCGCTTGATAGACTAATTTTATTAATCAACTGAGTATACAGTTGGTGTTTCTTACTACGAATGCATACCATCGTATGCAAGAGGGCATCATCATTATTAACCACCACACCCTAAAACTATCTACACTTATCCCCGCCACCACACTACGGCTAACACCCTTAATTTTTAACAGTGTCTTTCTCACTCACTATGCAGTACGATTTGGCTCTGCTGCCCACAAACTCTAAAACTAAATCACCGTTGAACTCGTCTTTAAATTTTCCGAGCACTTTCTTGTTCACAAGTGGTATATTGTACTTATTGTTTGGAGGGTAATCGCTAGTATCAAAATGCATTATGTTTGCGTTAATGTCACTGTACAAGTCTGGTGTCTCAACACTATAAACTAAAGAGTCTGTATCTGTATAAAGCAGGGACAATCTGGGACCATACAGAGGAACCATGGTACTGTAGTGAAAGTCGTACATTAGCGTTTTGATATATCCAAAATTGACAATCCTGCATAGATCGGTTTATTATAATTAACTTTAACACGATCCATCTGTATAATCGCCAGATTTTCCCCCAACACGGTACAACTGTTAAAGTTAGGTTTAGCTATTAGTCCACTCGCGCACAACTTTTTCCCGTCGTGTTCCCATCGCGTGACTATTTTGACATCGACCCTTTTGTCCACGTTCTCCATTGTTTTACCAAAAACCGCATTGTTCATAAGTTTGAAAAAATCTTTTTCAAACGCGTTAGCGGCAGAGGTACGGAGATTCGTGTTGAGATCAATGTAGGGTTTTAACCACGTCGACTGATCAAACTCCAACACGCGATGCGCAACAGTTAATTGCAGACCGTTACGCAGAGCCTGCTACAAGTTGCGGTAGTGAACAATGTATTTTGTTTTGTTCAGAAGGGTGGCGAGTAACTTAGGCGTCTTCGAAAACGGCGTTGGAGGTACCATCGATTCAGGGCAGAAAGGCAAGTCATTGTGGTCGTTTTGAAGATGTTCTGGATACTGTATATCAACTTCCAAAATATACCCTTTTTCGTGCGTGCTTGGTATATTTAATATTTCATGTTTTATACGATGTAACTGGTCCGTGTTTAACCATCTAAAGCCGCTAATGGGTAAATGTTGGGACATGGCCCATCCGTATAAATTGTTAGCATCCAGATACGTTAAGTACTTGGATGACTCGTCGGGGTTGTAGTCTTCCATATACTTATTGTTGGCTTTAGCATACCGACCACTGCACTGGGTTAACCCACCACGTATCCCTTTCTTGATAAAATGTTGCATGCTGACATCGGTCAACAACTCGAGCTTCACCCCAGTGCGCTTCAACATGGCATCCCAACTCAAACTAGAGCAGTCACGTACTGGCATGGGTCTAGATCATAGGTTTTTGTGCAGACGTCTCTGAAGTTCTCGAAAATGTCTGCTAGTAACAAAACGTCTGTTTTCAAATAAAGATCGCTGTAATCCCCAAGCGTTCGGATTTTGAATGTTATCCATACATTCTGTGCGTGTTCATAATCTGCATACGACACCGCTGTGGCGGTTAGACCGTTGTAGAAAGCATTTTGTGGTGGTAGAGCCTTCTCTTCCAATACGGTAATATCTTTCACGTAGTCGTACGGGAACACACCCTTCCGATGTAATAGAGCAAACTCTTCGGCATTGGGGAAACAGCTCTTTAGTTCAACAAACTGTTCAGCATTCAAGTTGGAGGCTAGTTTATTTAAGCTAGATGCCATGAAGCGTAAGGAGTCTACAAATCTCAGCGTAATAAAAGATTCATCAGTTTCATCGTCGTTTTCCTTAGACAATCTAACGTTTTTTGTAAACGATATGAACCTCTCCTTATTATTCGGGATGACAGTAACCCTCTCTTTATCATACCCCAACTCTTACACAATGAAATGTGAATCATAACCGCTTAGGTTATGAAACACCACCGGGATGAAATGAGGTACTCTGTAATTAATGTTGCACGCGCTATGTGCTGCAAAGCGAAATTCCCCCGTAAGATGGCAGTGATCCCTTACTCGATCATCTCCCAATGGTTTTTTGCAGATGCCACACTCCTCAACCATATGAAACAACAACTCATCTAGGGGTTCCATTGGAAGCATGGGGGTGTTTGTTTTTAAAATTTTTCCCAATCGTTGGGCTTCCTCTTTCATCTTTTCCATAAAAACTTTTGCGGCTTCAGGTCCTCTGTACAGCTCAAATTTGTTAAACGAGTCATCATATGAACATTTGATATAGTATGCAAAACTGAAGGGTTCGTGGTGTTGTGTGCTGTTGGTGAAGGAAGAGGTGGGATCCGGAACTGCAGAGCTAATAGGCTTCAACACACTTTCAAAGTCTGCATAAATCACGAACGGTACCCGCATTTGTTTGTGGATGTTGGTGAACTCGAGGATGTTGTTGAAGTGGTTCGGCATGGTTGTCACCACATGGTTGCAGTCGTTTGTTGAGTGTTGGTGTAATTTGTCTTCGGATGGAAAAAACACCAAGCATCCATCGCAAATCCATTTGCGGGTATGATCACGAGAGATCTGCTTACCCACTAGCTTCCCCAAATCTTTGATCAAACAGTAGTGGGACTTGCATCCATCCTGAATGTACAGTAGTTTCACATGCCGAACCCTTTTATTAGCGGTGAAATGTAGCGGTCCAACGATGGACTTGTCTTCTACCCCAAAGACGTTGATGCTGATGTCGTTTAAATCCTCAAACCTGGGAATGTCCTTTATGGGCATGGGGAACAGTACTCCTGTTACGTCGAGTACCGTCGAGTAATGCGGGTAGCTACTGACCCTTTCAGGATGAATATGTCCTGGATTCAGCGCCACCATCAAACTCCACGCAAAACATGCATTGTCTTGATTCTGGATGTTAATGACGGCTCCCTTATCCTGAATCCATTTGGGGAGCTCGATATAAGATGAACCCCGCATTGGTTGGTACTTGTTAACATTTACCTCCAAGTACAACACCTGTTTCAGAGTCCATCCTAAAATTTAAAAATTAGAAAAAATTAATAATTGTAGAAACTAACCAGAATCACGTTCTTGGAACTCGTCCGACTTAGCCGACATCCTCTCCACAAAGGTGTTGTAGACCGCTCCCAGGTCACTGGAGGAGGTGACCACAACATTTCGAGTGTTGAAGGATTTAACATCTTCAACACCCTCTACCGCAGGCATCTTGGTGTAGCCACCAAACAACTCGCAATTAACCTTGAGGGAGGTGTGTATATCCAACTGTTCCCTGACTAAGGCTATGAACCTCTCCTTCTGCTCGCGTAGAAAATCCAATAGACCTAAAAATACGAACTAAGCAAATACAAAATACTTATAAAAAATACATACCACTAGTATTAGCATTTTTAATTCTGTATGTAGCTACTCTTGTTTTAAATGCGGTCGCTACTACTTCCACACCCCCATCCAGGACGCGATTAGTATTAGTCTTGTGAGTGTTAGATCGCTGGTGGGCTGCCAAGTTGGCTACATCGACATTGCACTCCACGCATCTCCGCGACTTCTTGGGGGCAGGTCCCTCAACCGTTGGTGCGGCCGGTCGTTTGATTCCGGAGGGCCCGGCAACGGGAACAACCACACCATGCTTGGCATCCTTGTGCCGTTTCAAGTTGTCCCTCCGCGAGAAGGATGCCGGGCACACATCGCAAACAAAAAGACCGGTGGATTTCGATGCTACGTCATGTTGTTGGAGCTGGTGGCGTTTTAAATTATCGCCCCCTCGAGAAGACAGCCCCCGCAGACGTTGCAGACAAAGGAAGCCATTTTCTATAAAGAAATTAAAACTGGTCAAAGACTTTTAACAGTTGTAACTAGTCAAAGATTAAACAGAAACTGAATCATATTGCATTGCACGGTGCTTTTATACACATAATAATTAAGATCGTATAATAATTAGCTAGTTTACTTTTAAATTAGGTGAAACCCAGCGTCGTTTAACCTTGAGTAACATTTCAAACCAGTCTATTCACGTCGGTTAAAATCAATTAGCTTCTTGCTTACGCACTACATCTATAATTATCGGATGTATCAAACGAGAACAAAGTTAGACGGGGGTAAATATTTATACATATTTTTTGAAATTGTGAAATTGGAACAGTCTGCATTTGCATTTTGATAAGTAAACATCGTAATAAAATGAGCGGGGAAGAATTATATCTTTAGATGCTATAAAATTTTAGAAGAAGTTGTCAAGGAGATGAAAAAGTTTATCAAACAATTCAACTAGCCAACATTTGAATGGTATGTCTAATGAATCTCTGGTAAATACTAAAATAGTGCAAGATAAACCTACACATGATAATGTTGATGCGAAAGATCAGAACATAGACTCCAAGTCAGACGTTTCTTACAGAAAAAGAAAGAGACAACTTAAATCGTATACTAAAGAGAATTTAAATAAAGCCCTTGACGAAATAAACAAAGGATGGATTATTGGTTCAGAAGCATCCGAAATCTACAATGTTCCAAAAGCTACACTCTATACGAAACTCAGATCAAATGAAAATCGTGTGCAAAATTTGGATATGTATACTACACATTTGCCAATTAAAAGGAGGAAAAAGTGACTTTTGTGTGTGTGTGTGTGTATTAGTTTTAATGAATAAAAATATATTTCTATGTGAAGTGTACCTGTTAAGTATTTGAATTGAAATATAAATATTGTTTCAAACGTTTTATATATAATGGTATTGTTAGGATACAATTACTCGGAAGCAGTAGCAGAATCTTGGTTTATGTAATATCATAGAAGTTGAACAAAAAAAAAAATTTCAAACTAAAAGGTATGTTTCAAACACGTAGTTGTACTCATTTCTATTAAAATTAAATGCAGCGCTCTTTGTTATAATTCTTTTCATAAGAACTTAGATACCCATTTCAGTTGCGTGGACATTTGAAAAATTAAACAATACTTCGGATATGTACCGATTGCACTCGATTTGTGTACACGTACGAAGCAACAGGTAGGGAATGTATTCTATGAATTAATCTATTACATTCCTTAACAAAATGCTAAGGACTTTAAAAAAATAATTATAACTCTTGTTAGACCTCTAGCCTCCGGATAAACGTTATTATTTTAGGTTGTGTCACTGTTTCCTGAATCAACTTCCTACACACTTTTCCTAAACTATGCGTATCAATTGGGGGTTACACGTTACTCTATAAACCGACTTGTACATATTTTCGTATTAGTCTCTAGCTATCACGTCCGTATAATAAAGATTGTACAGACTCGTCGTCAACTGGTGACTTAATCTTTTTTTAAAAAAACTAGCCTTTGTTTTCAAGTTTAACCCTTGTTGTACGTGTGAGGATTCTTTCCGCTATTCCTTGTGACTAGGAATCGGTGATTCGCAAGGGTTTAATCAATTGTTTGTACACCTCTTCGAATTTTTGTAGAGATGTAGTGTCTCCCTTTTTGTATACCACAAAGTTCTTTCGTACGGAATCCTGCATAAAATGAAGCTTACATTTATTTACAATAAAATCTTTAACGTTCGTCACCATGAAACTTCGGATTGGGGCTAACCATTGAACGTCTTCTTCTATATATTTATATACTCCTCAAAAATTTTACTATATCGCCCCTTATCCAAATCAAAATCTTTTACAATAGTAATAAAACTATGTATCGAGTCACCCCAACACTGCAAGCACATTTATTTAAATTTTGGATATGACATGTCGCCACTTATATGGCCAAGAAAGATATGGCGAAAGTTTGTGTGACCCTGTGTCCATAATGCGATTACATTGGCGTCATCTCAGAGTCTATGTTTTAAGGTCCTAGCGTAAGTTTGACATAAGTAAAAAGAAATCAATGATCTTATGTCGGAGACACTTTCACCTTATGGGGTAATTTCACTCTATGGGGCAGTTTTACCCTATGGGGCAATTTCACTCTATGGGGCAATTTCACCCTATGGGGCAATTTCACCCTATGGGGTAATTTCACCCTATTCTGATGCAGATAAATTCAAGGAACTTTGCCATTAATGCACCCCACAATCAGACCTAAATGCGATTATGCAAATAAAGAAATAGTTTAATATTATTGCAATATCACAAAAGCTATACGTAACAACCAATTTTAAAAAAATTGTCTTTGAAACTTAAAATGGATGTTATGACTAAGTTTTATCATTACAGTGGTACCATATCTGGTTGAACCGAGAAACAGTGCAATTAAGTTGATGAATCGATGCGAATTGGTGTAGCTCGGACTCCCAGTAAGTGGGGTTGGGGCTGTCTGACCGCAGAGTAGTCGTAATAACTGTCTTTGTAAATTTTGGTAGCTATATCAGTTTCGAGTTAGAGGCCTTGGTATAAAATTTACAAATTTATGTTAAAATTTTCCTAAGTCCGAACTACTAAAAATTTTGTCAAGCCCCAAAATATTCAAAATGGAGATATCTCAGGTGTATGTTGGATATAGTTTGGATGTATGTCGTACGGATGCGAAAGGAGGGAGAAGGACAAAGTAGGGTGGAGGGTAATTGCTTTTTAATGAGTTTTCTCATTAAAAACCCATTAGCACTTATTGCTTTTTAATGAGTTTTCTCATTAAAAACACATTAGCACTAATTGCTTTTTAATGAGTTTTCTCATTAAAAACACATTAGCACTAATTGCTTTTTAATGAGTTTTAGGAAAAATTAATAGGTTAGGTCAGCGCCGCGGCGCTGACCTAACCTATTAATTTTTCTTTTCCTTTCCTTATATAGTAAAATTTTTGAGGAGTATATAAATATAGAAGAAGGCGTTCAATGGTTAGCCCCAATCCGAAGTTTCATGGTGACGAACGTTAAAGATTTTATTGTAAATAAATGTAAGCTTCATTTTATGCAGGATTCCGTACGAAAGAACTTTGTGGTATACAAAAGGAGACACTACATCTCTACAAAAATTCGAAGAGGTGTACAAACAATTGATTAAACCCTTGCGAATCACCGATTCCTAGTCACAAGGAATAGCGGAAAGAATCCTCACACGTACAACAAGGGTTAAACTTGAAAACAAAGGCTAGTTTTTAAAAAGATTAAGTCACCAGTTGACGACGAGTCTGTACAATCTTTATTATACGGACGTGATAGCTAGAGACTAATACGAAAATATGTACAAGTCGGTTTATAGAGTAACGTGTAACCCCCAATTGATACGCATAGTTTAGGAAAAGTGTGTAGGAAGTTGATTCAGGAAACAGTGACACAACCTAAAATAATAACGTTTATCCGGAGGCTAGAGGTCTAACAAGAGTTATAATTATTTTTTAAAGTCCTTAGCATTTTGTTAAGGAATGTAATAGATTAATTCATAGAATTCATTCCCTACCTGTTGCTTCGTACGTGTACACAAATCGAGTGCAATCGGTACATATCCGAAGTATTGTTTAATTTTTCAAATGTCCACGCAACTGAAATGGGTATCTAAGTTCTTATGAAAAGAATTATAACAAAGAGCGCTGCATTTAATTTTAATAGAAATGAGTACAACTACGTGTTTGAAACATACCTTTTAGTTTGAAATTTTTTTTTTTGTTCAACTTCTATGATATTACATAAACCAAGATTCTGCTACTGCTTCCGAGTAATTGTATCCTAACAATACCATTATATATAAAACGTTTGAAACAATATTTATATTTCAATTCAAATACTTAACAGGTACACTTCACATAGAAATATATTTTTATTCATTAAAACTAATACACACACACACACACACAAAAGTCACTTTTTCCTCCTTTTAATTGGCAAATGTGTAGTATACATATCCAAATTTTGCACACGATTTTCGTTTGATCTGAGTTTCGTATAGTGTAGCTTTTGGAACATTGTAGATTTCGGATGCTTCTGAACCAGTAATCCATCCTTTGTTTATTTCGTCAAGGGCTTTATTTAAATTCTCTTTAGTATACGATTTAAGTTGTCTCTTTCTTTTTCTGTAAGAAACGTCTGACTTGGAGTCTATGTTCTGATCTTTCGCATCAACATTATCATGTGTAGGTTTATCTTGCACTATTTTAGTATTTACCAGAGATTCATTAGACATACCATTCAAATGTTGGCTAGTTGAATTGTTTGATAAACTTTTTTTCATCTCCTTGACAACTTCTTCTAAAAATTTTATAGCATCTAAAGATATAATTCTTCCCCCGCTCATTTTTATTACGATGTTTACTTATCAAAATGCAAATGCAGACTGTTCCAATTTCACAATTTCAAAAAATATGTATAAATATTTACCCCCGTCTAACTTTGTTCTCGTTTGATACATCCGATAATTATAGATGTAGTGCGTAAGCAAGAAGCTAATTGATTTTAACCGACGTGAATAGACTGGTTTGAAATGTTACTCAAGGTTAAACGACGCTGGGTTTCACCTAATTTAAAAGTAAACTAGCTAATTATTATACGATCTTAATTATTATGTGTATAAAAGCACCGTGCAATGCAATATGATTCAGTTTCTGTTTAGTCTTTGACTAGTTACAACTGTTAAAAGTCTTTGACCAGTTTTAATTTCTTTATAGAAAATGGCTTACTTTGTCTGCAACGTCTGCGGGGCTGTCTTCTCGAGGGGCGATAATTTAAAACGCCACCAGCTCCAACAACATGACGTAGCATCGAAATCCACCGGTCTTTTTGTTTGCGATGTGTGCCCGGCATCCTTCTCGCGGAGGGACAACTTGAAACGGCACAAGGATGCCAAGCATGGTGTGGTTGTTCCCGTTGTCGGGCCCTTCGGAATCAAACGACCGGCCGCACCAACGGTTGAGGGACCTGCCCCCAAGAAGTCGCGGAGATGCGTGGAGTGCAATGTCGATGTAGCCAACTTGGCAGCCCACCAGCGATCTAACACTCACAAGACTAATACCAGTCGCGTCCTGGATGGGGGTGTGGAAGTAGTAGCGACCGCATTTAAAACAAGAGTAGCTACATACAGAATTAAAAATGCTAATACTAGTGGTATGTATTTTTTATAAGTATTTTGTGTTTGCATAGTTCGTATTTTTAGGTCTATTGGATTTTCTACGCGAGCAGAAGGAGAGGTTCATAGCCTTAGTCAGGGAACAGTTGGATATACACACCTCCCTCAAGGTTAATTGCGAGTTGTTTGGTGGCTACACCAAGATGCCTGCGGTAGAGGGTGTTGAAGATGTTAAATCCTTCAACACTCGAAATGTTGTGGTCACCTCCTCCAGTGACCTGGGAGCGGTCTACAACACCTTTGTGGAGAGGATGTCGGCTAAGTCGGACGAGTTCCAAGAACGTGATTCTGGTTAGTTTCTACAATTATTAAATTTTTTCTAATTTTTAAATTTTAGGATGGACTTTGAAACAGGTGTTGTACTTGGAGGTAAATGTTAACAAGTACCAACCAATGCGGGGTTCATCTTATATCGAGCTCCCCCAAATGGATTCAGGATAAGGGAGCCGTCATTAACATCCAGAATCAAGACAATGCATGTTTTGCGTGGAGTTTGATGGTGGCGCTGAATCCAGGACATATTCATCCTGAAAGGGTCAGTAGCTACCCGCATTACTCGACGGTACTCGACGTAACAGGAGTACTGTTCCCCATGCCCATAAAGGACATTCCCAGGTTTGAGGATTTAAACGACATCAGCATCAACGTCTTTGGGGTAGAAGGCAAGTCCATCGTTGGACCGCTACATTTCACCGCTAATAAAAGGGTTCGGCATGTGAACCTACTGTACATTCAGGATGGATGCAAGTCCCACTACTGTTTGATCAAAGATTTGGGGAAGCTAGTGGGTAAGCAGATCTCTCGTGATCATACCCGCAAATGGATTTGCGATGGATGCTTGGTGTTTTTTCCATCCGAAGACAAATTACACCAACACTCAACAAACGACTGCAACCATGTGGTGACAACCATGCCGAACCACTTCAACAACATCCTCGAGTTCACCAACATCCACAAACAAATGCGGGTACCGTTCGTGATTTATGCAGACTTTGAAAGTGTGTTGAAGCCTATTAGCTCTGCAGTTCCGGATCCCACCTCTTCCTTCACCAACAGCACACAACACCACGAACCCTTCAGTTTTGCATACTATATCAAATGTTCATATGATGACTCGTTTAACAAATTTGAGCTGTACAGAGGACCTGAAGCCGCAAAAGTTTTTATGGAAAAGATGAAAGAGGAAGCCCAACGATTGGGAAAATTTTAAAACAAACACCCCATGCTTCCAATGGAACCCTAGATGAGTTGTTGTTTCATATGGTTGAGGAGTGTGGCATCTGCAAAAAACCATTGGGAGATGATCGAGTGAGGGATCACTGCCATCTTACGGGGGAATTTCGCTTTGCAGCACATAGCGCGTGCAACATTAATTACAGAGTACCTCATTTCATCCCGGTGGTGTTTCATAACCTAAGCGGTTATGATTCACATTTCATTGTGTAAGAGTTGGGGTATGATAAAGAGAGGGTTACTGTCATCCCGAATAATAAGGAGAGGTTCATATCGTTTACAAAAAACGTTAGATTGTCTAAGGAAAACGACGATGAAACTGATGAATCTTTTATTACGCTGAGATTTGTAGACTCCTTACGCTTCATGGCATCTAGCTTAAATAAACTAGCCTCCAACTTGAATGCTGAACAGTTTGTTGAACTAAAGAGCTGTTTCCCCAATGCCGAAGAGTTTGCTCTATTACATCGGAAGGGTGTGTTCCCGTACGACTACGTGAAAGATATTACCGTATTGGAAGAGAAGGCTCTACCACCACAAAATGCTTTCTACAACGGTCTAACCGCCACAGCGGTGTCGTATGCAGATTATGAACACGCACAGAATGTATGGATAACATTCAAAATCTGAACGCTTGGGGATTACAGCGATCTTTATTTGAAAACAGACGTTTTGTTACTAGCAGACATTTTCGAGAACTTCAGAGACGTCTGCACAAAACCTATGATCTAGACCCATGCCAGTACGTGACTGCTCCTAGTTTGAGTTGGGATGCCATGTTGAAGCGCCCTGGGTGAAGCTCGAGTTGTTGACCGATGTCAGCATGCAACATTTTATCAAGAAAGGGATACGTGGTGGGTTAACCCAGTGCAGTGGTCGGTATGCTAAAGCCAACAATAAGTATATGGAAGACTACAACCCTGACGAGTCATCCAAGTACTTAACGTATCTGGATGCTAACAATTTATACGGATGGGCCATGTCCCAACATTTACCCATTAGCGGCTTTAGATGGTTAAACACGGACCAGTTACATCGTATAAAACATGAAATATTAAATATACCAAGCACGCACGAAAAAGGGTATATTTTGGAAGTTGATATACAGTATCCAGAACATCTTCACAACGACCACAATGACTTGCCTTTCTGCCCTGTATCGATGGTACCTCCAACGCCGTTTTCGAAGACGCCTAAGTTACTCGCCACCCTTCTGAACAAAACAAAATACATTGTTCACTACCGCAACTTGCAGCAGGCTCTGCGTAACGGTCTGCAATTAACTGTTGTGCATCGCGTGTTGGAGTTTGATCAGTCGACGTGGTTAAAACCCTACATTGATCTCAACACGAATCTCCGTACCTCTGCCGCTAACGCGTTTGAAAAGATTTTTCAAACTTATGAACAATGCGGTTTTGGTAAAACAATGGAGAACGTGGACAAAGGGTCGATGTCAAAATAGTCACGCGATGGGAACACGACGGGAAAAAGTTGTGCGCGAGTGGACTAATAGCTAAACCTAACTTTAACAGTTGTACCGTGTTGGGGGAAAATCTGGCGATTATACAGATGGATCGTGTTAAAGTTAATTATAATAAACCGATCTATGCAGGATTGTCAATTTTGGATATATCAAAACGCTAATGTACGACTTTCACTACAGTACCATGGTTCCTCTGTATGGTCCCAGATTGTCCCTGCTTTATACAGATACAGACTCTTTAGTTTATAGTGTTGAGACGCCAGACTTGTACAGTGACATTAACGCAAACATAATGCATTTTGATACTAGCGATTACCCTCCAAACAATAAGTACAATATACCACTTGTGAACAAGAAAGTGCTCGGAAAATTTAAAGACGAGTTCAACGGTGATTTAGTTTTAGAGTTTGTGGGCAGCAGAGCCAAATCGTACTGCATAGTGAGTGAGAAAGACACTGTTAAAAAAATTAAGGGTGTTAGCCGTAGTGTGGTGGCGGGGATAAGTGTAGATAGTTTTAGGGGTGTGGTGGTTAATAATGATGATGCCCTCTTGCATACGATGGTATGCATTCGTAGTAAGAAACACCAACTGTATACTCAGTTGATTAATAAAATTAGTCTATCAAGCGAGGATGACAAAAGATATGTCATCCCCGGAAGCACATCAACATGTGCATGGGGGCATAAAGATATAAGATAGTTATTTATATTTGTATATATTTTATTGTGTATAGTAGTATGTAAGTTAGTTATAAGACATACCTTCCACCCCCATCCTTAATAATTCCATCGTTCCCGGCGGCATGTGTTTACCTCCACGTGGTGTCGCTGGACGGTAAAACATATTGTTAACGACAATATGTCTTATTGACCGAAAACACGTTTCCTCTCTTTTACTTTAATCTCTTTTTGTTACAGGGCTATTTAAACAACACATTAATCTCTTTTTGTTACAGGTTAACCTGCTTGGATTCGGCTACACACAGGAAATAATGTTATACTTTGTAAAATTGTAATTAGTTTATTAAACTGTAAATTGGATAAATAAATTATTAAACTTTTGTGTGCTTAATTTTGTGTTACTACCTCTAACTGTTTGGTTAAAGCATATGTCTTGGATAGCGAAAAGGTTTTAAAATGGAGTTAAATATATACGAGCAAAATTTCAAATCTGTTTGCAGATTCGGGTTGTGCGTAAAATTCTAGACTAATTTAATGTAACGCATGACTAAAAAATTTATGCAGCCGGTCGGAAATCGCAAAGGTAAGAAATCTTAAAATTAGGGTAGCTCCTTGGGGTGATGCTATCTGAAAAATTCCTAGAGATTCGGGTAGCTGAAAAATTCTAATATTAATTGATACCAAACAAGATAGGTTTATCTCAAAAGATAAAAATGGTTAGTCAAAGAAAACTATTTGGTCCAGAATGTTAGCGGTAAAAAATCTTAAAAATAGGTTTATCTCGTGTGTGGAAATGTGGATGCTCATTTATCTCGAAAGATGAAAAATTTAAGATATATTTATCACGAAAGATGAAAAATGGTTAGTCGAAGAAAACTATTTGGTCCAGATGTGTGTGGAAATGTGGATGCTGGTGGAAATGTGGTCCTGGGTTGCCTGAAAATGGTCTACTCAAGCAAGGTAAGGATCTTTTACGTGCGTGACAAAACTCACATACAGGAACCACATTTTAGCTCTAATTCGAAGAGGGGTACTTTTGTGAAAAATGCGCGCCTAAAATTTTTTAAGCGGACCGTTTAAGAAACCAAACCTGCAACCTTGCGATCAGCAATCATACGCGAACCTTTTTGATGCACGGAGCCGCCTACAGTCACGATCCACTGTCCCTTGCTTGTGGCCCACGATAGAAGGTTATGCGGTCTTAACAGTGGCCCACCAGTCGGTCGAAAAAGCGGTGTAACTATTTTAATTTCGATAATAAATCCCTCCATATAATTGTAAGAATAATATAACAAATTTTATTAACAACAATAATATTTTGCATTCAACTTCAAAAGTAGTGCGTTGAGCCCGCATCGTCCTTTAATAATCTACTTATGGTTAAATATCTGTGTCGTATACAGCTGTTTGCAGGCACATCTCTGTTTGATTGCTCTCCTCCGGACGGCTCGGCCGCCCGAGCTGGTTTGTAGATAGTCGGCCATAAGTAGTAGAAGCATCAACATGTACCCTAGATTGCAGGCCGGCAATTTGCGAATCCACTTCAATGAGTGAACACATCTTCGAATAACGGTCGGTAACGTATACATTTTGTTAACTTGTATAATTTGAGATAATTTATTTAGCGCGACTCTTAGAACACGAAATTTAGAATACGAAATCTTAGAAGGCGACTTTTAGAAGACGACACGTAGGATGCAACTTTTAAGGCACACAAGGACACTGTAAAGATGCTACCTGGAGAAGGCAACGTCCCATCATTGGGTTACCACGCCCATACAAAAAACCAACGTGGGGCGTGCAGTTGATAAAAAGAAAAATCGTTTCACTAGCGCCCAACGTGTAGGCCTCGAATCTTGTTTGTTCAAAAATTATTTTGTTTCGAAATTTGTTTGCTCAAAATTTATTTTGCCTCGAAATTTGTTTGCTCAAAATTTATTTTGCTTCGAAATTTGTTTGTTCAAAATTTATTTTGCCTCGAAATTTGTTTGCTCAAAATTTATTTTGCCTCGAAATTTGTTTGCTCAAAATTTATTTGCATTAAGATTTGTCTGTTTAAATTTGCTATTAGTTTCAAAATTTGTTTGTTTAAATTTGCTCTTGATATAAGTTTGGTTGAGACATTAACCCCCATTCAGTCAATTAATTACCTTAGTCAAATTTATTTTTAACTTTCATTCTGTTTTGACCCAATAAAGTTTTTTTGATATTGTTTTGGCAAAATTTATTTTTACCAAATACACTTTTTGATTTTTACCTTTAGTTGCCCGAATTTGTTTTGACAACTTTCGTAAGGCTCAAATCATTTAGATTTATCAGTTTGATTTTATTAAAATATTAGGCTATTGCAATCATGTCGGAAAAATTCCAAATTGTTTGTCTACTTAAAGAGGAGCTGGAGTATGAACTGAAAATTAGAGGAGTAGTGAGTGAGAGACCAGTTTTGGAGAAAAAAAAATTTTTAGGAAGACTGTTAGATAAAGAAGCTGATAAGCCTAGAGTTTAATTCGCTTGAGTCAATAAAGAACATTTTTGTCCGAATTTGATGATAAGGCTACAGATTCTATTTTGAGAGTACATCGGTTTTAGCTGTCGTCGTATCATTTGAGAATTGCTCTTGTGCATAAGCACGTTTTTGGTTTTGTTAGCAGATTTTTTATTTAGATCGGCATTGCAACGCAATTTAGTCTAGGCGGAACTTGTCGTCGTGGTTGGTCGCTCAGCAGTATGTTAGTTTAGACGAGACTCAGGAAGAGTTGGTCGCTCACCATTACGTAAGTCTAGACGAGACTCGAGGTGAGTTGGTCGCTCTAGAATTTTTGCATCATATTTTTTTTGAGTTGATGTAATTTTTGATTGTTAGTCTAGGTGAGACTCGTAGAGGGTTTGTCACTCTAGCAAATTTAGGCGTTGTGAAGCATTGTAGTTGTTTCGACAGTTCGGTTGGTAGTAGGGTGAGAGTGAACCTGAACACTGTTTTTTTTTTTTGTTAGCTATCGTCGTGATTAGTTTTTTTATTGATGATTCAAAAGCAGGAAAATGACTTTTAGTTGTTGGTGACTGGTTCTCGAAGTATTCGATTTTACAACCTTTGCGCAGTGCCAAGGCACATTTGATTGAAAAATTTTTGGAAAAAAAAGTGTTTCTTGTCTACGGTGTACCACAATTCGTTATTTGTCATAATGGTCCACAATTGATTGGACGTGTTTTTAAAGCTTTGTGTGCAAGGTACGAAATCCAAAAGATTTGGTACAATGCTGTTTATGCTCCTCAATGCAATTTTGTGGAAAGAATTAATAAGACAGTTGGTACTGCAATCCGTTCTTACGTAGAAGAACATGATACATGGGATAATGAGATATCAAAAATTCAGTACGCAGTTAATTCAGCAAAACACGAATCCACCAACTGTTCTCCAAATTTTTTAGTCTTTGGTCGTCAGGTACCCTTAAGTGAAAAAGCTTATAGTAACACTTTTGAACCCGGTGAGGATGTAGATGTTGTTTCTAGTAGTAGACCTTCCTATGTTTTGGAACGTCAACCTTTGTTCGATATTTTTGGGAATGTCCGTGAAAATTTACATGTAGCTTATCAACGTTCGAGTAAACGCTACAATCTTAGAAGAAGAGACATTTCATTCCAAGTCGGAGAAAGCGTTTGGAGGACTAATAAGGTACTTTCGAGTGCTAGTGATAAATTCTCCGCTAAGTTAGCTCCAAAGTTCATTTTGTGTAAAGTTCGTAAAAAACATTCCAATTTAGTGTATGAATTAGAGAATGAGGATGGAACAAAAGTCGGAAAATGGCATGTTAAGGACTTGAAACCCGTTGAAGCATCATATCCAGATGAGAAGGATGATCCTGACGTTTAGTTCCAGTCTAGTCATTTCTTTGATTGTAAGTAAAACAATCGTTATTTGCTTCGTTTTGTTCGGATTTTTAATTTAGTATAGTTTAACTAATACTAAATGGAGACTGTCCGTTTGAAACTTATTTTGTTTGAAAATTTTGTTTGATAATTGAAACATGTGGTCAAGGTTTTGTGTAGTGGTTTTGTGGTGTGCATTGGTGTGCATGCTGGTTGATTTCGTCGCGCGTTATTAGAAGATGTTATTAGAAGAAGTCTTTAAAAGATATCATTAGGAGATATCATTCGAAGATATCATTAGAAAGTAGAAATAAGTTGACTATTTAAGTTGCTAGTCCTGATTTCTACATATTTAGGTAGAGAGAATATTGGCTTATTCTTTCCCTTATTTCGGACCTTTCAGAAATTTTTGTTTGATAAGGTCAGAGGTTTGCACGGTGAACCTCACCATTTGATCCATCACTAATACGATGTGTTGTTTGAAAATTAGTAGTAGGATAATCAGTAGGGTGTAGGAGATTACAGCCCTAACTGGTTCGATTTTGCATTCGATTTGTGTAAGTAACCTGTTAGTTAGGTTACCTTAGTTTTGATTATCACTTTTGATGATAATACTTTGAATTCGATTTTTGTAAGTAACCTGTAAGTTAGGTTACCTTAGTTTTGATTATCACCTTGAAATGATAATGTTTTGAATTGTGATGCTATTTTGATGTTGTAGCGTTCCCTTTTTTTGTTGATAGAGTTGCTTGAGCTCCAGGAAGTGGCGTTGTTATTTTTGGAAACTAAGATAATTTGTAATGTGTTTAGTTATAGTTAGTAGATACTAGCCTTAGTAGGAGTAAGAAAACTCTAGTTAAAGATTACTTTAAATTTAGACTTTGATTAATTTTTTTGTCCCGTGGAGTGTTTGACTTTTTAATTTGAACTCTCTCAATTTTGACCTACACCGATTGTGACTCCCCGATTTTGTCTCCCTATGGACGCTTGGTACACGTAGTTACCGACACACTCAAATTTGTAGATATTTGTCCCCCTCGTTTTAATAGGTTCATAAGAATTTGTAATGATAGTTAAGAATGTAGAAGAGGCTAGTATATATATATATATATATATATATATATATATATATTACTCATATTTAGACCAGGGTAGAAAATTAAATAATCACATCAAATAATTTTAATCACCGTGTAGAAGCTTTGAGAAAAGGTACGCGTTAGTAAAAAACCGTGAAGCATAAAAATTCATTCGTTTCATTAAAAATAAGGGAGTTGAATTATGTACAAGACGCTTGCTATAAAAAAAAGGGAAGCAGTATTAAAAAGCTCTACGTGTAAATAAATTATTCCTAGTAAAGAAACAAATAGAAATTACGTGCAAAATTTATATTAATTAACTTAATTTTAAGTAACCGGTATTAAACAAAATGTACAGATAATAATTAATATTTGATTAGGAGTCACTAAAAATTAAAGGGTATTATTTTAATTGGAGTTAATTGAACCATTAGTAACATATAATATCTATAAAAACTTGTAAAAACCCAATAAAATGCAAATCGTAGAAGTGTTATTTAGAAGTATTATGTTTGAACACCTGCGTATTTTTAAAAGGCTCATTCTGCGTAAATGTGGCAGATAACAAATGGTTATAGAGAATCTTGGAGAAACCGTAGCTTAATAGTTACTGGAAATGCTAAAGGTGGGTTATTTCACAGTCCACATGGACTGAAATAATCGATAATAAAGAATATCAATTTGCACCAATAAGAACAGGGTAGATAGAGAAAGATAATATGCGCAAGGCCGAGACACATATAGTAAAAGGCGTGAGTGGAGCAACGTCACGGGGTTGCGATTGGTTGAAAATAAAAAGCAAAATTGAGAGGTAAAAATAACATTTCCGTATAAAATTTAATTAGCTATTTCCAGACGTTGCGAGCCGTGTCGAAATTTCTGAGATTTAACTGATGCGAGTGCAAATTTTGTAAAAATCGCATGCCGGGCTGCGGAATGGGAACCGAGCATGCGAAATTCTGAAGAATTGTCCGTTTTGGGGACAAGACCGACAGACGGGCTAACCGCTATATATACCCAGGTTAATATGAACAAGCTCTCGGAGATTTTCGACTTGATTCAATGCGTTAAACAGTGCTTTTTAGTTTTCCGAGTTTGATAGAATAATTTAAACAGTTTGCTCGTATATTTTGGTGATTTGAAACAGTTCGTTCTTTACGTGCTACAATGAGTGTACTTTAGTGCAATTAGAAAAGAAGATACAAGGTAATAAAGTCAGTATCACTGTACTAATTAGTCAAAATTTGCAACGACAAATGAATACACAAAAGTAGGCAGTTTTGGCGTATATTGGTGAAAGAAGTATGAATTTCTTTGCTATTTTTTGGGGGTGTTAATAATTAAATGGTTCATAAACGTGTCTGGATCCACAAAACAAGGGTCAGCTATACACAGATGAGTTCCGGAAAAGCCCTGATACAACTTTAGATGAATGGCGGTGGAGAAATTTTAAAAGCGTTGAGAATCAGAAGCCTTAAATATAACCCAGTTGGAATGGTGTGATTAACAAAAGGGACGAGGTACATTGAAGCTACGAGTGCAGTAACCTTCAGGTAAATTATACTATTTTGTTTGAACTTTGATGTTTTCGTGTGTGTTGAATAACTTTATAATTTATTTACTTAAAATGGATAGTAATGAAGTTGTACTAACAACAAATTTTTAATTTTAAGGTGAAATTTTCTTGTTTAAGTCGAAAGGAGTATTTAGTATTTATGTTCTTGATGAAAATTTGGGTATGTCTTTGAGCTCAATTAGACGAACCTGGTTAATTAACGTAAAGGGGTGGTAGATGCTCCCTTTGTACTCAGACTCAGGTCTGCATATATTGTTACATTAATTAGTAGGTATCCTACAAAGACTTTAATTCTGGATGCACATTAAAATGATAACAGATTTAATCTTGAAATTTTCTGATACTGAAATTTATGCTGAATTTTTAATTTTGAAATTTTAATGTATTGTGAATATTGATGTAAATAGAGTTAACGTTGATGTTTGTGGTAGGAATGTGTTTGTTTTTTTTTATGAATGAGGATGATGGTTTATCTAGGGGAGCAGCCGAGGCGATGAACAGAAGAAAGTTAACGGACCAGTTAAGTTAATAGCTTTTTGTAGGTTTCACAGCATTCTTTGACGCACAATCTGTGGGGCTCGATTCGAAAACCGTAGTTCCCGGATTTTGGTGGTTTCACAGCATTCTTAGCGCCCAACGTGGAGCTCGAATCTAATACTGGGATACACAGCATTCTTGGCGACCCAAAAGTGAGGCTCGAGTCCCAAATAAAATTTTTGTGATTTTATTCCAGGAAACTGGCGATCTGAGAGAGAGAGTTTCTGTTTGTGTATAAATTTAAGAGTATTTTAGAGTGTGTGTGAGTGATTAGAACGTATGCAGAGAAAGGAGTGGTTAAGGAGTCAAGGAGTGGAAATTGGAAGTGACGATAGTGCATTGTGTGGGAAAAATTCGAAAATGGAAGAAGCTGGAGGCAGTAGAGATCAGTCGAGGACGGAATCAGGGATCAAGGAAATGAGTTAATGATGAGAATGTTAGAGGAAATGCGATTAGCCAGGAGGAGTCCAACCAAAATTAGAGCAGATAAGCGGGAAAATTGAACAAAATACTAAAGAATTTACAGAATTTAAAGATAGTCTTACCGTAAAAATGGGGGAAGTTGAAAATAGGGTTGATAGAAACGAGCGTGATATTACATGTCTTCGACAGGAAATGGGAAATTTAAGATCCGAAGTACGCATTTTCTGTGAAGAAGAGATTAATATAAAAATGACTGAAGTAACGGACTCATGTAGGGATCAGTTAGGCAGGGTAGAACGCGAAGTTAGTAGTATCAAATACAACATGTCGAATTTAACGGGGGATGGTCCCAGATTTTCTACAGGTGGGGTATCATTGGACCAACACATGAAGTCTTATGGCGATAACAGGGTAAATCCACAAATTTTTATTAATATTGTACGAAATCTAGTGGGAAATTTATTTGACGAACAGACTAAACAGAATACGATAAAGGCTTTATTGAAAGACAACGCGGAAGCATGGTACAATTTAGTAGGACAGGACATAGACACCTACACGGACTTTGAAAACAGATTTTTAAAGCACTACTGGAGTGACCACAGACAAGACCAGGTACGAGACGACTTAATCACAGGAAATTTAAGGAGAATTTTCAGGAAGTAGAGCAATATGCTATACGCAAGTATAGCATAGCAAAGCAACTGAACCCACCACTGACGGACCGACAAATTATCAAGTATTTATCACGACACTTCGAGGTAGAAGTAAGACAACACGTAGCACTACAGAACATAGTGGACAGAGAAATGCTTTTAGAATACCTGCAGAGATACGACGACGTAAGTAGTGGACGACCTCGGGATAATAGGGAAAGACAGATCAACACAGTTAGGTTTGACAATAGACGGGACAACTATGCTAGAAGGGGGAATAGTTACGGATACCAGCGACAGAATTGGGAACAGCGACGACCATACTTTAGAAGTAATAGTTTAGGAAGGGGACCTGCACCGAGACCGGAACCTACCAGAAGGAATAGTTCACCGGACATGAGGGGGCCAGCTAATACAGACACGGAACGAGTGGAAACGCCTAGGACATACGCTGAGGTGACGGCTAGACCTGGACCAAGTAGGGAAAACAGACCTGGACAGGATTTTTAGAACGCGACAGACCACTAGATTTCAGTGTAAATGTATATGAACATCCACGTGAATTTTTCAAAATTGAGGAGGAAGTAGAGCCAGAAACTGAGGAAAAATTATGTTTGCCAATTGTTAATATAGGAATTTTTGAGAATAATTTAGAAGTATTACTTGATACAGGGGCAGATGCGAGTTTAATATCGGAGGAATTCGTCAGCAAAATTAGGGATAAGGTTTGTGATAGAATTATGCCTATAAAGCGTAGCCATTTAGTAGCTCCAAATAAAAAGAAGTTTGCTGTAGTAAATAGTGTTGTGGTGCTTAGGATAGATATAGGAGGTTTAAGCTGTGAACAGGAGTTTGTAATTGTACCTGGACTGAAGTTTCAGAGCATTTTAGGTGTTGACTGTATGATGAAGTTAGGGGTTTTGATAGATATGGAAAGGAAGGTAATAAGGATTAATGATAGGGTAGTGCCATGGAAGGGCAGTTATGAAGTCACAGAGGATGACTCAGGGTTGAGTATTAATGTAGTAGAGGTAGAGGATGATGGAGTAAAACAGATCAACATAATAAGATGTCCAGAGGATAGGATAGTAGAGGTTCAAGCTTTAGTACAAAAACATGCAGAATTAGTGGGGGTAGAAGCAACAGCAGCATATCGGGAGCAGGTGAAGGCAGAATTAATTAAAGATGCACGAAAAATTAATCAACGGACCAAACCGCAATTCCATTGTCCAACATCCATGGACACACTTTTGACGAGGTTAAATGGCAAGTTTGTTTTTAATAAAGTAGATTTAAGGAATTCATTCTGGCGGATTCCATTACACAAGAATTCTAGAAGGTACATAGGATTTTCCGTAGAGAGAAGAATCGAGAATTGTAAAGTAGTATCGTTTGGTTTGTCGGCAGAAAGGGAAACAATAATAAATGAGAAACAGACAAGTGTAGGGACTGAAGAAGAAGCAGTATTTAAGAGTCAGGATAATAGGGATGATAAGTTTATTTTATGTGAGATAACAGGGATGTTAAGTATAGATATAGAAGGGGGAGAAATAGGGATGAAGAGTATTAGGATGGTGAGAAGAAAGACTAGGAGGGTCAAGAAGAGAGTTAGATTTAAACAACTTGATGAACAAAGGATAGAGATAGGTGAATTTTAGTATAGATATAGAAAATAAAGATAAGTATAGGATAAATATGGGAAATAGTTAGAAATAGGTATATAGAATTAGTTAGGGGGAAGTGAAGGATAGTGAAGATTAGTTAAAAGTTAAGAATAGGATAGGTAGATAGGATGAAGTTAAGGATAATTTCAGTTTATAAAATTAGGTGAGAGTTAGGAATAGGATAGGGATATAGGATAGGTGTAAATATTTTTTTTTTGATTGGAGATAAGGAAGGTAAGTTAGATAGATAAGGGTAGAGAGAGATAGGCAATTTTTTTGTAAATTTTTTTTTGGCAGTCTAAATGCTTTATATTTGCATTCGAATAAGTGGGATTATTTGTATTCAAATAGGGGGAAAATACTCATATTTAGACCAGGGTAGAAAATTAAATAATCACATCAAATAATTTTAATCACCGTGTAGAAGCTTTGGGAAAAGGTACCCGTTAGTAAAAAACCGTGAAGCATAAAAATTCATTCGTTTCATTAAAAATAAGGGAGTTGAATTATGTACAAGACGCTTGCTATAAAAAAAGGGAAGCAGTATTAAAAAGCTCTACGTGTAAATAAATTATTCCTAGTAAAGAAACAAATAGAAATTACGTGCAAAATTTATATTAATTAACTCAATTTTAAGTAACCGGTATTAAACAAAATGTACAGATAATAATTAATATTTGATTAGGAGTCACTAAAAATTAAAGGGTATTATTTTAATTGGAGTTAATTAAACCATTAGTAACATATAATATCTATAAAAACTTGTAAAAACCCAATAAAATGCAAATCGTAGAAGTGTTACTTAGAAGTATTATGTTTGAACACCTGCGTATTTTTAAAAGGCTCATTCTGCGTAAATGTGGCAGATAACAAATGGTTATAGAGAATCTTGGAGAAACCGTAGCTTAATAGTTACTGGAAATGCTAAAGGTGGGTTATTTCACAGTCCACATGGACTGAAATAATCGATAATAAAGAATATCAATTTGCACCAATAAGAACAGGGTAGATAGAGACAGATAATATGCGCAAGACCGAGACACATATAGTAAAAGGCGTGAGTGGAGCAACGTCACGGGGTTGCGATTGGTTGAAAATAAAAGGCAAAATTGAGAGGTAAAAATAACATTTCTGTATAAAATTTAATTAGCTATTTCCAGACGTTGCGAGCCGTGTCGAAATTTCTGAGATTTAACTGATGCGAGTGCAAATTTCGTAAAAATCGCATGCCGGGCTGCGGAATGGGAACCGAGCATGCGAAATTCTGAAGAATTGTCCGTTTTGGGGACAAGACCGACAGACGGGCTAACCGCTATATATACCCAGGTTAATATGAACAAGCTCTCGGAGATTTTCGACTTGATTCAATGCGTTAAACAGTGCTTTTTAGTTTTCCGAGTTTGATAGAATAATTTAAACAGTTTGCTCGTATATTTTGGTGATTTGAATTAGTTTGTTCTTTACGTGCTACAATGAGTGTACTTTAGTGCACTTAGACAAGAAGATACAAGGTAATAAAGTTAGTATCACTGTACTAATTAGTCAAAATTTGCAACGACAAATGAATACACAAAAGTAGGCAGTTTTGGCGTATATTGGTGAAAAAGTATGAATTTCTTTGCTATTTTTCGGGGTGTTAATAATTAAATGGTTCATAAACGTGTCTGGATCCACAAAACAAGGGTCAGATATACACAGATGAGTTCCGGAAAAGCCCTGATACAACTTTAGATGAATGGGGGTGGAGAAATTTTAAAAGCGTTGAGAATCAGAAGCCTTAAATATAACCCAGTTGGAATGGTGTGATTAACAAAGGGACGAGGTACATTGAAGCTACGAGTGCAGTAACCTTCAGGTAAATTATACTATTTTGTTTGAACTTTGATGTTTTCGTGTGTGTTGAATAACTTTATAATTTATTTACTTAAAATGGACAGTAATGAAGTTGTACTAACAACAAATTTTTAATTTTAAGGTGAAATTTACTTGTTTAAGTCGAAAGGAGTATTTAGTATTTATGTTCTTGATGAAAATTTGGGTATGTCTTTGAGCTCAATTAGACGAACCTGGTTAATTAACGTAAAGGGTGGTAGATGCTCCCTTTGTACTCAGACTCAGGTCTGCATATATTGTTACATTAATTAGTAGGTATCCTACAAAGACTTTAATTCTGGATGCACATTAAAATGATAACAGATTTAATCTTGAAATTTTCTGATACTGAAATTTATGCTGAATTTTTAATTTTGAAATTTTAATGTATTGTGAATATTGATGTAAATAGAGTTAACGTTGATGTTTGTGGTAGGAATGTGTTTGTTTTTTTATGAATGAGGATGAAGGTTTATCTAGGGAGCAGCCGAGGCGATGAACAGAAGAAAGTCAACGGACCAGTTAAGTTAATAGCTTTTGTAGGTTTCACAGCATTCTTTGACGCACAATCTGTGGGGCTCGATTCGAAAACCGTAGTTCCCGGATTTTGGTGGTTTCACAGCAATATATATATATATATATATATATATATATATATAGAATGCTGTGATTCCTCTCATATCTGCAGGTACTGGCCCTTTCAAAAAAAATATTCGAGCCCCACAGTTTGGGCGTCAAGAATGCTGTGAAACCTTTTGAATTACCTGGTCCGTCGTCTTTCTTCTGTTAATCGCCTCGGCTGCTCCTCATTCTGATAACTTACATCCTCAATCATAAAAGAAACAAACACATTCCTACCAAAACATCAACGTTAACTCTATTTGCATCAATATTCAGAATACATTAAAATTTCAAAATTTTAACTCAGCATAAATTTCAGTTTTAAAAAGAATTTCAAGATTAATTTTAGTATCATTTTACTGTGCATCCAAAATTAAAGTCCTTGTTGGATGCCTACTAATTAATATAACAATATAAGCAGACCGGAGTCTGAGTATAAAGGAGCATCTACCACCCTTTACGTTAATTAACCAGGTTTGTCTAATTGAGCTCAAAGACATACCCAAATTTTCATCATATTCCCGAACATCAAAACAAAATACCCCTTTTACTTAAACAAGCAAATTTCATCTTAAAATTAAACTTTATGGTTAGAACAATTTCACTAATGTCCATTTAAAGTAAATCAATTATAAAGTCATTCAATACACACAAAAATGTCAAACAAAATAGTATAATTTACCTGAAGGTTACTGTCCTCGTAGCTTCAAAGTATCGTTTCTTTAGTTAATCACACCATTCAACAGGATTATATTTACGGCTTCTGATTCTCTACGCTTTTAAAATTTTCTCCATCACCATCCATTCAAAGTCGTTTCTGGGCCTTTCCGGAACTCATCTGTGTTTATCTGACCCTTGTTTTATGGATCCAGACACGTATTTGAACCATTTAATTATTAACACCCCCGAAAAATAGCAAAGAAATTCCTGCTTCTGTCACCAATATACGCCAAAACTGCCTACTTTTGTGTATACATTCGTCGTTGTAAATTTTGCTAATTGATACAGTGAAACTAAATTTTATTACCTCGTATCTAAGTGCACTAAAGTACATTCATGTTAGCACGTAAATAACAAGCTATTTTGAATCACTAAAATATACTAGCAAACTTTAAATTATTTAATCAAACTAAAATGCACGGTTTAATATCTTTAATCAAGTCGCGTATGTACGAGCTTTTAACGCATCGAATCGTCAAAAGTCTAAGAGAGCTTGTTTATATTCATCTCGGTATATATAGCAAAAGCCTGTCTGTCGGTCGGTTCCCCAAAACGGGTAATTCTAAAGAATTCCTCATTCTATGTTCCCAGTCTGTTGCTCGCACGTCGATTTTTACGAATTTTCACTCGCCCCATTCAAATCTCAGAAAATTTCCACACGGCACGCAAGCATGTCCGAGAAAACTAATTGATTTTGTACAGAAATTGTTGTTCTACCTCTGATATTTGCATCCTATTTTTAACCAATTGTGACCCCGTGACGTTGCTTAAATCCCGCCTTCTACAATATGTGTCTTTGCTTGACGCATTTCTCTTTCCTTCTCTACCGTGTTCTTATTGGTGCAACTTGATATTCTTTATTATCGATTATTTTAGTCCACATGGAGTGTGAAATAACCAGCTTTAGCAATTCTCGTAACTATTATGCGACGTTTTCCCAAGATTCTTTGAAACATTAATTATCTGCAAAATTTACGCCGAATGTGATATTTAAACTACGCAGGTGTTCAAAATAATATTGATTCTCAGAGCTTTATTCCGTGGTATTTTAATCTTGGGTTTTTACACGTTTCTATAGGTATTATATGTTATTAACGGTTTAATTAACTCCAATTAAAATTGATTTCTATCCTTTTATTTTAGCGAATACAACTTAAATATTAATTATTATACGTACACTTTGTTTTACTACCGGTTACTTAAAATAGGGTTAATTAATATAAACTTTGCACGTAATTTCTCTTTGTTTAGGAATAATTACATTACACGCAGAGCTTTTCAATACTGCTTCTTTTGAAATAAAGCGTCTTATAAATAATTTAAATTTCTTATTTTTACTGAAACAACCGAGTTTATTTATGCTTCAAGGTTTTAATAAAGCGTATTATCTAATGAACTTCCTTATACACGGTGATTAAAATTATTTGATGTGATTATTTAATTTTCTACCCTGGTCTAAATATGAGTATTTTCCCCCTATTTGAATACAAATAATCCCACTTATTTGACTTCAAATATAAAGCATTTAGACAAAAAAAAAATTACAAAAAAAATTGCCTATCTCTCTCTACCCTTATCTATCTAACTTACCTACTTTGTTTCCAATCAAAAAAGTATTTACACCTATCCTATATCCCTATCCTATTCCTAACTCTCACCTCATTCTATAAACTGAAATTATCCCTAACTTCATCCTACTTATCCATCTAATCCTATATACATCCTATATACCTATCCTATTCCTAACTTTTAACTAATCTTCACTATACTTTACTTCCCCCTACCTAATCCTATATACCTATCCTATTTCTAACTTTATTCCTAACTCTGCACTAATCTTCTATGAAATATCTACACTTAACCTATCTTATTTTCTTCCTACATTTAATCTTTATTCTCATCCTAAACTTATTTCTAATTATCTCCCATATTTATCCTATACCTAGCTTTATTTTCTATATCTATACTAAAATTCACCTATCTCTATCCTTTGTTCATCAATTTATTTGAATCTAACTCTCTTCTTGACCTCCAAGTCTTTCTTCTCACCAACCTAATACTCTTCATCCCTATTTCTCCCCCTTCTATATCTATACTTATCATCCCTATTATCTCACATAAAATAAACTTATCATCCCTATTATCCTGACTCTTAAATATTACTTCTTCTTCAATCCCTACACTTGTCTGTTACTCATTTATTCTTATTTCCTTTTCTGCCGACAAACCAAACGATACTACTTTACAATTATCGATTTTTCCCTCTACGAAAAATCCTACGTACCTTCTAGAATTTTTGTGTACTGGAATCCGCCAGAATGAATTCCTTAAATCTACTTTATTAAAAACAAACTTGCCACTTAACCTCATCAAAAATAATTCTGCCTTCACCTGCTCCCGATATGCTGCTGTTGCTTCTACCCCCACTACTTCTGCATGTTTTAGTAATAAAGCTTGAACCTCTACTCTCCTATCCTATGGACATCTTATTGTGTTGATCTGTTTAACTTCATCATCCTCTACCTCTACTACATTAATACTAAACCCAGTGTCATCCTCTGTGACTTCATAACTGCCCTTCCATGGCACTACCCTATCATTAATCCTTATTACCTTCCGTTCCATATCTATCAAAACCCCTAACTTCATCATACAGTCAACACCTAAAATGCTCTGAAACTTCAGTCCAGGTACAATTACAAACTCCTGTTCACAGCTTAAACCTCCTATATCTATCCTAAGCACCACAACACTATTTACTACAGCAAACTTCTTTTTATTTGGAGCTACTAAATGGCTACGTTTTATAGGCATAATTCTATCACAAACCTTATCCCTAATTTTGCTGACGAATTCCTCCGATATTAAACTCGCCTCTGCCCCTGTATCAAGTAATACTTCTACATTATTTTCAAAAATTTCTAAATTAATAATTGGCAAACATAATTTTCTACAGTTTCTGGCTCTACTTCCTCCTCAATTTTGAAAAATTCACGTGGATGTTCGTATACATTTACACAGAAATCTAGTGGTCTGTCACGTTCTAAAAATCCTGTATCATCCTGTTTTCCGTGCTTGGTCCTGGTTGTCCTTCTACAACCTGTGCGTACGTCCTCCTCGTGTTAATATCCGTGTCCCTGTCTCTATTCGGCGTGCTGGTCACAGTCCTGTTTACTTCCGGTAAACTGTTCTGTCGCGTGTAACTAGGTCTTGGCGTCGGTCCCCTAGTCGCACTATTACTTCTGTATTCCTGTCCTCGTCGTTCCCAATTCGGTCGAAAATTTCTGTTGTAGTCAGGCCGTCTCGGATAATTCGGTGTCCTGTTGTCAAACCTAACTGTGTTAACGTTTCGTTCTCGTATCTCTCTTGTCCGTCCTACACATACATCGTCATATCTCTGCAAATACTCTAAAAATGTCTCCCGTTCTGTGATGTTTTGTAAGGCCACGTGTTGTCTAATTTCCAGTTCAAAATGTCGTGATAGGTACTTAATAATCTGTCTGTCCGTCAATGGTGGATTCAGTTGTTTGGCCACACTGTACTTGCGGATGGCATATTGCTCCCTAGAACCTGCAAACTCTCCCTTAAATTTTCCTGTAATCAAGTCGTCCCTAATCTGATCCTGTTTGTGATAACTCCAGTAATGTTGTAAAATTTGTCTTCAAAGTCCTGATACGTGTCTATGTCCTGTCCTACTAAATTGTACCACGCTTCCGCATTGTCCTTTAATAAAGCCTTTATCGTATTTAGTTTAGTCTGTTCGTCAAATAAATTTCCCACTAGATTTCTTACACTATTAATAAAAATTTGTGGATTTACCCTGTTATCGCCATAAAACTTCATGTGTTGGTCCAATGATACTCCACCTGTAGAAAATCTGGGACCATCCCCCGTTAAATTTGACATGTTGTATTTAATACTACTAACTTCACGTTCTACCCTGCCTAACTGATCCCTACATGAGTCCGTCACTTCAGTCATTTTTACATTAATCTCCTCTTCACAAAAAATGCGTACTTCGGACCTTAAATGTCCCATTTCCTGTCGAAGACCTGTAATATCACGCTCATTTTTTCAACCCTATTTTCAACTTCCCCATCTTTACGGTAAGACTATTTTTAAATTCTGAAACTTCTTTATTCGTCTTATCTATTTTCTCACTTAGGGTTTCCCTAACTCCTGTTAATGTCTCATTCATTCGGTCAAATTTTCGATTTGAGTCCTCTCTCGCTCTATTCGATTCATCACTCATTTGCTAAAATTTTCGATTTGAGTCCTCTCTAACCCCGCTTAACGTCTCATTTATTCTTTCAAGCATCCTCATTATCATTTCGTTTCCTTGATCCCCTGATTCCGTCCTCGACTGATCTCTACTGCCTCCCGCTTCTTCCATTTTCGAAATTTTCTCACACAATGCACTATCGTCACTTCCAATTTCCACTCCTTGACTCCTTAACCACTCTTTTCTCTGCATACGTTCTAATCACTCACACACACTCTCAAATACTCTTAAATTTATACACACACAGAAACTCTCTCTCTCAGATCGCCAGTTTCCTGGAATAAAATAACAAAAAATTTTATTTGGAACTCGAGCCTCACTTTTGGGTCGCCAAGAATGCTGTGATTCCTCTCATATCTGCAGGTACTGGCCCTTTCAAAAAAAATATTCGAGCCCCACAGTTTGGGCGTCAAGAATGCTGTGAAACCTTTTGAATTACCTGGTCCGTCGTCTTTCTTCTGTTAATCGCCTCGGCTGCTCCTCATTCTGATAACTTACATCCTCAATCATAAAAGAAACAAACACATTCCTACCAAAAACATCAACGTTAACTCTATTTGCATCAATATTCAGAATACATTAAAATTTCAAAATTTTAACTCAGCATAAATTTCAGTTTTAAAAAGAATTTCAAGATTAATTTTAGTATCATTTTACTGTGCATCCAAAATTAAAGTCCTTGTTGGATGCCTACTAATTAATATAACAATATAAGCAGACCTGAGTCTGAGTATAAAGGGAGCATCTACCACCCCTTTACGTTAATTAACCAGGTTTGTCTAATTGAGCTCAAAGACATACCCAAATTTTCATCATATTCCCGAACATCAAAACAAAATACCCCTTTTTACTTAAACAAGCAAATTTCATCTTAAAATTAAACTTTTATGGTTAGAACAATTTCACTAATGTCCATTTAAAGTAAATCAATTATAAAGTCATTCAATACACACAAAAATGTCAAACAAAATAGTATAATTTACCTGAAGGTTACTGTCCTCGTAGCTTCAAAGTATCGTTTCTTTAGTTAATCACACCATTCAACAGGATTATATTTACGGCTTCTGATTCTCTACGCTTTTAAAATTTTCTCCATCACCATCCATTCAAAGTCGTTTCTGGGCCTTTCCGGAACTCATCTGTGTTTATCTGACCCTTGTTTCATGGATCCAGACACGTATTTGAACCATTTAATTATTAACACCCCCGAAAAATAGCAAAGAAATTCCTGCTTCTGTCACCAATATACGCCAAAACTGCCTACTTTTGTGTATACATTCGTCGTTGTAAATTTTGCTAATTGATACAGTGAAACTAAATTTTATTACCTCGTATCTAAGTGCACTAAAGTACATTCATGTTAGCACGTAAATAACAAGCTATTTTGAATCACTAAAATATACTAGCAAACTTTAAATTATTTAATCAAACTAAAATGCACGGTTTAATATCTTTAATCAAGTCGCGTATGTACGAGCTTTTAACGCATCGAATCGTCAAAAGTCTAAGAGAGCTTGTTTATATTCATCTCGGTATATATAGCAAAAAGCCTGTCTGTCGGTCGGTTCCCCAAAACGGGTAATTCTAAAGAATTCCTCATTCTATGTTCCCAGTCTGTTGCTCGCACGTCGATTTTTACGAATTTTCACTCGCCCCATTCAAATCTCAGAAAATTTCCACACGGCACGCAAGCATGTCCGAGAAAAACTAATTGATTTTGTACAGAAATTGTTGTTCTACCTCTGATATTTGCATCCTATTTTTAACCAATTGTGACCCCCGTGACGTTGCTTAAATCCCGCCTTCTACAATATGTGTCTTTGCTTGACGCATTTTCTCTTTCCTTCTCTACCGTGTTCTTATTGATGCAACTTGATATTCTTTATTATCGATTATTTTAGTCCACATAGAGTGTGAAATAACCAGCTTTAGCAATTCTCGTAACTATTATGCGACGTTTTCCCCAAGATTCTTTGAAACATTAATTATCTGCAAAATTTACGCCGAATGTGATATTTAAACTACGCAGGTGTTCAAAATAATATTGATTCTCAGAGCTTTATTCCGTGGTATTTTAATCTTGGGTTTTTACACGTTTCTATAGGTATTATATGTTATTAACGGTTTAATTAACTCCAATTAAAATTGATTTCTATCCTTTTTATTTTTAGCGAATACAACTTAAATATTAATTATTATACGTACACTTTGTTTTACTACCGGTTACTTAAAATAGGGTTAATTAATATAAACTTTGCACGTAATTTCTCTTTGTTTAGGAATAATTACATTACACGCAGAGCTTTTCAATACTGCTTCTTTTGATATAAAGCGTCTTATAAATAATTTAAATTTCTTATTTTTACTGAAACAACCGAGTTTATTTATGCTTCAAGGTTTTAATAAAGCGTATTATCTAATGAACTTCCTTATACACGGTGATTAAAATTATTTGATGTGATTATTTAATTTTCTACCCTGGTCTAAATATGAGTAATATATATATATATATATATATATATATATATATATATATATATAAATCTTTTGTATTTGTTTCACTTAAATTTTTCTTTGTTAAAAAAGATTTTTTTTCTTTTAGGAAAGGGGTAGTGTAACAATTTTAATTTCAATAATAAATCCCTCCATATAATTGTAAGAATAATATAACAAATTTTATTAACAACAATAATATTTTTCATTCAACTTCAAAAGTAGTGCGTTGAGCCCGCATCGTCCTTTAATAATCTACTTATGGTTAAATATCTGTGTCGTATACAGCTGTTTGCAGGCACATCTCTGTTTGATTGCTCTCCTCCGGACGGCTCGGCCGCCCGAGCTGGTTTGTAGATAGTCGGCCATAAGTAGTAGAAGCATCAACATGTACCCTAGATTGCAGGCCGGCAATTTGCGAATCCACTTCAATGAGTGAACACATCTTCGAATAACGGTCGGTAACGTATACATTTTGTTAACTTGTATAATTTGAGATAATTTATTTAGCGCGACTCTTAGAACACGAAATTTATATTAAATACGAAATCTTAGAAGGCGACTTTTAGAAGACGACACGTAGGATGCAACTTTTAAGGCACACAAGGACACCGTAAAGATGCTACCTTAGGAAGGCGCCGTAATTCAACTTCGTGATTACAACTGCTGCAGAATGTATTGCAACAGGATTTGATTCGACACGTGGGACGAAGTCATAGTAGAAGTTGTTTCGGATGAATTTGTTTCAAATTACAAATGCTGTTATCGTTGCTTGAAATAACGAGGATTTCTTCTTTCTTTGCTACAATGCGACAAATGCAGTTTTGGTTCGTAGATAGCTATAAGTTCTTTTTATGTGTTTCAAATCTAGGAACACGTTAACTTGCTTTGATGCGTAATACAAGTACGTAATAAAAGTTTCAACTAATTGCTAAGCTGGATTTACCAGTAGTAAACTTAAAGTTCACTGATATGATGTTTTAAAAAAAAACAACACGCGTGGCTCAATATGAATCGTCGGTAACGTCAACAGGTGTTACTGACGTCATATATTTTCCTGCTTTGTACTGCTGACAGATGTTATTTTTGAAAGCAAATGCTTCGAACAGCTTGAGTATAAGATATGTAGACATGTCTATTTTTGTGATCAGCTTTATATAAGTTAAAACTTGCATATGTTATTTAGAAAACCCAAATGCTAACATTTTTAGAACTTATTAATTTGTCATCTGCCTGAACAGATCTGCACCGGTCGGAACCCTATTTGTACAACAAGTTCATGTCATACTGTAGAGTATTTGATTAAAAATAATTAAGACGAACATGAAGTTGAAAGTTATAGCTTGTTACAGTTAATGATTAAATTTTTGTTACAAGTCACATTATTTTAAAAGAGATTTTTCTTAGTAAACAATTGATTCCAGATTAAAGTTTTTTATTTTGATCAAGTATGATCAAATCTAATAACATAAAGCTAACATCCTTATGAGTAGGAATTTGATGCCAATTTTATATTGGAAATACTTTTTTAACTACTTCTTTATGTATTTTTGCTGGACACAAATAGTGTTCCACTTTTTTATGTATTTAACTATTACAATTTCTTACAGGAGCTGCGTCTTATTTTATTAAGACAGGTTTTTGTCAGCGAAGGCGATCTTTTTTTCTTTGGGTCTCCACGTCCGCCCTTAGAAATATGCCATGCAATTATCATAATTAAGTCAGGACTTGGTGGCGCGTATTTGGTTTAGATTAAGTTTGATCTACAAAATGATTTCGACTTACCCCCCCATTTCTCATAGCTCTGCCCAAGGAATAGACCCCTAGTTGTGTCGGAAGACTTTGTTCTCTGGCGCCCATTTAGAAAATATGTTTCAATGGCACCGGCAACGGTTAAGGCCCAGTTAAATTCGTTTCACTGCCACCCAACGTGGGGCGTGCAGTAGTTAAAAATAAAAAACGTTTCAGCGGCCCCTATGACTATAGGGGCTGCGCTGCCACAAGGTGCGGCCCACGACCCATTAATAGCCTGAGATTTGCCTACGACTTATGATATTTTACTTTGCAATTAAAACAAATAAAACTTATATGAGAAATTTAATTAAATAAACATAAATTCAATTTTTTATTAAAAAATTTAAGAGATATACAATAAATACATTGTTTAATTGTAGTAGCGTTTAACATAAATGATATATACGTATAATAATCTCTTTTTATTATTCTTTCGTTCTATTTGTAGACCACGAGCACGTTTAATTTAGTCATGTCATCTTATTTGAGCCTTCCAAGTTTGAATTTATCCTCACTGTGGTTGCCCAAGCTGCGTTTACTCCTGCCGACCATCATTTATACCTTTCGGTCCTGATTGCAAGAGTTTTTAACTAAAAACATTATCATTTGGCTAAGTTTTGTTTGCATAGACAAAGTTTAGCAGCAAAACGTAGATATACTTTTAATTTTGATTAAATATACTCGATCCCTTCAAGCTTCAAATTTGTATCTTTAAACTTGGTAAAGAGACCAGTCATTAAATTATATAATTTGTTGAATAATTAAATTGTGCTGGAAATCATTTTCTCTGCTTTCCAGAAATTCCAATAGTGAATCGCAGAGCGTATAAAATCGATTCAAGCAAGCACTTTTAGACAACCAACAAATTTTCGCGTTAGGTAATAAACGGATTATAATCTTTACCATTTTCCGACCAAAGTTCTAAGTTATTTCTGATTTAAGGTATTCGCTTTGATTTTATTGACTGTTTTAATGACAAAATCTAGCATGTCTTGCATGGTTTTTCTAAGATTTTTGACGACAAAATTGCTGTCGATAAAGGCACAAAGTACAGGTACTACATTCAGCATAGCTTGTTTGTAAATATCAAAAAGCCACGATAACGTCTTATTATTTTCGAAATACTATCGATATCAACGGAGATGATATTACTCTGGAGAATAACAATTTCATTAGAAAATTTGTTTAATTCATTAAATATTGATTTACTTTTCCTATCAGCTTCGAAACGTTTGGCAAATAATAATTCTTGGGAATTTTCTCCTCTTTAACAAATCTGATATAAGCTGAAACTAAAGCTTCGTTTCTTAGTAAAGTTCATTCGTCAAGTAATATAGAAGATTTAAATAGGTACTCCCATAGATTTTTTTTCTACTCACTGAACCACTTCAACAATTTCTCTTTGTACTGCATTACTTAAAATTCCAAAAGCAGTTTTATGCAACACGGCATATATTAGCTCACTCGCAGCTGATACAAGTTAATCATCATTGATACGTGCTTTTTGGCCTTCACAATAACTGACGGAATATTATAGGAAGTACAAAAACCATTATCATCTTGTTCGCAATGACGACGTTTTCAAATATTTTTAACTGTTTTAAATAAATTTAAATATTTTTCTTTTTTTGTTACAATGTACTTTTGTCAAATATTGCTTAAGTTTAACAAAGTTTGACAAAGCTATATTTTCAATATTTAAGCATTTCTCCTCGGTTCACTCGTACCGTTTTTTAGGCATGCCTACTTTAGAAAATTTTTTTGCATCGATTCTGTCATCCAAAAACAATTTCTTCTACCTCTTCTGGCATAAAAGTCGTAGCAATAAGCTCATCCCTTCTAAAGTTTATTATTTGTGTAATTTATATTATAACGGCGTTGATAAAAACGAAACTACAATTGCAAATGATTAAAATAATAATACATCAAAATGCACAACGCTAACTTTGTAGTTCTTAATTTAAAAAAAGTCGTCAGTATTTATTATGTAATTAAAATGTAAATGGAGTAACTGATACAAGAGGTTTTGACAAATCACTTTTAATAGTTTAGAAATTCCTTTATTGTTGTTTACAGTTTCTAGGGACTCACTTTCTTTTGAGCGGGAAACTCCTTCTCTTGAGGAGCTATTATACCTCAGGAGTTACTTAGCCAGAGGATTTCTTTCTCCCCAAGCGCTTTTTCGCCCCACAATTTCTTTCGCCCCGAAACCACTTTCGGCTTCGAATGCCTTTCGCTTTAAAATCACATTCTCCTCGATCCCTTTCACTCAGGCTTACCTTGACGGCATCATATCCACCTACGCTCGAGGCCAATAACATTGCCAACGCCTCTTCACGTTTCACGCTCGCAGCAAACTTCTATAACCACTGATTCGCCCACGTAGGTCCGATTAAGTCAGACTCTCATCCTTTGTAGTAGAAAGCGGCCATCGACCATTGTGAAAGTCAAAGAAAGCACCTCATTATAATATACGACACACCACACGGTATGGGGCAGTTCTTACACTAACACTCGTGTTTATACAATACATTCCGAGTAAAAGCATGAAGTTTTTAAGCTGGGACAGAGAACCCACATTTGTAACATCTCGCTGCCAGACAGTAATCGACATCACGCTTGCTTCGCCAGGCATATTTAAACTTATCGCAAACTGGCAGGTGTCGTCGCAGGCGACCCTGTTCGATCATAGACGGTTGAGCTTCAACATAAAGGCAGTTGAAGTTGTCAGCAAAAATACAGGAATCCAAAAGCCATCAACAAGTTGGTGTTTTTGGACCGACTTGATAAGCGGCTTTTGAGACAGCAAGGCGTTACTAACCCCACGACTATAAAGGAGCTGCAAAGAAATTCTGATTTTCTAGAGACCCCTATGATAGAATTTTTTGAGCAATCATGCCGGTAAGGGCAGCCTCTACTCGATTTTCCATCCCATGGTGGTGCGATGAGCTTCAGACACTGAAGAAAACCACTGGCAAGTTCTTTAATAATGTAAAAAGCACTAGGAGTATTGTTGACTGAGAGGCTTACAAAAACCGCCTCAGATAATACAACATCGAAATCACGAAAGGACAGAGAGACTCCTGGAGAATACCTTCTGTAATTCAGTAGTGTTTGCCAAAGAAACTTTTCGAATCAACAGAACTCTGTCCAAAGATCCTCGCCACCTAACACGCTCTCTGAAACGCCCAGACGGTAGGTATACGGATAACAAGTACGAAACTTGTAGGAACACATTTCCCCGAGAGTGAGCCTTTTGTCTCCAGCCCCGCAGTAGACCTACCTGGGTCTGTCCCATGTAAGACAGACTGTGTGATTTCGGTCCGGTTAGTGAACAAAGAGAAAGTAAAATGGGTCATTTCAACCCTCTAACCGTTTAAGTACCCTGATCTGAATGGCATCTTTCCTGCCCTACTACAGTGGGGCCTGGAGGTACTGCCTGCATGCCTGGTGGTAATATTCAGGATCTTTAAATACATCCCCAGCGACTGGAGAGATGTAAGTACAATCTTTATCCCTAAAACTGATCGGAATGACTATTCCCAGACATAATGGTATCATCCAATCAATCTAACCTCTTTCCTGTTAAAGGCACTAAAGAAATTGTGCGATATTTATATGAGAGAGGAGATAATACAGTCCTTTTTTCTCCATCCTAATCAGCATGCTTACATACCAGGGAGATTTGCAGAATCTGCTCCTCACACAGTTGTAGGTCGGATTGAAAAATCCCTCAACAACAAGATGTCAGCCTTATATTTTTTTGTCGATGTTGAAGGCGTGTTTAGTAAAACGACCCTGGCAAGCATCGACAAAGCTCTGCAGGAACGCGGAGCTGAGGACACTTTTCGGCAACTATTTCTACAGATTTTGCGATGCCGTAGGGTACTTGTTAGTGTAGGCGACACCTCAATCATTAGGACAGTGAAGAAAAACTGTCCTCAGGGCGTGGTCTTGTCACTACTACTATGGAATCTGGTAGTGGACAACCTTCTACAACGCCTTAACGAAACGAGCATTTACACGATAGGATATGCGGACGACGTTGCCATAGTGGCAGTCGGCACATTCGAACAAGTGCTGTTCAACTTAGTGCAAACAGCTCTTAAGCTAACCGAACGATGGCGCTTCGAAAACTCCCTGACCATCAACCCCAACAAAATGGGGCTGATGCTGTTCGCCAATAAAAGAAAGTTAATGTTAATGAGATTGCCACTGTTTTTCCAAATCCTTTTAATCCTTTCGGATGAGGTCAATTATCTGGGTATCATATTTGACAAGAACCTGAATTGGACCAAAAACCTTCAAACCAAAACAACAAAAGCCAGCGTGAACTTTTGGCAGCGCAGACGAGGCATAGATAAACTTTGGGGTCTTTCCTCAAAGACTGTTCTGTGATTGTTCTCCACGGTAGTTAGAAAAATGCTTTGCTGTGGTGCTGTAGTCTGGTGACCCAGAACCAAACTGGCATACACAGTAAAGGAGCTAATACGTATTCAAAGACTAGCCTGCTTAAACATCACGGACTCGATGAGATCCACTCTCTCTGCAGTCTTAGAGGTCTTACTCCGCTTGATCTTCATGTAGAGGAGATGGCTCTGTGGGCGGCAATAAGGTTGCGGGTCAAAGGGTTGTGGATCGACAAGGGGTGTGGAGGTAGACATTACAGCATTCCAAAAGAGGAGGCGTGAACGTTGCCTCTTTTGGATAGGATAGTAATAATAATAATAATAATATTTAGGAAGCACTTCAGTATCTTTATCGACCCTGAGGGCGCGTCCCCACCAGACATCTCCATCTTCACGAATGGATTCAAAACAAGAAAAACTTCAGGGGCAGGCATTTATTCGGATGACTTTGACCTTTATATTAGCGTGACACTGGGCTCGGTAGTTACTGTTTTTCAAGCAGAAGTGGTTGTCATCACGCACGGTACATCTGCCATTTTGGAACGTGGAATCCAAAATAAAGAAAATACGCATTTCATGTGACAGTGGGGCATTAGTGGCCCTAAATAAGCAGAAGTTCCTCTCAAAGGAAGAACTGCAGTGCCACCACACGTTGGAGTCTGCATCTTCTACTAGTGTCCTCAAATTAGACTGGATTAAAAGACACTCGGGGATGCACGGTATCGAGTAGACGGACAATCTCGCAAAACAGGGCTCAGCGCAGAGCTTTATTGGACCTGAGTCGTCGATTCCCATATGGCCCTCTGTAGTGGTTTCTATGCTAAAAGTGGCAACCCTCCGCCGTCATACGAACAGGTAGGCTAACTTGACAAGCTAGCGACAGGCAAAATTGTGTATCACGTTCCTGCGAACAAAAACCGAAAATATTGCATTAACCGACGGAAACAGAAACTACGGTTACTCGTGGGAATCCTAACTGGGCATGGTAATTTTAAGAAACACACAAAATGGGTCTGTCTGATGACCCTACCTGCCGTGGGTGTCAATAAGATGACGAGACGACAGCACACATTCTGTGTTCCTGACCAACACTCACTAGACTTCGAGATTCTATGCTAGTTGACTTCTTTCCAGACACGGCCAGAATTAGTAGCACATCCTGGTCCGACATACTCAAGTCGAGTGGCTGAGCGAGAAAAGATCAGGCAAGTTTAAGGCAGGAAGAACAACAAGCTCACTTTGTGGACTAAGTGCGTGCTGCGCAGGCCACCCTTTCAAATTCAATAGATAGAGAGATATTATTGATGACATTATAATAATTTAAAATATTTTTTATGTACAAATTTTTTCATATACAGTGTTTCCGAAGAAAGAGTTTAAACTTTTGTTTTGAATTGAAGATTAAAAGATTCTCCAGAACCTACATAAATGATGATTATCTACCATGCGATCTATACAGCAACATATCATCATCATCATTAGGTCTTCAGTCCTAGAACTGGTTGGACGCGTACCCTCATTGTTTCCTAATCTGAACCAACCTACATATTTCACTAAAGTGTGCTCAGTCTACATCTATCCTTATCTGTGTGCGAAAGTCTGGTTTCGGTCTACCCCTAGCTTTCTTTTTCTATCTCTGCTTGTAATATATTCCGTACTATTCCCCAGAAATGCCTTAGAACGTATCCTGTCCTTCTATTTCTCCTATTTTTTCGTTTTCCACAGATATTTTTATTCCTCTACTATTTCTACAACCAATTTGTTATTAACTTTGTCTGTCCATGCTACTATCCTCATACATCAGAAGCACAACATTCCAGAAGGCTTGTATCTCTTTCTGTCTGCTTTTCCTACTGCCCATATTTCATAGATGTACTGTGCTGTGCTCAACACTATGCTTTGAACAGTTTACATCTTGTATCCATGTTCATCGTCTTTGAACATAGCTGCTGTTCTTTTTTGATTGATGCAATTCGATCCCCTTCTATTGTTTTACGGTTTATACCCTATATCCCTGATATTCAGTAGTGTGTGAAGGTGGGTAAGCAGCCTTTGGCTGCCAAGTTCCCACAGCACTTGAACCTTTGTCGAATTAATAGTTATTCTAATTTATCCTATCGCACGATCAACATTAGGTAAAAATATTTCACAACCAACACCTGTAGTTGTTATAGTAATCATCAGATTTGAGAGCACTTATTTTTCGTCATTGGGTTTTACATCTTGAAACTGGTTCGACAGCATATTTATGTTCTGAGCTAGCCTACCCAGTTTCCTGAAATTCTCACTACAGCCTATATACAACTCGATTCCCTTATATTGTTTTCTAATTATATGCAATAGTTTACAGAGATTCAGTGGTATGTGAAGGGAGTTAAGCAGCTTGTGGCTGCCAAAGATCCTCCAACACTTAGACATTATCCGTATTAATAGTTTTCCAGTAAATGCGTTCGCACAATTAACATTAGTTGAGAGTGTTGCAAAACCAATATCTGTATCTGTTTATAGTAATCAGCATGTTTAAGTACAGTTATTATTTTTGTCGTTAGTTTTTTCATCATGCGACTGGTTGGAAGTGTACCTCCATTGATTTCTATTCTGAGCTAGCCTACACATTTCCCTGAAATTTTCACAGCCTACATCTTTCACTATCTGTGTGCAGTAGTCTAACCTAGGTCTACCTCTACTTCTCTTTTTTCTTATCTGCTTCTCCTACTGTCCAGGTTTTACAACCAACAGTGCTGTGCTCCACACATATGTTTTAAGCAATCTTTTCATTGTATATATATATATATATATATATATATTGTTATAGATTCAAAGAGTTAAATTTAGGGCAAGCAATGCAATTTCAACCACCCTGTATAGAGAAACGAACATATTATTTACGCGCAAAATTTATTTAATTTATTTAATTTAAACGGACAAGTATTGACGTATATTTATAATTAATGATTGAAAGGTTAAAGATGCATAAAGAAAACCAGTTTTATAAACAAATAGAAACGCATAATTAATATAATTTATTTTAATTCATCGTGTAAAAGCATTAGTAAACACACTAGGGTAAAGAAAATCAATAATCCCAAGGCAAAAGGTTTCATGGTAACAAACAGACGTCAGTTTTATCGGATACGGTGAAATATAAACTCCAAGAATTGTTGTTCTAAACGGTCTATAATTAAAGACACCTGCATTTTTAAAAGGTTACATTCTTCGAAATAATAGGCATAATAAAGCAAGTCTTCATAGAAAATAGTTTTCAACCGTCAGTTGCTTCGAATAACAAGCTAACAAAGTACTTAAAGAGCAGGGGAAATGCACGATCGGTAATATACTACAGATAGAGACGGATATAAAAGCATTTGTATTCAAAACGCACGTACTAATCCACGTGGGGTGATGTGAATCTGTCAGCAATATCGATTTTCTACAACTCAAGTGGAGTTTGGAAAGCGACAGCAAATATGCATAAGACAGAGATAAAAATATTACAGGCCGGGTTTTATGACGACACATAATAGTATCATTGGTTGGGAGCGGATAGTTTTACAAAAGTACAAACATGCGACAGGTGGGAGCGATTTTCGAATCATGCGAGGTGAATTTCTGGAATCTTCAAGTCGGTTATATCAAAATTTGCAGAATTGTTATTTGAAAATAAGTTTTTCGCGTGAAGTGTGTCCTAGAAGTGGCATTTTGAAAAATATAAATACTCTAGGAGAAGTAGGAGGGCTCTCTTTGCATTCTCATCGTTTTATACTACGTTACAATGATAGACCGACGTTATAGTAGAGTTCTTGCGAGGATTAAAAATATTCATAATACAGTAAATGCAGTGCTAGCACTTGTCGCTTGGTAGTTGAAGCCTTATAGCTTTCAAGGTGAGTAGTGTTGAGTGAATTAAATTAACCGAGGTTCAACTAATACCATAACAAGCTAGTAAATCAATAAATAGAAGTATAATATACCTGAGTTTGTATGCTGTTATGGAATGGTATTTGGAAGCAAGGCGCTTGGAGAATATTGGGGTTATCATCTATGAATATATGGAGTATCAGAGCGCATAGTCACGAAGCCAAGGAGTTCTGGTGAGCATCGTGGAAGGGATGGAGGCCTGAAGCATTCTCCCGGTAACTTATTTAAAATTTCTGTTATCTGATAAACTTTTGTATTATTTGGTGATGTGTGTGTGAATATTGGGGTTATTTGTGGTTATATAACGTATCGGAAAAGATACGTGTGCTGGACAATTATTGGGGTTATTTAAAATATTGAAAAGGGGTTTATGTAAAACTTACTAAATTTCATTATGAATATAAATTGGATTGTTAAGGGTACACGGGTCTATTGGTTTTGTATTAATTTTATGCAAGGTAAAAGGCATACATTAATATACTGGATTATTATGAGCTCGCCATACTCCAGTGTGCAATAAATTTAGGGTATAATTTGGGGCCCATCTACCCATATTGTATGCATTGTGTTTACAAATAGTAATTTAAAACAAGGACTTTAAAACATATCACTTATTGAACTGTAATTAGTGTACCAAACTGTTTATCCCTGTGAATAAGTTGGCTGTATATTGCAGTAAATAAAAGATTGTATGATTGTTGTATTATTTGGCGATTTTATTGAATGGTGTGCGAGTGGGAAAGAAGAATGATTGTAAATTTAGGTATCCGAGAAGAGGCACAGCTGAGCTAGCCAGGAAAGCTGCTGAAGATTCTTAAAGCAGAAAGTAACGTGTTAACGAGTAAGAAATTTTTTGTGTGAAATTTTTTTTTATTTTGAAAATCAGTTAATGACACTGTCGATGCACTAAGGCTTAACACACATACCACAGCAATATATATATATATATATATATATATATATATATTATACTGTCAAGAAAAGGGTGGGGTTATAAAATGTTTAAATAGGGCTTCGAAACGACTTGCTTGAATGGGGGTATATTTGGTTTTGTTAGGGTATTTTGTTTCAGGTATTTTGGTTTAAAGATTAACAACTATTCCACGTTTATAAATTTATAAAGCTTTTGAAACTGCATTGCATTCAACAACGTATACCGGCTATAGAGCAGGTTAAGCTAGTTGATAAGTTTGCATTGTATACGTATTTTAATTGTTATGGTTGCATGTACATGCAATTTAATTTGAAGTTAGCCTATTCAGAACTTTTTGGATGTAAAAACAAATATCAAAATTGTGTGGTATACAACACGCTTTTAAAAATTTGAGGAGTTAAGTGATACTCCTGAAATATTTGTAAATCAATTTCAGTTTGAATATGTTTTAACAATTAAAGAATGGTTATGTAATGACAGAACGTTTACCGAATAAGACATAAATGTCTGTTACGTATAATTTAAAAGCTGAACCATCGAAGTTGTTAGCTACTTTCAATATTGTAAAAAGTTCAATATACATAAATCACTGGATTATCAAACCATCTACAAAATGAATGTATCTAGAGAAAAGAACTGTATTATTAATCAATTATTAATAATTATAAATTGCATAGTGTGCGTAGACGTAGCTGTTATGGCAACGAAAACAAGGGAAGACGGGTTGTATTTATAAGGGACTTGCAAATTTGTATTACTGATAAATAGACGTATTTTTGTACTGTTCTGAGTTTTGGTTTCATTTAAAAAGTTACGAGTAAATTTTGAAAGTCAAGTTGTACCTGGAGGTAGCAACTAGTGAAGAGAAGTAGATTCAGTGATACTGGAATGCAGTAAAAAATGTCTAAGGTAGCAGTTTTGTGGCGAAGAAAAATTAATTAGAAGAGGGAGTGCTGGTCTGTACCGTTATCGTTTTGAAGAGGAAAGAATAGTGGAATTGGAGTTATTCGAGTATTTGTATAACATGAATTTGTAGAAATAATAGTAGTTTTATAGTCCGGAAATTACCAGTTGCTCGAGCTACTTATTTTTTCAGGAGGTGCCTGCAGTTGGTCACTTGGTTTCAGGACGGCTGAAAGGCGGCGCCTGTATCTGGATTCCAGGTATTAGTATTTAATATCTACGCAGTGCTTTAATCAAATTTATAAAAGTGGAACTAGTGTTTGGGGATACTTTTGGCTTTTAAAATTATTTTGAAAACTCCTTGGATATTTGTTTGGGGTTTGCCTAGAACGGACCCCCTTTAGGTAGATTTCGCTACGTTATTGACGGCCCTGTGAAATATATAAGTGCAGCAGCCGTGTTAAATATTTAAAGATAAATTGTGTGGCATCACTCAACAAGGTTCTAAAATAAGGCAAAGAGTGACAGATTGATATACAACGCCTATCACTCATAAGGTAGGATCACAGTATATATATATATATATATATATATATATATATGTATCATCGTTATTCACTAACATTCCTCTGGATTTGGCCCTTGATATAATTAAGGATAAATGGGATGACATAAAACCACATACTACCCTTACAAAATCATTGTTCATTGCAACTATTACTCTAATTTTCAAGAACACCTACTTCGTTTTTCAAGGTGTATACTATTTGCAAAAATTTGGAACTCCAATGGGCTCCCCTTTATCACCGGTTATAGCCCAAATAGTTATGGACCATCTACTTGAAGCTGTTATTCCTAAGTTGGATTTCAACATGGTTTTTTTTGGTGAAGTACGTTGACGATATTATTTGTTCCGCTCCAATTAATAAAATTGAACATCTCTTAGAATGCTTCAATGCTTTCAACCAACATCTGCGGTTTACTTATAAAAAGGAAACTGAAAGAAAAATTCCATTTTTGGACACTTTAGTCATCAGAGACTTCACCAATAAACTGATCTTTGATTGTTATAAAAAACCTACTAGCTCTGACAGGTATATCAATTATTTTTCCAATCACTCGTTTTGTCATAAGATTAATATAGCTTTGGCATTAAAACACCGGATACAATTGATAGCGGAACCACAATTTAAGAAAAATAATCTAATGCTACTCGAAACTACTTTGTGTAACAACGGTTATCCTAAGCAATTAGTAAGGAAGTTGCTCTACACTACTCTTTGTCTGAACAATACTGAACGACCTAATAACGTTTCGTTCAGGAAGTTACCGTATATTCAAACTTTAACGCCTCTTTTGGCAAGAATTTTGAGACAACCAGACATTAAAATAGCGTTTAGTTATGAAAAATCTGTAGGAAACTTTTTCACTAAGTTGAAAGATAAGACGGAAAAAATGTTAAGTAGCAACACTATTTATAAAATAACGTGTTCCTGCAATAAGACATATGTGGGTAATTCTAGTCAGTGGTTGAAAAATAGACTAATTCAACATAAGTCAGATGTAAAATTGGGGAAGAACAGCTGCGCCCTCTCACAACATATAAATATGACTCATCACACACCAAATTATGATGAAGTTCGAATTTTAGATTCTGAAGCTAATCATAAGCTTAGGCTTTTTTTGGAGGCATATTATATAAGAAATGAAGTTAATTCGTTAAATTTTAGGCAGGACACCCAAAATTTGCATCCCATATATTCCAATCTGTACAGAATTGCAAAGTCAACTTTTAATTTTCAACAATGATGTGAAGGCCAGAGCGCATATTATTTACCTAATATTTGTACAAAATGTGGAACACGCTCTCTTATCAGACTGGTTTTATATTAATTCATTCATAGTTGGTCGTTTACTCTATGAGCAAGTAATTTTATTAATTAACTTTAAATAATCCTCTTTTTGGTGCTCCAATATTTTTATTTTTTATTTTATCCATTTATGACTAACAACAACCCTGATGTGTAGGGTTGTGTTTATTATTTTAATATTTATGCATTAACAATTAAGTAAGTAATTTTAAAAGAAAATTTTTGATGACTGTATTGATTGCTTTTCCTTTTGTAGAATCTTGATAAAGGCAAAACCCTTGCCGAAACGTCGATTTGTAATTAAATATATGCAAAATATTATTTCGTTTTAATTTTTGGACTAAAATATCCCAATTGTACCGTAACATTTTATCGAAAAACTATTATATATATATATATATATATATATATATATATATATATATACATTTATTTTACCGCTAATACAGGCCCGAAGTGCTATACACACCCGACGTTATTAAAGCCAACACGACGTTTCCAGACCCGGGTCTGGGTCTGACAAGGTTTTTGGTGTATTTCTCCATTCCTTGACCCCTATAACCCTATAAGCACATTTTTACTATTATATGATCGGGAATGAAAAGTCGGTTTAACGTACCGTTATATACAAATTTAGTTCACGTAAAACTAGTGCAGAGAGCGTTCAAGTCACTTGATATACGGACGATGTTTCTCAGTATCTTCAACCGACGTTCTCATCTCCTCCAACCGGCAACCATGCGTTTGCTTATTGTGATCGGTGATGTATCCTTACTGGAATGTTTACAGTAAGAACAGATGTCAGGTAACATTGTAAGCATTTTTAGTAGGTTCACTATAGTTTATTAAAATTCTTTGCACAACTTTGAGATGCACTTGTTTATATAAATTATTTTGCACTTTGGTTATAAATCATTATAACCCTCAATAAGTTTTCTTAGGGCTAAAGCTCAGCACGTAAATCGAATAATCGGCCGGTTCGTTTCTGGCTTTAAATTATAATGGGATATCAAAAAGTATAATAAGGAGGATCTTCTAAAGCAGTGTTAAAAATTCTAAATTGGGCAAAGTTCGAAATTTGTGTAGACAAGAATTATTTTGTAAGTTGATTAAATTAGCAAAGTTGAGCACAAATTTACGCGTAATTTTGATACCGTTCTAAATTCATTATAACCCTCTTGATATGGATATCAAATAAACGGGATCAACAAGTAGCGCACTATAATCTACGTGACGTCACACTAAATTCAATATAGTAAACGACCCAAAATGATAAATTATCTTTGTCTTTACAACCCAATTGACATGGGATCAAATAAAAAAGTTCAACGAATAGTACACGATAATCTACGTGTTGTCATTTCAAAATCCACTAAGGTGGACTTCAAAAGACGTTGGATTACCTTTGTCTTTACAATTCCTAGAACACCGCAATCTACGTAGAGTCATTTCACAACCAGTATGGCGAACGCCCTAAAGTTGCGGATTAGCTTTATCTTTACAGTCTTCTTGATATAGGTATCAAATAAAAGGGTTCGGCGAGTAGAACACGATAAGCTCGTGGCTTCGTTGTAAATCCAATGTGGCAAACGCCCCAAAATGGTGGATTACCAATATTCAACGGCATCAACTTTAAATTTTTTATATACCATGAGTTTGGATAGCGAAACATATTTTGAGGAAGCTGATCTGATGCTCTAATCTGGACACCCTAATACATTGCGGATATAGATATGTTTAGTTTAGTTTTCCCAGGTAAACGTGATGTTGGGGGACAAAAAACATAGAGTTTGGCAAATTCTAATACTACAATTGAACTAAAAGCAAAATTAAACATTATATTCAGTGAAATTTATAGCTCAAAAGTATAGTTATAAAGAAATATAGATATATATTTTAAAAGCTGTAGCTCTCAATAATACTACTTTATAACTTCTAACTGAAATATGGCCTCAAGTTTTTAAAATACATATTTTATATTTTGTGTAGTTATACTTCACTGAACATTCGTTTTTACTTTTCAGTTCAAATGCATTTAAATAAAAACTTGTTTCCAAAAATGTTTTGTACATATATTTTGTTAGACTTTTCGTTAAGCGTTTGCCTAAAAAAAATTCAGTCAAGTTTGGCTATAGAACAATTTGATTAATAAAATTGTAAAATTCAGCTTATTGCCATATCTGTATATAATTTTAAATCATTAATAAATAACAAAGGGTTCACTTTTAATTGTTTGCCTTTGATGTCAAGTCTACAGCCACTTTCAAAAAAGTTTAGTAAATGAGAGATTGGGTTTAGTGCAAAACAAAACTGTACCCGGATCAACAAATCCCCTTGAAAATACTCCTCACTTTATATAAATGGTTCCAGCTATTTGTTCACCGACAACATTCCGATATTTCCATTATTTGTTGTAGTAGTAATATTACCATGGGTCAAAGTTTATACACTTTCAGAATTTGTATGAACCAATCGACTGGGCCCGGATCAAATGGTTTACTGTAATCTACATACGCTGTATATAGGTTGAGATTTTGTGTCTTGCTTTACACATTATAATACTGCACCAATGATTAGTTATTCTTTCAATCGATGCTAGTTTGTTTACAACCATTTTGTACTAAATCTGTTATATGTCTGCTTCAGAGTATCAGTAAATTTTACCGCCAAGGAGAGGTACAGCGTTGTAAATAATATATAAATAGCTGAATGCATGGTTGTATTGGGGGGGATTCTGGGGGTCCAGATCCCTCCCGATTCCATAAAAGTATTTTTCCTTGTTTCTTAAAAAAAGTACAAATGTGACAGTCGACAAACCAATGACACCATTTTTAAATAAATTATAACGTGCTGTTAATTTATACGATAATGATACAGGTTTTGATTAAGGAATTTCTTAAAATTTTAAAGTTAAAAAGCATACTTGAATACATAGGAATTAAGTATAATTTGTTTGCATAGCATTTTAGAGAAAACGCGAGGCCTGGGGAAACTAATATTCTAAAGGCCCTTTAAAATTTAAAATAGAATGTGTGCAAGAAAATGAAATCAACGGTGTTTAATATTCTTTGGATCATTACTTTTAATTATTTACAGCAGATTTGAGCGCTAATTATTTCAAAATAGTATAAAATATGCGCTATCAGGTTATTAATGAGGGATATTGCTAGTGCATGTAGTCGATTACACAACAAACGTGTTGTCAGTCAAACATATAATAAATATTAAAATATCATTATCAATAATTTATAAAAGTCATGTGAACTGGTCAGTTGGTGGATGATAGGTATTTATGCATAATATATTTCCTTTTTAGCAAACATTTTACAATAGTGTTCCTTATTCAATGCTTTAACTTAAATCTTCAAAAGCTTTAAAATACATATTTTCTGAATATATTTGTCGACTACATTCAAACCTCAATTCGAAAAAGACTATGTAAGAGTAGTTTTACTTTAGCAGTCCTTTCCTTTTTGCATTGTGTCATTTATGATTTATGGTGTGTCGTTGAAGTTTCATGTATATTTCAAGTTCTGGGTATTTAAGTGAAATATTATGCTGTAATTATTGTTACTAAAATACTAAGAAAATGTTTGTTAGTCCCGATATTTTAAAGAGCAAATGCTTCCTTTGCTTAATAAAAGCGCAGCGCAACAAAATCTAGGGTTATTTATTGTTTTAATTAGTGTGACTTAGAGTGTCAGCGGGCAGTAAGTACAGCTAAAACTTGTCGAATTTTTGTATCTGTCTCGTGCATAGTAGAATAGTTAAGGTTTTTGGTCTCACAACCTAATGGTAAGTTTATACTTTATAGTAAAGTTCAAACTGTTTCAAAACCACAAATTAGTTAAGGCATAAGTTATGTTCTTTTTGGTTCCCTTACAAAAATTTGTTGTGTTTGCATGACTATTTCAGATTCAGTTCACTTCTCATACAGTAGAGCAGAAAGAGCGAATAGACTTTTAATTTTATTTAGCGCCATAAAATATAAATAAACAACATGCTGCTACGCTATTTTATTTTAATTTTAAAAAGTAAAAAAACAATCAGTTTGGCAAGGTCAAGATAGGGTAAAGCCCCCTCAGTCATATAATGCACGGTTAAAAAAATATGACATCTGGTGCAAAAGAAGTTACTGTCGTTAATAGTATTCCATTTTGACAGGCGAATAACAATTTAGACAGAGAATATTACACAAATGGCAGCAAAATTAACATAAACTTTTTGTATGTCCCTGGACCCCAGATATCAAAATCGCTGTTGATGCTGATAATTTTTGTAAAGCTTTTACTAAATCACAAGATGATGTAGTATCAAATTTAACAAAAACTATAGCAGGCAGGCAGCGCAAAATCGCCAGAAAATAAAACCCGTTATAGCAACTATAACTCTTTGGGCGACAAGAATTTCCCTTGCCTAGAACTTCAGACTAAGTCAATAGGTCTTAATATTCAGTGTTACACAACGAGGGTGCATTTTTGGCTTTTCTGCGTTATCGTATTAGTGCTGATGATAAAGTGTTACTAGGACATTTACAAAATTCTACACGTAATGCAATATACCGTAGCGCTTAAATACATAATTGCATAATATCGTTACGTGGGAATATAATTCAGAACAAGCTCGTAAAACAAATCAGTAACTCTAAAGAATTTTCTATTTCAAGCGATGGAGCTTCTGATGTTTCGCGAACAGCACAATTATCACTTCGCGTGCCATATTTTGATAAAAATCTATCAATACGTGAAGATTTTATGGAAATTGTTTCAGTAAAAGAAACGACGGGTGAATATTAGGCTGTGGTTATAATTGATTCGTTGAAAACTTTAAGAATCAAAATGAATTATTTTGCTGAACAAGGCTATGATGGAGCGGCGGTCATGTCTAGCAATTTTAAAAGAGTACAGTCTATTATTGAAAGAGTACCGAGAGTCCTGTATGTGCATTATAATGCTTATACATTAAATTTGGCAACAGCTCAGTCTTGTCAAAATTAATATATTAGTAATTGTATAGAATAGCTAAGTCCAGCGGAAAGGTTTTAGAAATTCGCCTAAAGGAATAGAAATTATAAAAACAAATACAGCAAAATATTAGTCAAATTCTAGATAGCAAAAACTTACCGCTATGTGTACAATCAGGTTGGTTGAAAGCCATAACGGCCTTTTGCGTTTTAAATAAATAGATCAACTGCTCGTGGGCTCCTTTGAACCGAAGCGTCAAATCTAGATGTTTCTTGAAACGCTAGGCAACATTTAAAGTGCATTATCACGGGAGAATTTGTTGTCGGTATAGGTGTTTCTGACTATATATTTTCACATACAATAACCCTCCGTAAACTTTTGCTAACAGCGGAATGCAATTTATCTGCCGCGCCCGGCTATATTGAGGACATAAAAAAACTATAGTAACATCTAGTACAAACAGATTCGACGTTTGAAAAAAATTTCTCAGTCAAAACTTCTATTAGAAAGTATTGGCTATGACATAACTATCAATAGATTAACGTCAAAACAAAAAACGGCGTAAAGGTAGTTCCTTCGAGCCCAGACCATTATTACAGAATATCAGTCGTAATCCCTTTTTTGACGACCTCTTAACATAGTTGGATTCACGGATTTTAAATCATAAAATGTTATTAAAGCTTTAGGTTGCATTTTGCCTAAGCAATGTGTAAACTTAGACTTTAATGATGCTATTGTAGAACAGTTAGAAATATATAAACAATTATTTTATAAAGATACTTGACTTAGTGAACTAAATATTTGGAAGACAAAGTGCAAAGAGGAACAGACTAAGATGGAAATAGGAAAGACAGATGAAACATACAAACTAATTAGAACGAATTTTAGGGATATAAAACCGTATAGCAAAAATATAAGGGACGCGGAAGGAAACGCCATCATAGAAAATGTACAGAAAGTGGTGAGATGGCAAGAATATATATAGGGAATTTATATGCAGGAAAGGAATTAACAGGAATCAGACATTGAAAAAGATGACTTGAGATATTCTATACTTAGAAATGAGTTTGAATTAGCATTAAAGGGTCTGAAAAGTGGTAAGGCGCCGGGTACAGATAAGGTGCAAACATAAACTTTAAAAGCCGCTGCACAAGCAGTAACAGAACGTTTCTTCCAAATTGTAAGCTATATGTATGATACAGGCGAGATAGCCAAAGATTTCAAACGTAGCATCATAGTCACTATACCAAAAAAGAGAGGCTTGGATAGATTTGAAAATTTTCAAACAATAAGTTTGACAGTACACGTGTCAAAATTTACTAGAATTGTACAAAGAAGAATGAAAAAACGCGCTGAAAAGATACAAGGAGAAAATTAATTTGGGTTTAGGCAAAATAGGGGAACACGGGTGGCTATTTTAGCTCTCAGGGTAATCATGGAGATAACAATGGAAAAAGGTGAAAGCATGTATCCGGGTTTGTAGATGTGGAAAAAGCTGTAACGGGCATTTTTTATAGTTTTAACATTTTACGCTTTTATACTCAATTCGTAAGTACATTTCTGCAATTACTAGTTCTATATTTTATATTTATTAACTCGTGTGTAGTAATTTAAAGATAGATAAATTGAAAATTATAAACCGCTTGTAATTGATTATAAATTGCATCGTTCTTGGCTGGCCGCTCGTATAAATTTTGTTCCTTATGTATTATCGAAGTCTAGATAAGAGACGATAAGCGGTTGTAATAGCGAGGAATTGATATAAACAGACGAAGAGTAGAGTTTTGTTCTTAGTTCCGATATATTAAGTACGTTGGAAATACTGCTTCTTTCTGCTTTTGACAATAGTGAGAATTAATGCAGGATTAATTTTCGTATTGTTCATGAACAAGCACGGCATGTTTTTAGTCTAGTTTCTGTTGGAAATAAAAGCGGTAAAACTTGTTAAACTCGAGGCACGTGTGTTTTACGGAACATTTGACGGACGGTTTTATTGCTTACGCGTGCTTACTAATTGTTTTTAGTTGTTTTTCTTGTGAGACAAATGCTTTAAGGAACATTTGAAGGACTTACTTTAGTGATACGCGTACTTTACTAATTTGTGGTTTTAGTTGTTTGTCTTGTGAAATAATAGTCGTAGAACTTGCTAAACTGACCGATTCTTTCTTTAGGATTAATGTGTGTGCGATCTAGTCTAGGGTCCCTTTGTTTTATCAGATTAGTGCATACTTTGGATTATTTAAATACAGTGGATACTGTAGTTTCTGCATTTTTCTAACACCAAATAATCTAAAATAGATCATTGCTTGCGCGAATTTCGTTATTTGCGAAATATAACAGATTACCGGTTTACAAAGGTATTGGTTGAAGTTTCTCACTGCTTTTTGGAGATTTATGAAAATAATATACATTTGACCCCAGTTGAAATTAAACTAGTGCTACAAAAGATTTCGAAATTATTGTCTCAGGAAATATAATTAACAAGAAATTTATCAATGCTACATAGTTCCGTCGCGTGATGGTGTCTGCTGCTAACCCCAGTGAAATGCGTAGGTGTGATTAGTGTGACGTGTGATAAGTTCCATCAACACCCTCACAGTAAAGGTTGAAGTGCTCCGTTAGTGCCGGACATCGTGAATCCCACACTTCAATTGCAAGGAAGCGTTACTGAAGGACCTTTTTGTAAGTTGAACTATTTCCTACTCGTTATTACTTTAAATATCTATCAATTTGTTTTGCCATATCTTTGTCGTTCTGATACTTTTTACAATCGAATTGCCTGCTATTACAAAAAAAAAACCAATACTACTAGATTACTCGTATCAATTGTCTCTTACCTATTTATCTTTTGTTAACATTTTGTCTGATTTATGTTTAATTGGTGTGTGAGGAAACGTTTCTGCTACTCCCCAATACTACCTCACTATGTACTAAAAATTTTTGTACTGCTTTTACCGTTGTTATATTATATAGATTATCCAAACAGTTTTTTTTACATTCTACAAAGTACTGAATAATTTAGACTTATCATTGCTGCTATGCTTTTTCTTTTTTTTCCAGGTTTGCTTGACTATTTTTTTCTTGCAGGTATTATCACTAACTCCTTACAGCCGCGTACATTGTATGTTGGTCTGCTTTTTTCAACCCCCCCTAATCTCCGATTGAGCCCGGTCATTTCTTGGATTTTTGTTGTGTTACGCACGGCTACGAGCCAACGTGGCATAAATTTGGCGCCCAACGTGGCTGCCACGAATTACGTAACAAAGCATTCGACAATGTAAAATGGAAAAAATGTTCGAAATACTCAAAAAGATTGGATTGAATTTCAGGGATAGACGGATAAATAAATATTGAATATATATTGTAAAATCTGTCGTTTATGTATTCCAAGTATCACAAATACAATATTTATAAAATATTTGGAGGTATCAGAGAACTCAAAGAAGAGGGTAATTTTGCAATTACTAGCAATAACTAGCAATAAATTTCCTATACAAAATTTGCAAAATAATACAAATTATTAATTAATATCATAATATAAACGAAACAAATTAAAACACTACAACATCACCATCTACAACACAACCTACACCTATACAGAAAACTTACATACGTACATATTAATTTTTAACAAATTCACAGGCACTTGTAGAAACAAAAATAGTCAGTTTCTGACCACTCCTAAATTGGAAACAGAAAACAAATATTCTTAAAGAAATAAGACAATGAATTACAAATCCACTTCAAAACTTTTTTAATGCATCACAATGCAGCGGTTTTTATGTACTGTATCAAATTCATTTATTGCGCTTTCTATATCTAGCTCTTTAACTATGGACCCTTCAATATTAATTATTGCTAAATATTCTAGTCGATCGGTTGTCATTTTATTTCCTAAATACGTTTTTAAACGTCTTAAACAAGAAGAGGTACGTTCGTAAGCAGCACTTGACACGGGGATTATAACAGCAATTACTGCAATTTTAAACGTTTTATTGAAAACAATTTTATATGCTTTAAGCAGGCCAATAAAATTTAAAATTGTTTTTATTATAAATTTGTTTTGCGCTTTGTATAATTTTAGTGTATTTGGTAAAATTTTCAGTTCAGTTCCAACGATTCCAAATTTATTTTGTAGTGTTTGGCCATCGGCAGCAGATGTTCATAAACTAAAAAATTTACATTTTAAGGGTGAAGAGAGCCACTGGATACGATAATGTCGGAACACTGTTCAAATCGTTCATTGAGTTCTGATAATACTGCGTCCAATACCAGTAAAAACATGTTTATTTTACAGTAGTTTATGACTTCACTTTATTGTTTGTTTTGCACCGAAGTCACTTCCTCTATGATGTAATTTTGATAGTTTTGCGGTAACTTTCTATTCCGCTCACTTTTTGTTGAACTTTCTTGCATAGACTGAGGAATATTAATTATATTTTCGTTACACATCTTTATGACTTCGGAATATATGTTTGCATATTCCTTGAAACCTTCATATGTTCTCCATTCTTTAAATGTTTTTATAATAGACATTATCAGATCATTAATTGAACTTAGGTCAGCTGTAACTTTTTGCAAATAATCACTAACACCTTTGAGTACTAACAAAATTTTCGAAAAAAGACAAATATTGAAAACAAATTCGAAATTTATCTGATGCAACAATCCAATTGCCTCGGCAAAATGATTGATCCCTCATTAATTGCTAAGTCGAGTAATACTAATATTTTGCTTAAAATTTTTTGAAACACTTAAACATGTAAAAACTTGGGCCGACCATCTTGTATAATAAATTTTCTTTAATTCTAATAATCGTCGTTTGTTTGGATGAAGCCTTTTTTTGCAAGTCAATAAATCTCGCATAAACAGTCCATTGCGAAATAAAAATATACAGAGTTTGTAATAAATTAAAAACTTATTGCTTTTACCAGCCTTTTTCCAGACATCCGTTATATCCAAGTTCAACCGATTATTATAGCAATGTACATAAATTGCTTGATTAACCTCATACCTAAAAAGTTTTTGAACTCCGTTATTCCTACCATTCATTACATTTGCACCATCATATGTCTGTGCTACACATTTTTCAAGTCTACATTTGGTCGGGCTAATATCTCCTTAATATAAATAAGCAATGAACCTAGAATCTAACTTATTTACAGCTTTGAAACCTATAAATCTTTTATAAATTGTCCATCTAAATAATACCTAACCACAACTGAAACTTGTTCAATTTTTGTGACGTCTTTTGTCTCGTCACACATTATTGAAAAGAAAATTACGTTCTGGAGGTCTTTGCGTATCCTACCTAGCATCATCTTTGAAAAAATAAATAAAATTTTATTCTAAAGTCTGGCTAGTATATTTAGCGTTTGCTGCTATCCCTTCACCAAGTTTTTCTTAACTATCTCATGGTACTTACTGAAAAGTTTAAGAAGTTCTCTAAAGTTACTTCTATTAGAGCTTTCTACAGCTTCAACATCTCCTCTTTGAGCAATATTCTGAAGGCCTGTATATCGCATAATGTCGACGATTACTCCAACATATATTCGGTTTTCTTTAACGAAGTTCAAATGTGCTTCACTTATTTGTCCGACTACTGCGGTAGCAGTACTTGGTGATTTAATGGCTTTGTAAGAGGACCATTTAACGAATGAATGTATATGTTCTAAACTATTTTCGTGTTTTTTGTCCAGCATTTTTATTCAATGCGTTTTTCCAGTTATTAAAACCTTTTCCTACAAATACTGCGTTAGAGTCCTTTTTTATTGTAAAATGACGACACACAAAACAATAAACAGAGTTACACTTAAAATGCAATATTCCAAACAGGAAAAGAGTTGGTACCAACTTTTATTAAAGTGTCTCAATCTACCACTAAAATTAGTTTGCGAGTAAAGGTTTAAATTAGGCTGAGATGGGCTATCTTACACTTTGTGAAGGATTTGACGGTCCTGGCGTAATATTTAAAACACAGCAGGGCACAATTTTTGTAGAATAAGGTAATGCAGTTTCGGCAATTCTGCAAATTTTTTGTTGACGCCAGTTACATATCCCCCAAATTAGGATATATAGGTAATCAAATGGAATTATTAAAATTGAAGTTAGATTGTTACAATGTATAATTAATTGGAGGACAAATAATAAAAGGTTAATGGAAGTTCATAAACTAGACATGAGAACGGATGTGAATACATTGTATTCCAGACGTAATATGACACTGCAGGTGTAGGTCACAGTATTGTATTGTATTGTATAAATGAATAAAGAAATAAGCAGACATAAGCTCTGCAGTTCCCACAAGCAATGTGAGGGGCAGGGACAACATAAATACCCTCGAGAGCCCAAGATGGCCAGTCAGTCTTAAGTTTCACAACTTTAACCTTGTTCGTTATTCAGCTACTTATCCTAATTTTTGTTCATTTAATTCAGTAAATATCAACTTAGAGTAATTTTGATCTCAATACGGTAATGAATATAATGTACTTGTATTGAAAATTCAAATTGTAAATCTGTATAAATAAAAATCGTTAGAAGAGTTTTCTGAAGCTACTTTTTAAAAAGTCGCTCAAAAAGGTCAAAAATCTATTTTGCCAGTCTTCAAAAATTAAATCTGGCTCATCATCGTCTTGCGACTCGGATTCAAATATAAATGCATTCAGTTCATTATCACTATCACTATCACCTAATAGACTTGGTAAATCATCTAATTCTAATACATCTAGCTCGATGTTTTTTGATGAAGTAGGTTCTTCTTGAGGTTGACTTTCATGTAGAATTTCATTACTTTTTGATTTTTTAGCAGCTGGAACTGATTTAAAGTAATCTACTAACGAATGTTTTTTGCCATTTATTGTAAAAACTGCTATTACGCAATCAATGGGAAGACTTTTAAGAAGTAAATCAAGCAATTACAAAAAGAGAAGAATGGCAAGTAGAAGAAGATAAAATTAAAAGAGAATATACCGTATTTACAAATAGTAATCGCAACCGAGTGTTTTAATACACAACACTACTTAAACTAATTCATTAATATCACTTAGTTTTTAAACTACTTGGGCAAGGATATCTGAAGTAGCAGTAGGGCGGAAGATTTCCACCTGCAATAAGCGTGCATAAGTATTTAAAATTCCAAAAGTTCAATTACTAATATTATTGCGTTAAAACTATTAAAATGGGCATACAAATAAGATATACATACAGAATAGCACATTTATGTAAACAAATGGATACAGCATCAATATCTATCCACTTTTAATTCTCAATCGCCCTGGTATTGATTGTGTAATCGGCCAAAAAGGATACAATGCACAATGGGTCAGCCCAAGCTACTAAGTGCAGTCCGGCACAAAGCTCGGCGCAATGCGCCTTCCATATACCGGTTGAGTTAGATAACGTGACCACCGCAAATACCTCCGAAGGTATTAGTATTACTAAAAACGTTATAAATAAAATGCAAAAAAATAAAATTTGTGGTAGTAGCGTTAATTTAATAATTATAAATGTATTTTTTATTAGGATAAGGTAAAAATGTTGGAAATGCAGTGCACGCGATACCTATGTATCAAAAATTTTTTCTAAATAAACCAGTAAAAAGTTTGTAAAGGTTATCATCCAGCCATATGAATGTGATATATCATAGCATTCTAGAAAATGTAGGCTTTCCAATGATGTGAATATCAATATAGAGTAACATTTGAACTTCGATAATCACCCCCCACCCCTTAACAAAAAGTGCAATAAAATTTTTTTCCATATGACATTATTATAAGGATAGTAAGCTGAGGACATTTTATTTATAGCATTTTTTGCTTATTGCCAATACTTTCTAAGATATTTGCGGTGGCCACGTTATTTGGCTCACCCGCTATATTTATTTACTTAATTAGTTCTGATACAAATATGTGCATTGGACTTTTTCTCAAGCTACTAGTAGTGCTTTTTAAGCACGTGAGCTGCAATGATTGGTGACTATAAAAAGGTATAATAGGCAATGTAACCTTCCCTTAGCAAAAATTGCCGTTCTGTATATAACTATAATTAATAGTATTAATTATCATTAAGTCCCCCAAAAGGTAACTTATCTAAATTCACATTTCAGCAACAATAACAAGCCCATAATGGTCATAAAACTATATAGAATATCAATGCAAGCTGCAGTCATTTTACACATAAAACATTCTAATTAAACAGACGCATTCAGTTTTGCATGCTAAACTCTGGTATGCTCTTCACAGCAAAATTACAAAAAATGCTTTATCCGTTTTAAACCCCCATTTCCACAACTTAAAAGGCTCCAATTAGAATGCATGTGGTTAAAAACCCTTCCCTATAATCCAGAGAGATACAATTTTGCACACAACCAGACTATAGTATGTTCGTAACAGAAAAATTGAAAATTTTTGTTTTTTTCAGTTTGGCGCGCGGCCCTCACGGCCTAACCTAATTGGGGTGTGGTTGGTTAATGAAGACCAAAAATGATGAAACACGCTGTACAACCTGGCTTTACTATGCTAAATACAGGAATATTTTAAAAACTGAATTGTTAACATGGCCCTTTGCAAAGTTTAAAAGAACTTAATTGGGCGGCGTGTGTCAAAGGCAGTTCCTGGGTACCTAGGTAGATGAAATTTAGCATAAGTCATGATCTGATATTTGTAACGCAACTGTAACACTATCCTAGACCGTAGCTTTATCATTTTGTAACGATACTTCTACCCTACCTCCCATTTTTAATTTTTTTCTTTAAAAACACCAAAAGAAGAACACCCCACCATACTTCTTTCTGTGTAATATTTTAAGTAATATTAATCGAGATCTTTTAAAGATTCGTTTTAATATTTCAGATAGTTACAATACTTTTTCGTCGATTGTTCTCTATTTATTCGAGTTAGTTACAAAATTCTTTAGTCGACCGTACTTTAATAAAATCAAGAACACAATATGTTATTTAGTTGTTATTTAAGAACTAAACAAACGACATATTGAACTATGCACTTATTATAACTATTATTAGTTTAGCTTTCTTTGTTTTCTTTCTTAGAGGTCACTATGCATCATTTTGTTAATACATTAATGAACCATCACCTGGTCGAGCATTAAAAAAATATATGTAGTTCAAACTAAATAGATAATTCCTTTGCGTTTATTAAACATTACTTAAAATACATACATTGATAAACATAATTGAGTAATTATTTATTTCGATATGTGTTATATACCAGTGTTTTTATTCGTACCCAATCACTGTTCTCAAATAAGTTGAATGTTTGTTTAAAAATTCCATACATTCTTGCGTTTTTGATGCTGTTTTGTATGGGATGTGGCTTTTAAAGAATTCTATAACAATTTTCTTTTATTTAGTCGACCACCAATTTCTTACGGAACCCTTGGTACTATCAGAATTTCTGACACGATGATTTATTATACAGAATTTACATCCATTGTAGATTTCACTCTCAAAGCTATGGTTGTTCCAATGGGTTTGATGCCGCTTGACACTAGACGGCAGCGGCTCGCGCAACGTACTATGGTTCAGTACCATTAGTTGAATCAATACAGTCCTCTTCCTCGTATTCAACAAGATCGTCAGTAATTTGAATATCTGAAAGATTTTTTCTTTACACTCCATTCTTCTTCCGGCATTTAATAATAGTAAAACTTTTGCAATCTTCGCTCTTTGATGAATGTTTTCTGAAAACCTAGAAAAATAAAATTGTGTAAATATTTTTTTAATATACCTGCATAATCGTATCAATTTTTTACAATCACTAATTAAACAAGGCTTTTTGCTTGACCCCGACAAAGAACGTCGACGTTTATTGAAGCGAGCGATAAAACTAAAAAACTCGCATCGTCTATAGCAACCAGTAAATAAGCGTCTCAATTTAATAATTGTCAAATCTGACACATTGCAAGATTTTTTCACTGTATTAAATTTATAATAAAGTTAGTGTATAAAAATAGTTCTACCTTAGTAAGTAGCTATAGGAAAATTTCTATATTATAACATGATTAGGAGATTACGAGAGGTGATTGAAACCCAACTTCCATAAATAAAACCACACGCAATTAGAAAAAAACTGGAAAGAATAGAAAATTTTCGAATATTCATTGTTCCACCCTGTATAAAGTTTACAAGCGTATTGTAAATTCAAAGCCATTAAAATGCAAAGCGAAATACAATTCCGTGTGTGTAAACAATCATTTTAAAGCACATTGTAAGTACAAAAATCTATTTAATCCATGTTAGAATAATATGAATTTATTGCCCCTCATTCATTAAAATACTAGCTATATTAGTAAACAAATCAATCTGGACAAAGAAAACAATTAAGCACTTTAGTTATTTATTCAATAAATAATTACCCCGTGTGTAAAATATCCGCGTAAAAACAATGCAAATCTTAATGCATTTTGACAAACAAACCCTTATTAAATATGTGCCTAAAATATGCATTAGAACACATTTTATTTGTAAATAGTAAAATGTAAATCGTTTTGCATTTACAAAGAATAAATAAAGCAATTAAAGCTTTAGTTACTTAGCTAAATTGACTATCGTATAACATTTAAAAAAACATGTTCCAGAAGCTTGGGAGGAAACAGAAGAAATGCGTCATATGTACTGAGAAATCATTAGTAGTTAAATTAATAAACACCCTACTTAAGAAACTTGCGCTATCATTAAAAAGGCATAAATCTATTTTATTGCCTTCGCATTACTACTAGATAGGCTGCAACGCCATGATCAACTCCTTACGTTGGACAAAGATTAACATTACCTTTTACTATATATATAAATCACAGTTTGACTCTAATTGGGTCATTAAACAGGGGGGAGTTCCAGGAAATATTACATCACGTAGACGACAAAGATTTGAATAAAATCGCGTAAAATTTAGAATCATCACGTACTTTGATAATTTTAATATAAAAGCCGGATTTTTATTAGTGATTTATTCAATAATTCGCGTCAACAAGCAATTTGTAGGAGTTTCAGTTTACGAGATCGAGGATGAAAAATTTCATTAGTTCACGATTTGTCATGTAAGATTTTAAACATAATTAGATGCAGTAATTTGATTTGCAAAAATCCAATGGAAATTCAACGTTCTTCGAAACCAAAGCTACTCTAAAGTTAAATAAAACAGAAGATACACTTTTGGTAACTAATGTCGTAAATGGAGATTTTAAATAATTTGGAAAATCTCATAAGCAAGTTTTTGACATCAATTTAAAAATGAATACAGAAGGTATTTAATAACGTTAATTACAAATTGGACAAGTACTATTAGATTTCGCAAGTATTAATTTCAGATCTTTTTGTTTGTGATTGCTATTTGAGTATTTTGTCATTTGAATTTAAGAATAAGACTTAATCATATAATTTTTGTAAGGATGTTTACCAGAAAGTTTTGGGGTCAGAATTCGAAACATTTTGACTTTTAAATAGACTATCTGTCAAGGCTTTTTGGCCAAACACAAGCGTGGGAGTAAGAGACTAATAAATTATCCACAAGAGAAAAGATTTGCTTTCTGTAAATTTTAACCAAGACTAGGCAAGGAACATTTTAATAATTAAGTAAATAGGTACTTGTTAGGAATAATTTTGTTTGAAGAGTTATGCTGTAAACTGTTCTGTATTTTTTTTATAAAAGCAAATTGTTTTTGAATGTATAGATGTCTTTTCAGATTGTTGTATTTGATTTCATTTTGTAAATTCCGTTACTTCCGTTGAGCTATCCAGACAAAGAAAAGTTAGAAAGAAAAGTAAGTCAGTAATTTCAAATTTACAATTTACTGTACCGTCACAGCACTAACATAGCAATATAATACGAACGAAAATTTATATTAGTGCCCTCAAATGATTACTGCACTCCTCTTTGCGTAACGCCATAACTGTCATTTTAGAGCAATAATGTAGTACTTTTCAATTATAATATGTAAATGACTATTATAGAACAAAAGCGATCTTTATCGCACTAATGTTTTAAAGATCGCTAAGCAACAACATAAAAAGCTTTTCATTTATTGGTCAAATTATAGACACATGTTAATTGTAAATATTTTAAAATCAATGAACTATTGATCATTTCAAATAAATGATGTGTATTCGAGTTCCAAATTAAACATTCATTTTTCAAGTTGCACTGCAGGTACGAAGGTAAGGTAAAAAGTCCTCGACCCGACACAGAGATGGCGTTCCAATCAGCAAAAATTTGCTTCCCGCCTGCGTGCATATGTCATTAGTTCGTATGACAATTTTCAACTTGCTATCTTAAGTAGTTTGTTTACACGAATTTTTTCAAGCAGACGTCTTATGCGTGTTTCCTTAAGATGTATAAACTTGAATATCGTGCGGTCATAAAATTCTTCGTTTTGGACAGATTACCCCCTCAGGAAATTCATCCGACGTTGACAAAAGTTTACTGAGACTCTACCCCTTCCCTGTCAACCGTTAAAAAGTGGGCAGCTAAATTTAAACGTGATGGCACGTCTATCGAAGATGACCCACGTGAAGGACAACCAAAAACCGCAACCACACCGGTCGAAAAAGTGCATGATATCGTGTTGGACGATAGGCGAGTGAAAGTGAAGGAGATAGCTAAGGCTGTAGGGATATCGGACGAAAGGGTGCAAAACATCTTATACAAAGAGTTAGGGATGCAAAAGCTCTGCGCAAGATGGGTGCCGCATTTGCTGAATGCCGATCAAAAGCAAATGCGAAAACGAGTTCCGCAGCAATGTTTGGCCCGGTTCAATAAGGATCCGTGCGATTTTGTGCGGCGATTTGTCTCTATTGATGAGACATGGGTCCACCATTATACGCCAGAAACGAAACAGCAGTCGAGGCAGTGGGTGGAATCCGGTTGTTCAGCGCCAAAGAAGGCGAAGTCGATCGCCTTCTGCCGGAAAGATGATGGCTAGCGTGTTCTGGGATGTGAAAGGAATCCTGTTTTAGATTACCTTGAAAAAGGCAAAACAATTACAGGCCAATATTACTCCACGCTTCTTGACCAGCTGGATGCCAAAATTCGCGAGAAGAGGCCTGGCTTGAAGAAGAAAAAATCATCTTTCACCAAGACAACGCACCTGCACACAAGGGTGCGTTGGCGATGGGAAAATTGACGGATTTAGCGTACGACTTGCTCGGCCACCCCCCCTGTTCCCCTGATTTGGCGCCCTCAGACTTCTATCTGTTCCCAAACTTGCAGAAATTTGTTTTTGAGAAGCGCTTCACAACTTCCAGATCCTCACTTCCGGGAAGGAATACTGATGTTGGAGAAACGCTGGACCAAGTGTGTTGAAGTTAAGGGGGATTATGTCGATAAATAAAATCATTTTTTTACTAAATTTTGCAATATTTCATTGTAGGCCGAGAACTTTTCACCTTACTCTCTTAGATTAAAAAATTTCGTATGGTGCTCGATTATAAAGGCCTTTAAAGGGCATTCCACTTCGCGTCATGATCTAAAACGCTGCCACGTGCTTTTAAATACTCACTTATGAAGTTGTATATCATACTAAGGCGGCTCCGTGGCGTAGTGGTATGTGTGTGACTACTACGCCCTAGGTCCCGGGTTCGAATCCCGACACGGTCCGCTTGAAAAATGTTAGGCGAGCATTTTTCGCAAAAATACACCCTCGTTCGGATGAGATGTAAAATGGAGGTCCCGTGTGTGAGTGTTGTCACGCACGTTAAAGATCCCTACCTTGCTTGGAACAGCAAGGATTCGGCAAAACTCAAAATTTTCCAGGTAAAAAAAAAAACTCGCTTCCTGGCTAATGTAGTACCTTCGGGTGGAGCATTGGAAAATCACATGTAATGTATATCATACTGGGGATTTTATATAAGACTACAGCATATGGATAAGCAAATTAGCCATTTGATGCAAATGTTGGATAGAAAGCAATAATTGGTGTAATAATAGTTGCGTCGTCGCAAGTGGATCTCCAATTCATGTTCACTGTTTTTGTACCTATAGCTATGTGGTAAAGTGGGAAGAAAAATTTTTGTTTTTTTGCTATACTATACTTAAAAACACCTATAGCAGTATATGTCAAAAAAATAAACATTGAAACGAAGAACAAATACCAATATTTGATGAATAGGTATAAAAATTATAATTTTCTGACACATAAATGTCTGATAATATATAATATAGATATAGAATAAGGAAGTTACAATTGTTTTTTAAAATTATAAGCTACTTGTTTGCACAATTTAGATTTTTAAAACAATGGCTGGAGCATATCCTATTGGATTTAAAACAATTACATCTTTTATATTTGTGTGATATCTGTTTTGGTTTCTGAAATACTCAAGTGTGTACACAGTTCAGTTTAATTTTTATTGTTTAAACAAATTGAACCTTTATTTAAATTTTCTGAAGGTTGATTTATTTATTTATCAGCATTTCGTAATTTGATTTGAATTATGATTTAAATATTAAAAATATGTTGATGTAAATCATTATTTAAATGGAAAAAAAAGGTTGATTTATATTATAATTAAATTCTGATTTAAATCGTCGCAACCCTGATTATTATTATTATTTTTATAATTATTATATTATTATTATTATTATTATTAGATGTAGAACATTACCCACTGTTAATATTTTCTAAAGCAACTGTACTCCAAACCTAAGATTAAAGACATCGCGAGTAATTTTAACATGCAGAATGAATGATTTTAAATACCATGTTTGAAATTTTGATGCCTTAGCTGTATGAATTTACGTATGAATAACGTTAATCATGCGACGTTCTTGATGGAAAACTAAAGGGTTGACAAATACTAATGAATGTTTAAGAATCAGACAGTTCTTCTTAATCATCGCTGATTAATTGTTTATTAAATTTGTTCAACTTTAATAACCCTTGAAAGAAGAGTAAAACGCGGTACTGTAATTTAGAGCGGATTCATCGTGTGATAAGATACCATAAGTAAGATATTCACAGTCTCAGTTGCATTATACAAAATTTTGTTGAACAGCAAAATAATTGCTCATTAAAAATTGTTACTGATTTTATTTAATAAAATAATTAGTACAGTTAAAAATTTAGTATCGGAAAATTGGCTGTATTTTTATATTTATGTCTACAAACGCTTAATCAACAATTTTACTGGAATGAACTCTAAACTCGTATCAAATACCATGATAAATAGAAAACGCAGTATGTAGCGGTGTTCGATGTTATAGATTAAAAGTGTCGAGAAAGGAGAATCTTAGACAAAATCTTACTAATAGTAGTGGAGGTATGGTTTATAAAAACAGTACAATTTCTTGCTAAAACTGATTACGTTAATAAAACAGAGTTATTATCTACTATATGAAAGCATTTAAATATAATTACCATTACTTACCAAAATTGTCGCATCTGATTACAGGATTATTACGTTCGACCTTCCAATCTACAAAAAGTCAATGTTAATTAAAGACCACGATATATTTTAACCACTTCTTACTTACCAAAGCTGTTTCCTTATCTTCATCCCTTAAACCACTAGTGGACTCCCATTCTGGTTGTAGAAAAAACTTGCCATTGGCATTTTAGCACATTAACATTATATTCTTGTACCTGGTAGTCATCGTTAAGACTTTTTGATTTTCACATTCAATTAACAACGCATGTAAACATACGACAAAGCAGACAAGGTAAGGCGAAAGTCTAATTGAAGCCCACGATGCAAGTGTAATAAAATATAATATAAGATTGAGCTTTACAATGATAAAATGCTGTACACAAACGCGGCAACGGTGTCGGGCTTGAGAGTATCGGTCAAACATCATTTCTGTATATAATTGGGTTCAGGAAAATGGTTTAACTTCCTGGATCTAGCGGAGATAGGTATTTATCGAAATTCCATATTTGGAAAAAATCATTTCCCCTCTATAGCGTCTTGTCGAGTGCTTGTTAAAAACATTCTAATTTAGTGAGATATACATTTAAATTATTGGTATTTCTGCAGGGTGTTAGGTCGTCTGCTAAACATCATTGGTCTAGTAACGTCGATTGGATCCGTATATATATATATATATATATATATATATATATATTGCTATGTACTCCTGGAACTATCGTGCGCCGACGTTGGGCCGCATATCAATATGCTATGAATTAACTGGAACTCTTGTTCGCCGACTTTGTGCCGTCCAATAAATACTTGATATGATAACGCCGTACTCGGTATCAATGGCGTTTTCTAACTTGACCCCACCTCTCTGTTTAAATTATCAAATTTCACTCCCACTAATTTTATTATTCTGCCTCGACTAGCTTTTATTTTGAATTATAAAATGAAGTTATTTAATTCCATATAATGAAAACAAATATTATGTACAGGCTATAAAAGTTATTAAAATGCACTTTTCAATTAATCAATATTGTCAGTCTTATTTATCTCAAAAATCATATGCTTTGCAATCAATCTAAGGTCACCAAAAACTGTTCTTTTTTTATCAAAGAAGCCTAGAACGTTCAAATCCCCTTTATTATATTACGTACTTTCAACGTTGCAAAGTTCGTTGCTGACTCAGTTACACTAGTTTATATTAATTAAGCAAATTCAATATTCAAATTCAAATAGAAAAAAAAATGTTTTAAAACTGAAAGATCTAACCTGGTCTGTTTACTTCGTGCTTCTTTATTTCTTTCTCGCAACTCAAAATTGTACCAAGACTATCGACGCATCCATTATCAACCAACATCAATTAGAATTTTCTATGCATTATTATACCATCCATTTAGATCATTAACATCGTATTCAAAATTAATCTCCACCAATTTAGAATTATCATATACCCATTTGAAATATTATCTATCCACACGCTTGAATTATTACATTTGAATTATTGTCTTCACCTTCTGGATTATTATTATTAAACTTAGATTTATTATCGTCATCCGACTTAGATTTATTATCGTCCAACTTAGAATTATTCACCCCTTTGGATCGTTAACATCTTGAATTATTATATTACTTGAATTACTGTCGTCAGCCTCCGAGCCGTTAATCGGCAATAGAAATTTTCATCCTTCTAGCACTATCTGTCACTAAACAATTTTTACTATTTAAAATATTATTACGCGTTACTGTTTGATTCAGAGTAACACAGCTTGGCCTTGTTGGGTTGAAAACAGCTCCGTTATCATTGCTCCCTGTTAATATATGGGTATGTCCTCCTTTGTCTGTGGGTTTGGCTTACTAATCTTAACCAATGAGGTCTTTCTATTTCCTACACTTAAAGTGGTTTTCTGATGTAACATTCTTGGCTTTTCAATGTAATGGTTGTTTTACTACAGCTGCTGTGTTATCAGACCATGCGGTGTTTTGAGTAAATAATCGCTTTTCCATATTATACACAAATACCTGATGCAATTCGAATTTCAATTTTCAAGTATGTTTATCTATTTACGCATGTTTAATTACATTTACTATTAAAAATTGTTAATTGTTTCTACGCACTTACCCTACGCTTCTTTAAGTTTTATCTCTTATCTCCGTATTATCATAACTGACTAGAACTCTCTTGAATGCGTGTTTAATTACATTTATTCTCATCCTCTTCTAAATACGCGTGCTTCTACTGAAAAATATCGTTGTTTGCATTACTTAAATTTACTAAAGCTCTACATACCGGGTGTTAAATATTTGTTATTTACGTAATGCATGAATTACTTATTTCTATGCTAACTATGCGTCTTATTGTTTCTATTTGCGTCGCTTAATACTACTTATACTCTATATACAGGGAGTTAAATGCTTACTATTTACAAACTATCCCAATTACTCAATTTTCTACTAAATAAATGCAGTTTTCTGCTTCTTATTGTGATTTCTGATTACTACATGACCATTGCTATAAAATACACCCTTAAACAACCCCTTATCACAGCAATGTATATAAAAGTTTTTCGCATTAAGCGACCTACAGAAAGCAGTTTTTACGATAGTCAAAACTAAATAGATGTATCTCTAAATGAAACTTCTATGGAATCATAAAAGTTGATTTATCTATACAAATCGAACTTAATATTTGCATAGCTATTGACCAAAACCGATACTTAAATTGGATTCATAAGAAGAGAACACTTATTGACCATAACTTCGGCATCTTTTGCTTCCTCGGCATAGAATAGTTCAACCCCTTACGACCCAATCAAGTAATACACAATAATATAAATAGAAATAACCTCAATACCTATGGCAAACGTATCAATGAATCGCCATCTGGTGATTTTCACGAGCAATAACCATGTAGGTAAAGAAGTTGTTCTAACTATATCGCAACATTGAAAATGCGTAAGTTAAGGCGTCCGTGAAGATGCAAATCATCTCTTGATACCAAATGACATACAAAACTCGTTCTATGTAAGTTGAAAAGTGGTACTTTAAAACGCATTCCGTACCACTTCTGAAAACGTTTTAGAAACTAGTTCTAGTTCATTGTTTTAATTTCGTGCATTTTAATGCAAAATATGAAGTACTCTATTTTAAACAAAACCCCTTTTTTTCTAGATTTTTCGAAAAATACATTTATTCTTCGATACAAAGAATAAAACCTATAAATCAACTTGAAAATATAAGCAGGTGACCGGTAATATGTACGAATTCTCTAATTAGCGATATTTTAAAGCGCAATAAGACGTTTAAAACCATAAATTAGATAAGGCAGAACGATAACAAACTACCACAGATTTACATCTATTCTTAAAACTAAACTTATTAAGCAACTGTGTTTATGAATTAATAAATTAAAACTGACAGCTATTTAGATAACGGAATATATCATTTAACAAAATTTCAACGAAATTGCATCGGCTTTGATGAACCACATCAACCAGAAGCTTATAGACTTTTACAGACTATCTGGCGTAAAAACTTTAATACTATAAAAGCGGGAAATAACCCAGTACAAAGATCAATGATGGATTGTCCGTTTGTCGTTCAACTACGAGAAGCAATTAACTTTAAATGAATTTTTCTAGTTCGTGTTGTATCTAAAATATTTGTGAAAAACGATGTGTTTTCAAGTTATGGACTATAACGTTTGGTATATATAAAATAAACTAAAGATAAACAAACTGGATTATCACGTTAACATTGAAAACCTTCAAAATACCTTAATTAGGAAATGTTATTTTAAGTTTATCTTGAAAAATATCTTATGCTCTTTACATTATGATGCAGTATAGGTTATTACTAAAATTCGGCATGTACAAAATGATAAAAGTATGACACTAGTTAATTTGTCCCTGATGGGATCAAATAATTGCAACTTTGCTGTTGAAATAAACGTTTTCATAATATGAAAAGAGTAATTGACGTTACTTTTTATGCTTCTAGTAATTTTTGCACAGTAATATATATATATATATATATATATATATATATATATATATATTTATTACGTTCTTACTTAACTCCACCGCTCTGTGTTCTCAAATCAAATTTAATTTTATTATTATGCCACGGCTAGCCCTTTATAATCTACACAGAGTGCACAACGTTACGATGTTCAATTTTTCTCTTCTCCACCCCTTTATGATTACTTATTTGTTTGAATTTATAAAACAAGGTCAATTAATTTCATATAATGAAAAGAAATATTATTTACAAGTTTTGAAAAATATTAATATACACTCCTCAATCAATCAATATCATGTGTATCATTTACCCCAAAATGTATATGCTTTGAAGTCAATCTAAAGTCACCAAAAGCTACCTCTTTTTACCTAAGAGACCCGAAACGTTCTGGACCCCTTTATAATATATTACGTAAGTTTAGCGTATGCAATGTTTGTTGCTGACTTCGTTACACTTCTTATATAAATTGAATAAATTCATTATTGAAATTTATAATAAAAAAATACCTTAAAACTAATTAGATCTGACCTGTTACAGGTTGTTCGGGTTGTGGATCAACACCCTTTGTTATCCTCATTCGTCTATCAGTGCTCTGTTAAGTTGAACCCCTCGTTTTCCATAAATTACGTCGTGCTTTTTTATTTTATTTGCATTGATTTTCGCAACTCAAATTTGTACCAGAATTTTACCAAAATTGTCGACGCTGATTTAACACATTTGAAATATTCTATAGCCCAATTATATCAATCCATTTAAAATATCCCCACATTCAAATTATCATCAACACAATTGAATTATAATATCTATCCACTCGAATTTGAACACATTTAAATTATTCTTCTCATCAACCATTCAAAATGTTATACCATCAATTGGAATTCTTATCATCAACATTCTAAGTATTATATCGATCCACACATTTGAATTGTTATACCATCAATTAGAAGCCGTTAAACGGCAAAAGAAGTCTTCATAATTGTTGCACTTATTTGTCACCATAACATACACTATTATATTATTAAATATTAAATTACGCGTTACTTTCTGTTTAGCAGCGACGCAGCTTTGCCCTGCTTGAGTTTTAAACTGACTCGTCTTATCATTGCTCGGTGTTAAATATAGGCTGTACCCACATGCATGTGGGCTGGGTTTTCAACAAGTCTTGTAGACATCTTAACCAATAAGGTCTTTGTATTTCCTGCATCTTGAAGTGGTTTGCCTTGTAATGGTCTTTGCTTAATACCTCGTTATCTTGACTATACGTTGTTTTGTTTAGATATCGCCTTTTCCATAATTAAACAAAATGAATGATGTAACTTTAATTATACTTTCGTTTATTTTACGCGTGTTTGACCTGCATTTTCTTATCAAAAATGTTTATTGTTTCCGCGTACTTACATAAAGCTTTGTTAAGTTTTATTTCTCATCTTCGTATTTGTGTTACAACTAATTAGAACACTCTTCAACGCGTGTTTAGTTACATGTACTATCACTTCTCTTGAATACGCGTACTATTACTAAAAGATATTCTCACTTGCTTTACTTAAAATTAATAAAGGTCTATATACTGAGTGTTGAATACTTGTTATTTACCTAATGTATGAACTACCTATTTCTCTGCTAAATACGAATACTATTGTTGTAATATATGCTTATTTGCATTGTTTAAAGCTAAGTATGATCTATCTACAGGGTGTTAAATGTTTACTATTTACATAATGTAAGAGTTATTAAATTTTCTGCTAAATAAATGCAGTTTTCTGCTTCCTATTGCAATTTAAGGTTACTACACGACTCATGCTATTCAATACATTACTTACTTTTGCCACAGTACAAGGATTCCTTCGAAATTATATCAGTATAATAGCTTCGATTACTTTATAGGGTTGAAAACTAATTTGCTTTGAAGATGCTTAAGGAAGTTGAAACCAGCCGGTCAGTGGATGTTTCCTGCCCATATGAATTAATAAAGCTATTGTTTTGTTATTAATGACTTTACAACTATTAGCTCGATTTGTGTAGGTGAATAAAGCTATTATTATTTTTATAAGAGTGTTATTCAGAGATACATAATATTATATATATATATATATATATATATATATATATATATATATATATATATATATATACGGATCCAATCGACGTTACTAGACCGATGATGTTTAGCAGACGACCTAAGACCCTGCAGAAATAACATTAATTCAAATGTATATCTCACTAAATTAGAATGTTTTTTACAAGCACTCGACAAGACGCTATAGAGGGGAAATGATTTTTTCAAAATATGGAATTTAGATAAATACCTATCTCCGCTAGATCCAGCAAGTTAAACCATTTTCCTGAACCCAGTTATATACAGAAATGATGTTTGACCGATGCTCGCATGCCCGACACCGTTGCCGCGTTTGTGTACAGTATTTTATCATTGTAAAGCTTAATCTTATATTATATTTTATTACACTTGCATCGTGGGCTTGAATTAGACTTTCACCTTACCTTGTCTGCTTAGTCGTATTGTTTACATGCGTTGTTAAGTGAATGTGAAAACCAAAAAGTCTTCACGATGACTTCCAGGTACAAGAATATAATGTTAATGTGCTTAAATACCAATGACAATCTTCTTCTACGACTAGAATGGGAGTCCACTAGTGGTTTCAGGGATGAAGATAAGGAAACAGCTTTAGTAAGTAAGAAGTGGTTAAAGCATATCTTCGTCTTTAATTAACATTGACTTTTTGTAGATTGGAAGGTTAAACGTAATAATCCTGTAATTAGATGCGACACTTTTGGTAAGTATGGTAGTTATATTTAAATGCTTTCATATAGTAAACAATAACTCTGTTTCATTAACGACACTTTTTAATCTATAACATCGAACACCGCTACATACAGTGTTTTCTATTTATCATGGTATTTGATACGAGTTTACAGTTCATTCCAGTAAAATTGTTGATTAAGCGTTTGTAGACATAAATATAAAATACTGCCAATTTGCCGATACTAAATTTTTAACTGTACTACTTATTTTATTAAATAATATCGGTAATAATTTTAATGAGGAATTATTTTGCAGTTCAACAAAATTCGGAATAATGCAACGGAGACTGAATATCTTACTTATGGTATCTTATCACACGATGAATCCGCTCTAAATTACAGTACCGCGTTTTACTCTTCTTTCAAGGGTTATTAAAGTTGAGCAAATTTAATAAACAATTAATCAGCGATGATTAAGAAGAACTGTTTGATTCCTAAACGTTCATGAGTATTTGTCAACTTTTAGTTTTCATCAAGAACGTTGTCGCATGATTAATGTTATTCGTACGTAAATTCATACAGCAAGGCATCAAAATTTCAAACATGGTATTTAAATCATGCATTCTGCTTGTTAAAATTACTCGCGATGTTTTTAATCTTAGGTTTGGGGTACAGTTGCTTTAAAAAATATAAACAGTGGGTAATGTTCTACATGAAAAATTTTCAATCTAATAATATAATAATGATAATAATAATAATAATAATAATAATAATAATCAGGGTTGCCACGATATAAATCAAAATTTAAATTATAATATAAATCAACTCATTTTTTTCCATTTAAATAATGATTTATATCAACATATTTTTAATATTTAAATCATAATTCAAATCAAGTTACGAAAAGCTGAAAAATAAATAAATCAACCTTCAGAAAATTTAAATAATGGTTCAATTTGTTTAAACACTAAAATTATTAAACTGAACTATGTACACAACTTGAGTATTTCAGAAACCAAAACAGTTATCACACAAATATAAAAGATGTAATTGTTTTAAATCCAATAGGATATGCTACAGCCGTTGTTTTAAAAATCTGAATTGTGCAAACAAGTAGCTTATAATTTAAAAAACAATTGTAACTTCCTTATTCTATATCTATATTATATATTATCAGACATTTATATGCCAGAAAATTAAATTTTTATAACTACTCATCAAATATTAGTATTGGTTCTTCGTTTCAATGTTTAATGTTTATTTTTTAACACATACTGCTATAGGTGTTTTTAAATATAGTACAGCAAAAAAACAACAATTTTTCTTCCCACTTTACCACATAGCTATAGGTACAAAAACAGTGAACACGAATTGGAGATCCACTTGCGACGACGCAACTATTATTACACCAATTATTGCTTTCTATTCAACATTTGCATTATATGACCAATTTGCTTAACCATATGCTGTAGTCTTATATAAAATCCCCATCTGGAAGAAGATGGGTTCTGCTTCATGAAATGGATAGAATTTTTGTCCAAGTTGTGGAAAACTTTAAAATTACAGTATGAAGTGCATGTCTTTTTCATTAAATGTACACTTACATTTTCTGGATTCGACATATACATTTACTACGATGGTTATGTGCAACTGGTTGTTTTATAGTTCATTTGGTTATAAGTATGTAACCTTTTGTTTTAATTAGATTAATAGTACATTATGATATACATCATGACGCGAATGCCCTTTAAAGGCCTTTATAATCAAGTACCATACGCAATTTTTTAATCTACGAGGGTAAGGTGAAGAGTTCTCGCCCTACAATGAAAGATTGCAATTTTTAGTGACAAAAATGATTTTATTTTTCGACATAATCCTTCTTAACTTTAACACACTTGGTCAAGAGTTTCTCCAACATCAGTATTCCTTCCCGGAATTGAAAGTCTGAAAGGCTGTGGAAATATTCGTCTACGGCCTCCTCAACTTCTCCTTCATTGGACATGAAGCGCTTCCCAGAAACAAATTTCTTCAAGTTTGGGAACAAATAGAAGTCTGAGGGCGCCAAATCAGGAGAATAGGGAGGATGGCCGATCAAGTCGTACCCCAAGTCCTTCAATTTTCCCATCGCCAACGTGCCCTTGTGTGCAGGTACGTTGTCTTGTGAAAGATGATTTTTTCTTCTTCAAATCAGGTCTCTTCTCGCGAATTTTGGTCTTCAGCTGGTCAAGAAGGGTGGAGTAATATTGGCCTGTAATTGTTCTGCCTTTTTCAAGGTAATCTATTAACAGGATCCTTTTCGCATCCCAAAACACGCTGGCCATCACCTTTCCGGCAGATGCGATCGACTTCGCTTTCTTTGGCGCTGAACAATCGGATTCCACCTACTGCTTTGACGGCTGTTTCGTTTTTGGCGTGTAATGGTGGACCCATGTCTCATCCATAGTGACAAATCGCCGCACAAAATCGCTCGGATTCTTAATGAACCGCGCCAAACATTGCTGCGAAACTCGTTTTCGCATTTGCTTTTGATCGGCATTCAGCAAATGCGGCACCCATCTTGCGCAGAGTTTTCGCATCCCTAACTCTTTGTGTAAGATGTTTCCCACTATTTCGTCCGATATCCCTACAGCTCCAGCTATTTCCTTCACTTTCACTCGCTTATCGTCCAACACGATATCAGGCACTTTTTCGATCGTTTACGGTGTGGTTGCGGTTGAATGAATTTCCTAAGGGGTTAATCCGTCCAAAACGAAGAATTTTATGACCGCACGATATTCAAGTTTATTCATCTTAAGGAAACACGCATAAAACGGCTGTTTGAAAAAATTCGTATAAACAAACTATTTGAGATAGCAAGTTGAAACTTATCATACGAACTAATGATATGTGCACGGAGGCGGGAAGCACAAATTTTTGCTGATTGGAACGCCATCTCAGTGTCAGGCCAAGAATTTTTTACCTTACCCTCGTACCTGCAGTGCAATTTGAAAATATATGTTTAATTTGGAACTCAATTACACATTATTTATTTGAAATGATCAATAGTTCATTCACTTTAAAATATTTACGATTGACATGTGTCTATAATTTGACCAATAAATGAAAAGCTTTTTATGTTGCTTAGCGATCTTTAAAACATCAGTGCAATAAAGATCGCTTTTGAGTTCTATATTAGTCATTTACATATTATAATTGAAAACTACTACATTATTGTTCAAAAATGATGGTTATGGCGTTACACGAAGCAGTAATCATTTGAGGACACTAATATAAATTTTCGTTCGTGTTATATTGCTATGTTAGTGCTGTGACGGTACAGCAAATTGTAAATTTGAAATTACTGACTTACCTTCCTTTCTAACTTTTCTTTGTCTGGCTAGCTCAACGGAAGTAACGGAATTTACAAAATGAAATCAAATACAACAATCTGAAAAGGCATCTATACATTCAAAAACAATTTGCTTTCTAACAAACGAATACAGAAAGTTTACAGCATAACTCTTCAAACAAAATTATTCCTAACAAATACCTATTTACTTAATTATTAAAATGTTCTTCAGCTCGTCTTGGTTAAAATTTACTGAAAGCAAATCTCTTCTTTTGTGGATAATTTACCGGTCTCTTACTCCCACGCTTGTGTATGGCCAAAAAGCCTTGACAGACAGTCTCTTTAAAGGTTAAAATGTTTCGAATTCTGATCCAAAACTTTCTGGTAAACATCTTTACAAAAAAATTATATGATTAAGTCTTATTCTACCTTAAATTCAAATGATAAAATACTCAAATAGCAATCACAAACAAAGAAATCTAAAATTAATACTTACGAAATCCAATAGTACTTATCCAATTTGTAATTAACGTTATTAAATACCTTCTGCTTTCATTCTTAAATTGATGTCAAAAACTAGCTTGCAAGATTTTCCATATTATTTGAAATCTCCATTTACGATATCAGTTACCAAAAGTGCATCTTCTTTTTTAATTAACTTTAGAATACCTTTTGTATCAGAAAATGTTGAATTTTTATTATATTTTTGCAAATCAAATTACTGCATCTATTTATGTTTAAAGTCTTACATGACGAATCGCAAACTAATGAAATTTTTTATCCTGGATCTCGTAAATTAAAACTGCTACATATTGTTTGTTGACGCGAATTAATGAATAAATCACTAATAAAGTTCCAGCTATTATATTAAAATTATCAAAGTACGTCATGATTCTAGATTTTACGCGATTTTATTCGAATCTTTGTCCCCTACGTGAAGTAATATTTCCTGGAACTCCGCCGGTTTATTGACCTAATTAGCGTCAAACTGTGATTTGTATATGTTGTAAAAGGTGATGTTAATCTTAGTCCAACGTAGGGAGTTGATGATGGCGTTGCAATAAAATCGATTTTATGCCTTTTTAATGATAACGCGAGTTTCTTAAGTAGGGTGTTTATTAATTTAACTATTAATGATTTTTCAGTACATATGATGCATTTTTTTCTATTTCTTCCCAAGCTTTTAGAACATGCTTTTTAAAATGTTATACGAAAGTCAATTTAGCTAATTAAATAAAGCTTTAATTGCTGTATTTATTCTTTTAATGCAAAAGGTTTACATCTTAATATTTGCAAATAAAATGTGTTCTAATGCATATTTTACGCACATATTTCATAAGAGTTTGTTTGTCAAAATGCATTAAGATATATATTGTTTTTACGCGGATATTTTACACACGGGGTAATTATTTATTACATAAGTAACCAAAGTGTTTAATTGCTTTCTTTGTCCAGATTGATTTGTTTACTAATATACTTAGTATTTTAACGAATAAGAAGCAATAAATTCATATTATTCTAACATGGATTAAATAGATTTTTGTATTTACAATGTGCTTTAAAATGATTGCTACACACACGGAATTGTATTTCGCTTTGCATTTTAATGGCTTTGAATTTACAATACGCTTGTAATTTTATACAGTGTGGAACAATGAATATTCAAAAAAAAATTTCTTTCCGATTTCTTTCTAATTGCGTGGGGTTTTATTTATGGAAGTTGGGTATCAATGACCTCTCGTAATCTCCTTATCACGTTATAATATAGAAATTTTCCTACTGCTACTTACTAAAGTAGAAGTATTATTATTTACTAACTTTATTATAAATTTAATACAGCGAAAAAATCTTGGAATCTGTCAGATTTGACAATTATTAAATTGAGATGCTTATTTACTGGTTGCTATAGACGATGCGAGTTTTTTAGTTTTATCGCTCGCTTCAATTAACGTCGACGTTCTTTGTCGGGGTCAAGCAAAAAGCCTTGTTTAATTAGTGATTGTAGAAAAATTGATACGATTGTGCAGGTATATTAAAAATATATTTACAGAATTTTATTGTTCTAGGTTTTCAGAAGACATTCATCAAACAGTGAAGGTTGCAAAAGTTTTATTATTATTAAATGCCGGAGGAGAAATGGAGTGTAAAGAAAAAATCTTTTCAGATATTCAAATTACTGACTATCTTGTTGAATACGAGGAAGAGGACTGTACTGATTCAACTAATGTACTGAACCAGAGTATGTTGCGCTAACGGCAGCCGTCTAGTGTCAAGCGGCATCAAACCCATTTGAACAACTTTAGCTTTGAGAGTGAAATCTACAGTGGATGTAAATTCGGTACAATAAATTGATCGTGTCAAAAATTCTGATAGTACCAAGGGTTCCGTAAGAAATTGCTGGTCGACTAAAGATAAGAAAATTGTTATAGAATTTTTTAAAAGTCACATCCGATACAAAACATCATCAAAAAAGCAAGAATGTATAGAATTTTTGAACAAACATTCATCTAATTTGAGAACAGTGATTGGGTACGAATAAAAACACTGGTATATAACACATATGAAAATAAATAATTACTCAATTGTGTTTATCAATGTATGTATTTTAAGCAATGTTTAATAAACACAAAGGAATTATCTATTTTGTTTGAACTACATATATTTTCTTAATGCTCGACCAGGTGATGGTTCATTAATGTATTAACAAAATGATGCATCGTAACCTCTAATAAAGAAAACAAAGAAAGCTAAACTTATAGTAGTTATAATAAGTGCACAGTTCAATTTGTCTTTTGTTTAGTTCTTAAATAACAACTAAATAACATATTGTGTTCTTCATTTTATTAAAGTACGGTCGACTAAAGAATTTTGTAACTAACTCGAATAAATAAAGAACAATCGACGAAAAAGTATTGTAACTCTCTGAAATATTAAAATGGTATTAATGATCTCTATAATCAACGAATCTTTAAAAGATCTCGATTAATAATACTTAAAATATTACACGGAAAGGAGTATGGTGGGGTGTCCTTTTTTTGGTGTTTTTAAGGGAAAAAATTAAAAATGAAAGGTAGGGTAGAAAGTATCGTTACAAAATGACAAAGCTACGGTCTAGGATAGTGTTACAGTTGCGTTACAAATATCAGACCATGACTTATGCTAAATTTCATATACGTAGGTACCCAGGAACCGCCTTTGACACACGCCGCCCAATTAAGTTCTTTTAAACTTTGCAAAAGGCCATGTTAGCTTTTTAAAATATTCCTGTATTGAGCATAGCAAAGCCAGGTTGTGTAGCGTGTTTGATCATTTTTGGTCTTTATTAGCCAATCACACCCCAATTAGGTTAGGCTGTGAGGGCCGGGCGTCAAATTGAAAAAAAATGTTTCAATTTTTCTGTAACGAACATACTATAGTCTGGTTGTGTGCAAAATTTTATCTCTTTGGATTTTAGGGAAGGGTTCTTAACCACCTGCATTCTAATTGGAGCCTTTTAAGTTGTGGAAATGGGGGTTTAAAACGGATAAAGCATTTTTTGTAATTTTGCTGCATACCAGAGTTTAGCATGCAAAATTGAATGTGTTTGTTTAATTAGAATGTTTTATGTGTAAAATGACTGCAGCTTGCATTGAAATTCTATATAGTTGTATGATCGTTATGGGTTTGTTATTGTTGCTGAAATGTGAATTTAGATGAGCTACCTTTTGGGGCTTAATGATAATTAATACTATTAATTATAGTTATATACAGAACGGCAATTTTGCTAAGGGAAGGTTACATTGCCTGTTATACCTTTTATAGTCACCAATCATTGCAGTTCACTACTAATAGCTTGAGAAAAAGTGCGCATATTCCTCTGAGCTATTTGTATCAGAACTACTTAAGTAAATAAATATAGCGGGTGAGTCAGATAACGTGATCACTGCAAAAACCTTCGAAAGTATTAGCAATAAGCAAAAAATGCTATAAATAAAATGTCCTCGGCTTACTATCCTTATAAAAATGTCATATGGAAAAAAAAAATTTTGCACCCTTTGTTAAGAGGTGGGGGTGATTTTCGAATTTCAAATGGTACTCTATATTGATATTGACATCATTGGAAAGCCTTAATTTTCTAGAATGCTATGCTATATCACATTCATATGGTCTTGATGATAACTTTTACAAACTTTTTACTGGTTTATTTAGAAAACATTCCTGATATATAGCTATCGCGTGCACTGCATTTCCAACATTTTTACCTTATCCTCATATAAATATATTTATAATTATTAAATTAACGCTACTAACGCAAAATTTATTTTTTGCAATTTATTTATAACGTTTTTACTAATACTAATATCTTCGGAGATATTTGCAGTGGTCACGTACTCTAACTCAATCGGTATATGGAAGGCGCATTGCACCGAGCTTTGTGCCGGACTGCACTTAGTAGCTTGGGCTGACCCATTGTACATTGTATCCCTTTCGGCTGATTGCACAATCAATACCAGGGCGATTGAGAATTAAAAGTGGGTAGATATTGATACTGTATCCATTTGTTTACATAAATGTGCTATTCTGTATGTATATCTTATTTGTATGCCCGTTTTAATAGTTATAACGCAATAATATTAGTAATTGAACTTTTGGAATTTTAAATACTCATGCACGCTCATTGCAGGTGGAAATCTTCCGCGCTACTGCTACTTCAGAAATCCTCACTCAAGTAGTTTAAAAATAAGTGACATTAATAAACTAGTTTAAGTAGTGTTGTGTATTAAAACACTCGGTTGCAATTACTATTTGTGAATACGGTCTATCCTCTTTTAATTTTATCTTCTTCTACTTGCCATTCTTCTGTTTTTGTAATTGCTTTATTTACTTCTTAGAAGTCTTCCCTTTGATTGCGTAATAGCAGTTTTTACAATGAATGCAAAAAACATTCGTTAGTAGATTACTTTAAATCAGTTCCAGCTGCTAAAAAATCAAAAAGTAATGAAATTCTACATGAAAGTCAACCTCAAGAAGAACCTACTTCATCAAAAAACATCGAGCTAGATGTATTAGAATTAGATGATTTACCAAGTCTATTAGGTGATAGTGATAGTGATAATGAACTGAATGCATTTAAATTTGAATCCGAGTCGCAAGACGATGATGAGCCAGATTTAATTTTTGAAAACTGGCAAGATAGATTTTTGGCCTTTTTGAGCAACTTTTTAAAAAGTATCTTCAGAAAACTCTTCTAACGATTTTTATTTATACAGATTTACAATTTGAATTTTCAATACAAGTACATTATATTCATTAACGTATTGAGATCAAAGTTACTCTAAGTTGATATTTACTGAATTAAATGAACAAAAATTAGAATAAGTAGCTGAATAACCAACAAGGTTAAAGTTATGAAGCTCAAGACTGACTGGCCATCTTGGGCTCTCGAGGGTATTTATGTTGTCCCTGTCCTTCACATTGCTTGTGGGAACTGCAGAGCTTATGTCTGCTTATTTCTTTATTCATTTATACAATACAAAGTAACAATATTAATTCTAATAATTCAATCTTATTGTCTACTGTGACCTACATCTGCAGTGTCATATTACGTCTGAATACAATGTATTCACATCCGTTCTCATGTCTAATTTATGAACTTCCATTAACCTTTTATTATTTATCCTCCAATTAATTATACATTGTAACAATCTAACTTCAAATTTAATAATTCCATTTGATTACCTATATATCCTAATTTGGGGGATATGTAACTGGCGTCAACAAAAAGTTGCGCAATTGCCGAAACTGCATCACCTTATTCTACAAAAATTGTGCCCTGTTGTGTTTTATATATTACGCCAGGACCGTCAAATCCTTCACAAAGTGTAAGATAGCCCATTTCAGCCTATTTTAAACTTTTACCCGCAAACTAAATTTAGTGGTAGATTAAGGCACTTTAATAAAAGTTGGTACCAACTCTTTTCCTGGTTGGAATATCATTGTTTATTGTTTTGTGTGTCGTCATTTTACAATAAAAAAAGGACTCTAATCCAGTATTTGTAGGAATAGGGCTTAATAATTGGAAAAACGCATTGAATAAAGATGCTGGACAAAAAAACACGAAAATAGTTTAGAACATAAACATTTATTCGTTAAATGGTCGTCCTATAAAGCCATTAAATCACCAAGTACTGCCACCGCAGTAGTCAGACAAATAAGTGAAGCACATTTGAACTTCGTTAAAGAAAACCGAATATATGTTGGAGTAATCGTCGACATTATGCGATATACGGGCCTTCAGAATATTGCTGAAAGAGGAGATGTTGAAACTGTAGAAAGCTCTAATAGGAGTAATTTTAGAGAACTTCTTAAACTTTTCAGTAAGTATCATGAGATATTTAAGATAAAACTTGGTGAAGGGATAGCAGCAAACGCTAAATATACTAGCCAGAGTTTAGAATAAAATTTTGTTTATTTTTCAAAGATGATGCTAGATAGGATACGCAAAGACCTCCAGAACGTAATTTGCTTTTCAATAATGTGCAACGAGACAAAAGACGTCACAAAAATTGAACAAGTTTTAGTTGTGGTTAGGTATTATTTAGATGGACAATCTATAAAAGATTTATAGGTTTCCAAGCTGCAAATAAGTTAGATGCTAGGTTCATTGCTTATTTATATTAAGGAGATATTAGCCCGACTAAATGTAGACTTGAAAAATGCGTAGCACAGACATATGATGGTGCAAATGTAATGAATGGTAGGATTAACGGAGTTCAAAAACTTTTTAGGTATGAGGTTAATCAAGCAATTTATGTACATTGCTATAATCATCGATTGAACTTGGTTATAACGGATGTCTGCAAAAAGGCTGGTGAGAGCAATAAGTTTTTTAATTTATTACAAACTCTGTATGTTTTTATTTCGCAATGGACTGTTTATGCGAGATTTATTGACTTGCAAAAAAGGCTTCGTCCAAACAGACGACGATTATTAGAATTAAAGAAAATTTATTATACAAGATGATCGGCCCAAGTTTTTGCATGTTTAAGTGTAAAAAAAAAATTTAAGCAAAATATTAGTATTACTCGACTTATTGATTAATGAGGGATCAATCATTTTGCCGAGGCAATTGGATTGTTGTATCAGATAAATTTCGAATTTGTTTTCAATATTTGTCTTTTTTCGAAAATTTTGTTAGTACTCAAAGGTGTTAGTGATTATTTGCAAAAAGTTACAGCTGACTTAAGTTCAAGTAATGCTCTGATAATGTCTATTAGAATAACATTTAAAGAATGGAGAACATATGAAGGTTTCAAGGAATATGCAAACTTATATTCCGAAGTTATAAAGATGTGTAACGGAAATAAAATTAATATTCCTCAGTCTATGCAAGAAAACGCAACAAAAAGTGAGCGGAATAGAACGTTACCGCAAAACTATCAAAATTACATCATAGAGGAAGTGACTTCGGTGCAAAACAAACAATAAAGTGAAGTCATAAACTACTGTAAAATAAACATGTTTTTACTGGTATTGGACGCTGTATTATCAGAACTCAATGAACGATTTGAACAGTGTTCCAACATTATCGTATCCAGTGGCTCTCTTCACCCTTAAAATGTAAATTTTTTAGTTTATGAACATCTGCTGCCGATGGCCAAACACTACAAAATAAATTTGGAATCGTTGGAACTGAACTGAAAATTTTACCAAATACACTAAAATTATACAAAGCGCAAAACAAATTTATAATAAAAACAATTTTAAATTTTATTGGCCTGCTTAAAGCATATAAAATTGTTTTCAATGAAACGTTTAAAATTGCAGTAATTGCTGTTATGATCCCCGTGTCAAGTGCTGCTTGCGAACGTACCTTTTCTTGTTTAAGACGTTTAAAAACGATCGACTAGAATATTTAGCAATAATTAATATTGAAGGGTCCATAGTTAAAGAGCTAGATATAGAAAGCGCAATAAATGAATTTGATACAGTGCATAAAAACCGCTGCATTGTGATGCATTAAAAAAGTTTTGAAGTGGATTTGTAATTCATTGTCTTATTTGTTTAAGAATATTTGTTTTTTGTTTACAATTTAGGAGTAGTCAGAAACTGACTATTTTTGTTTCTTACAAGTGCCTGTGAATTTGTTAAAAATTAATATGTACGTATGTAAGTTTTCTGTATAGGTGTAGGTTGTGTTGTAGATGGTGATGATGTAGTGTTTTAATTTGTTTCGTTTATATTACGGTATTAATTAATAATTTGTATTATTTTGCAAATTTTGTATAGGGAATTTATTGCTAATAATTGCAAAATTACACTCTTCTTTGAGTTCTCTGATACCTCCAAATATTTTATAAATATTGTATTTCTGATACTTGCAATACATAAACGACAGATTTTACAATATATATTCGATATTTATTTATCCGTCTATCACTGATTTTCAATCCAATCTTTTTGAGTATTTCGAACATTTTTTTCCATTTTACATTGTCGAATGCTTTTTCCACATCTACAAATCCTGTATACATGCTTTCACCTTTTTCCATTGTTATCTCTATGATCACCCTGAGAGCTAAAATAGCCACCCGTGTTCACCTATTTTGCCTAAACCCAAATTAATTTTCTCCTAGTATTTCTTCAGCGCGTTTTTTCATTCTTCTTTGTACAATTCTAGTAAATTTTAACACGTGTACTGTCAAACTTATTGCTTGAAAATTTTCAAATCTATCCAAGCCTCTCTTTTTTTGGTATAGTGACTATGATGCTACGTCTGAAATCTTTGGCTATCTCTCCTGCTTCATACATATAGCTTACAATTTGGAAGAGACGTTCTGTTACTGCTTGTCCAGCGGCTTTTAAAGTTTATGTTTGCACCTTATCTGTACCCGGCGCCTTACCATTTTTCAGACCCTTTAACGCTAATTCAAACTCATTTCTAAGTATAGAATGTCGCAAGTCATATTTTTCAATGTCTGATTCCTGTTAATTCCTTTCTTGCATATAAATTCCCTATATATATTCTTGCCATCTAACCACTTTCTGTACATTTTCTATAATGGCGTTTCCTTCCGCGTCCCTTATATTTTTGCTATACGGTTTTATATCCCTAAAATTCGTTCTAATTAGTTTGTATGTTTCGTCTGTCTTTCCTATTTCCATCTTAGTCTATACCTCTTTGCCCTTTGTCTTCCAAATATTTAGTTCACTAAGTGAAGTATCTTTATAAAATAATTGTTTATATATTTCTAACTGTTCCACAATAGCATCATTAAAGTCTAAGTTTACACATTGCTTAGGCAAAATGCAACCTAAAGCTTTAATAACATTTTATGATTTAAAATCCGTGAATCAAACTATGTTAAAAGTTCGTCAAAAAAGGGATTACGACTGATATTCTGTAATAATGGTCTGGGCTCGAAGGAACTACCTTTACGCCGTTTTTTGTTTTGACGTTAATCTAGGGATAGTTATGTCATAGCCAATACTTTCTAATAGAAGTTCTGACTGAGAAAAACTTTTCAAACGTCGAATCTGTTTGTACTAGATGTTACTATAGTTTTTTTATGTCATCAATATAGCCGGGCGCGGCAGATAAATTGCATTCCGCTGTTAGCAAAAGTTTACGGAGGGTTATTGTATGTGAAAATATATAGTCAGAAACACCTATACCGACAACAAATTCTCCCGTGATTATGCACTTTAAATGTTGCCTAGCACTTCAAGAAACATCTAGATTTGACGCTTCGATACAAAGGAGTCCACAAGCAGTTGATCTATTTATTTAAAACGCAAAAGGCCGTTATGGCTTTCAACCCACCTGATTGTACACATAGCGGTAAGTTTTTGCTATTTAGAATTTGACAAATATTTTGCTGTATTTGTTTTTATAATTTCTATTCTTTTAAGCGAATTTCTAAAAACGTTTCCGCCGAACTTAGCCATTCCTATACAATTACTAATACATTAATATTGACAAGACTGAGCTGTTGCCAAATTTAATGCATAAGCATTATAATACACATATAGGATTCTCAGTACTCTTTCAATAATAGACTGTACTACTTTAAAACTGCTAGAGATGACCGCCGCTCCGTCGTAGCCTTGTCCAGCAAGATAATTCATTTTGATTCTTAAAGTTTTCAACAAATCAATTATAACTACAGCCAAATATTCACCTGTCGTTTCTTTTACTGAAACAATTTCCATAAAATCTTCTCGTATTGATCGATTTTCATCCAAATATGGCAGGCGAAGTGATAATTGTGCTGTTCTCGAAACATCGGAAGTTCTATTGGTTAAAATAGAAAATCCTTTAGAGTTACTGATTTGTTTTACGAGCTTGTTTTGAATTATATTCCCACGTTACGATATTATGCAATTTTGTATTTGAGCGCTACAGTATATTACATTACGTGTAGAATTTTGTAAATGTCCTAGTAACACTTCATCATCAGCACTAATACGATAATGCAGAAGAGCCCGAAATACACCCTCTTTGTGTAACACTGAATATTAAGACCTATTGATCTACAGTCTGAAGTTACACGCAAGGGAAATTTTTGTCGGCCAAAAAGAATTGTAGTTGCTACAACAGGTTTTATTTTCTGATGGTGTGGCGCTACCAGCCTGCTATAGTATGTGTTAAACTTGATACTACATCATCTTTATTATTAGCATCAACAGCGATTTTGATATGGTATTTTAATTTTTCATGGCATTTTTATAACCTCAAAAGGGTTTTCTTACTACGGCACCTGTGTTCTGTGCCTCGCCTTTACCCATAAATTTGATTGAAAAGAACACACAGTATTTACAAAGCGCTACGTTACCACGCTGCCCTGTATAGGTTAGTCAAGAAAATCTATTTAACCATTGTTTTTGAAACTTTAAATTTTTATTTCCTGAAGGTGAGCGTTATCTAGAAATTAGGTACCAGCCTAAAATGATTTCTTACCGTTTTTAACCACAGAAACTAAATAGTTATCCTCTGGGGTCCAGGGACATACAAAAAGTTTATGTTTTAATAAATTGTCAATTTTGCTGCCATTTGTGTAATATTCTCTATCCAAATTGTTATTCGCCTGTCAAAATGGAATACTATTAACGACAGTAACTTCTTTTGCACCAAATGTCATATTTTTTTAACCGTGCATTATATGACTGAGAGGGATTTGCCCTATCTCGACCTTGCCAAACTGATTGTTTTTACTTTTAAAATTAAAATAAAATAGCGTAGCAGCATGTTGTTTATTTATATTTTATGGCGGTTAATAAAATTAAAAGTCTATTCGCTCTTTCTGCTCTACTGTATTAGAAGTGAAATGAATCTGAAATAGACATGCAAACATAACAAATTTTGTAAGGGAACCAAAAGAACATAACTTGTGCCTTAACTAATTTGTGGTTTTGAAACAGTTTGAACTTTACTATAAAGTATAAACTTACCATTAGGTTTTGAGACCAAAAGCCTTAACTATTTCATTATGCACGAGATAGATACAAAAATTCGACAAGTTTTAGCTGTACTTACTGCCAGCTGACACTCTCAATCACAATAATTAAAACAATAAATAACCCTCGATTTTGTTGCGCTCGCTGCGCTTTTATTAAGCAAGCATTTGCTCTTTAAAATATTGGGACTAACAAACATTTTCTTAGTAATTTAGTAACAATAATCACAGCATAATATTTCATCTAAATATCCAGAACTTGAAATATACATGAAACTTCAACAACACACCATAAATCATAAATGACACAATGCAAAAAGGAAAGGACTACTAAACTAATCTCATATAGTCTTTTTCGAATCGAGCAATAAGGTTTGAATGTAGTCGACAAATATATTCAGAAAATATGTATTTTTAAAGCTTTTGAAGATTTAAGTCAAAGCATTGAATAAGAAACATTATTGTAAAATGTTTGCTAAGAAGGAAATATATTATACACAAATACCTGTCATCCACCAACTGACCAGTTCACATGACTTTTATAACTTATTGATAATGATATTTTAATATTTATATGTTTTACTGACAACACGTTTGTTGTGTAAACGACTGCATGCACTAGCAATATCCCTCATTAATAACCTGATAGCGCGTATTTTATACTATTTTGAAATAATTAGCGCTCAAAGCTGCTGTAAATAATTAAATGTAATGATCCGAAGAATATTATACACTCTTGATTTTATTTTCTTGCACACATTCTATTTTAAACTTTGAAGGGCCTCTAGAATATTAGTTTCCCCAGGCCTCGCTTTTCTCTAAAATGCTATGCAAACAAAATATACTTGATTACTATGTATTCATGTATGCTTTATTAACTTTAAAATTTAGAGTATACTATGCTATAGGGTGTAGCTGGTTCACAATCACGGCTTTTAGAATCAGCCACTACTTTTAGCTGCTAGTTTCACTGTCGTAACTTTGACCCAAGGTAATATTACTACTAACAAATAATGGAAATATCGGAAACACAACTTGTTGTCAGTAACAAATATCTAGACCTGGAACCATTCATATAGAGTGAGGAATATTTTCAAGGAGATTTGTTGATCCGGATACAGTTTTGTTTTGCACTAAACCCAGTCTCTCATTGACTAAACTTTTTTGAAAGTGGCTGTAGAATTGACATCAAAGACAAACAATTAAAAGTGAACCCTTTGTTATTTATTAATGATTTAAAATTATATACAGAAATGGCAATAAGCTGCATTTTATAATTTTATTAATCAAATTGTTCTATAGCCTACACAAATTTCGAACTTCGCCCGATTTAGATTTCTTGAACTGCTTTAGAAGATCTCCCTTATTATACTTTTTAATATCCCATTATAATTTAAAACCAGAAACGAACCGACCGATTATTCGATTTACGTGCAGAGCTATAGCCCTCAGAAATCTTGTTGAGGGTTATAATCATTTATATCCAAAGTGCAAAATAATTTGCATAAATAAATGTACCTCAAAGTTGTGCAGAAATTTTAATAAACTTTAGTGAACCTACTAAAAATGCTTACATCGTTACCTGACATCTGTTCTTGCTGTAAACATTCCAGTAAGCATACATCACCGATCACAATAAGCGAACGCATGGTTGCCGGCTGGAGGGACTGAGTACGTCGGTTGAAGATACTGAGAAACATCGTCTGTATATCAAGTGACTAGCGGTGGATATCTCTGGATTATGCCTCCACGAAAGTTACATAAATCTTTTTTCCTGAAATGAAAATAAATCTTCCAATACCTCTGAAACGCCTCCTTATTTCAGCATACCACGGTTAGCTCTAAAATCTGCTTCTTCATAGATACTTACCATCCTAAGTTCGCTCTTTCTCACTGATACTACCAAATAAAATTGCCACTCAAATAATTCAACAAAACATACAACCTTTTATTCAAACAAATCAAAAATTTTCAATCTCCAGCTCAATATTTACAAATTCGGAAATACAGCTTCATAAAATATTACAATCTCGGCCATTAAAACTTTTTAAATCTCATGCCTTTAATTTATTTCAACAGTTTTTGTTTTATATAAGTAGATGGGCCTGTCTTGAAACCCTAAATTCCATTTTACGCTGGTCTATCGTGAGCTCAGTATAAACCCTGTTACTCTAAATGCATAAATAAACCGCATCTTTGCTTTCAACAACCCTAAAGACCTGTTTACTTTTTCATCGAATTTTTATGTCATTTATTTACACCTTTAAATAATGAATACAAATTGTCTTTTTCATATACCCCGCAAGTTAGCTTTTATGTTCATAAAATACACACCCAATGTGTCAAATTACTCTAGCACAAAATAACAGCACAAAGTGTTCAAGCAATAACAATAGAAATTAATTTCGTTACCTGGAGTAAGCTTTTTCCATCGTCACTTCTGAAGATGTTGTCCAACAAAACCTCGTCGTTGTTTTCATACACATCTCTGCTATATGTAGATTAAACTCATTTCCAATCGCTATCCAAGTCTTTGCACACGCCTTCAATATTTTTACCCATATAGTTGTCCAAACCAAGTTATTCACCTTCCGCATCTACCAAACATCAAGCACCCACTCGTGCTTTTCACACTTTTAATTAACTTTTGACGGACTGTACTAACACCGTTTTATAAAATTATACACTTGGATGTTAATGTAAAATCTAAGCGAAGTCAAAGAGATAAGCGAAGTAAAAGCGTCCTACTAAGTCTTCTCGTGTATTTATAATGGTCAATACACACCTCTTGCACCCCATTTCAATCGTAAAGCTCCGCTACCGTAACCGATTCTAAAATTTTTATATCCAACGGACTTTATAAAACTCAGAATTCTTACTCCATCGTCGCTTCAGTCCGAAACACTGGTTAACAAAATACAACCGTCGCGCTCTTCTTGAAATTTTCTCTCACCCCCTAGTACTCAGCCAATCCCAAACATTTCTGCCATCTTTATGTCCAACCTTCAACTATCTTACCCTCGTCTAACTTACATTTGTTGTCTTTTTTGCAATCCCACTCTAGCAATATAAAATCGATATTGTGGTTGACCTCTAACTTTTGTCGCGTACTTTAAACGAGTGTGTTAACCAACGTCTCTATTTGTTTTCCTCGTCTCGCCTATGCTATCGATATCCAGTTTCAACTTACTTTCAAACCACCTGTTGTTTTCGTAGCTTTCGCATCGACCGTTAACTAAATTTCTACAGAATTCTGTTCCAACGTACTTTCAGGTTCCTTGAACTTGTTTATTTATCTGTCAGGTTTTTCTCTGAATCTATTGTCCGTTTGAAATCGTATTTTACATGTTCGTTCAACTTATATAATTTCCTAAGATTCATATTTAACGAACGCGTTGTTTAGTTATATGGAAAATATGCGATTACATTATCGATTTTATACCCAAAAGCTTTCCCTTATTATTTGATATGCTCAATTTACAACCTTCGAATATTAAAACTAATTATAGTCGTATTATCCTTGAGTTTTTGAGTACTGTAAAGCTTCTACACTATGCAAATTTAACTTTCCAATTTATTAACACAAATGTAGGCTATTATCTGTTTGTTTTAAAGTTAAAATTAATGAATTTGGAGCGTAAATAATTTATTCCTGTTTTCTATATACACGGTCCTTACAAAATTATTCTCTTGACTTATCTATTCTTCTTTAAATATAATTTAGACGATATAATCCCTCTATTTCAATTCAACGAACAACTCCTCGAGTTTTCCTTGAATCTAAAAACGAAGACTAATACCTACTAACTAACCTTACATGATATTTATACATCTCCATCTATTCACCTAACTCTACCTATACCTATCTATCTCTCTTTATCTAACCTACTGTACCTATTTCTATCTATCTAAAATTACTTTTATTTATCTACACCTATCTGTATTTATCACTATATATCCACACCAATCACTACTTATTGACTAACTATTTCTATCTATCTTTAACTCTTCTATTTTTATTTATATACATTTATTTTTGTCGATCACTATCTTTTATTCAAGTTACTTCTATTCCTCTATACCTATCTTCCCTTATTTCTATTTATTTAAGTTCTTTCTACTTATGTTGTAACAAATATATATTCTATAGCACCATGTTAGCAAGAATCGCTTCAGTATAATTTTATTCTGTGGTATTTAATTCTCGTATTTGATGCTTTAATATCTAAGAGAAACAATTCTATATTGAAACCGGAAATCATGTTCGCTTAAATAACTTAAATGCTTCGCACAGAGATATTTATTAATATTATACATTCAAGGAACGTATTTATATGGGGTCTAGTCGTTTGTGTTGCCTACTTTTCAGGCGGATTCTTCCCCTTCGTTCGTTAGAATTAGAACAGCGCGTGCGTGTACTGGTCACGAGGTAATGCGCCACGCAAATAAGGTGTCGTACTAGAGCGGAACGAGGTCGGCCATTACTTTTTGATATGTAGTCGAGTTGGCATTGTTTTCTATAAAAGTATGAATCTTCAGGCCTTGGAGAAGTGGGGCCTCCGGATTGGCGTGGGATGGTAATAATAGGGGGGCGAGTCGCCTTGGGACACAGAGTGAAGCTCCAGGCTCCTGTGACACCGGCAAGGCACTGCAACGCGCCGCCTCTTGAATTGTTGTGTTGGAATTTGTTAACGGTAAGATCGCTTTAACCAAATAACTTATAAAATATTTTTATTCCTTTAGCGTATGACAGAGTAGAATGACAGAGTAGAATGACGAAGTAGAATAATAGAAAAGTATATTTAAATGCTGCAATAATATAAAGATATGGTTGAACGTTGATATATTTGAATAAAGTATTGGAAAGCTGTTCGTTTATCAGGGCAACTACAGCTGTTGTTTAATGTTTCGTTACGACAATTTGATGAGCAGATTTCGGAGCATGTACGTCGACGTTTAATAATTAGATATGAAAACATCAACACCTACAGGTATCAAACCTTCTTTTTTGTTTTGTTTGTGAGAATTCGTGAATGCTTACATAAATAATTTTCGAGAATCGTTTGGTCAAGTTAAATTTTGTGTGTATAGAACTGCGCGTGAGAAAATAGTTACGAAATGCTAGAGTAATAATTTTATAAGATTTGCAAAATTAATTTGTTAAAAATATGAGATTTCAAAGTCCATTGCTTTTTGGAAAATTTATTTGTAGATGTTAAATTTTAATAAGTTCATAATACCTGAATTAAATGAAAAATTGTTTGTCTAAGTTAACTACATGTGATTCAAATTTTTTTAAGAAATAATTTATGAGAAACATATGTGAGCCAATACTCAGATCTGAACACTTGGTGTCAAAACTTGTTTTAAAATATTATTAACTTAAGGTCCTGTTATGTCAAAGACAGATGTATAGAAAAACCAATTTTATTAGTTCATTTTTGTAAACATATTTAAACAAAAAATCAAGAAAGAGAAACTATATTAAATTTCATTTTAGACTCAAGTTTTTTTATTCCATGCATAATTAAATTTACTAAATTTTTAAAGTAAATAAGTTTGTTGAACAATGAAATGATACGAATGCTGAAGTAATTTAAAAAAGCACAGATATGCTGCAACTGGTTTGTTCTAGGTATTCATTGTTGATTTAAATATCTTTGGTGTGGTAATCTTAACATTATCCACCTGTAATTATTAATATGTTTTTTTATTGGAAAGCACAAACTGTGTCTTTCTAATAGAGAATTTGTTGTGCATTCTTTTCTTCCAGGTTTATCGAGATCGGAGAGGTCGTAAGTATGTTCCAGAGGTTTCCAGATACATCAGTTCAGTAAGTTGTAAGTTTTTAATGCGTTTATATCCCGTGAGTTTCTGTATCTTCTCATAGGAGTATTGAATCTTTAGTGTAACCGTTCATACAGATACAGTGGCGCTCAACCCATTTTCCTTTTGTTAGTTTATTGTAGAGTTTAGACCATCCCCACACCCTTTTCTCATTGCTCACCCTTCGGGTAATTCCCAGACTTAGCCGCGAATAATTAAAGCTTCACTTTATCCAGCAACAAGGAAGCTCAAGAACAAATTACGCTTTACTGGCGCCAATGCGTAAGGCTAGCCAGCGAATAAAGAAGAGATAAAAAATAAAATTTTTGTTTTACTGACGCAACCAACGTGAGGCTCGATGGTCGTTCGTTTAAAAAGGGTTTGCTCGATTAGTAACAATAAGTTGTTACAATATCGTTTAACTATTGGCTTGTGGTAAACTCAAAATAGTTTGGTTAAAATTTTTTTTCATAGTACTCATGTCGTGTCTGGAACCTCAAAGTTTATTCGATAATTGTCTAAATGTTGTAGCAGGTATAAATTTATATTAAAGTAAAATTTTTATTATTTCAGAGTTGAACTTGTTAAAATACTTTTAAGTTGACATAACAATTTTTTTAAAATGGCAGAAACATTTCAAATTGTGCATTTACTCAAGGAAGAGCTTGAATATGAATTAAAAATCCGTGGAATAGAAAGTGTCGGGCCTGTAGTAGAAAAGAGGAAAATCTTAGGTAGATTGTTAGCTAAGGAAGTAGGGAAACCTGATTGTTTGGTTGATCTGTCGGTATACAAAGAATTATTAGCAACTATTCTTACTGTTGAAGCAGAGTTGTATGAAAAAGTGAAGGCAAGTACAACATCACACAGCTCAGGTGATGCAAGTCACACAACCCCACTAGTAGTAGCTGCACCTGTACCAACTCTTTCATATCTTCCTCCACCAATCCCCATTAGTACTTGGTCAGTTAAATTTTCAGGAGATCCCAAACAGTTGTATTCATTCTTAGACAGGGTAAAGGAGTTGGCTCAATCGCGTAAGGTATCGAGTAGAGATTTGTTTGAGTCATCAGTAGAATTATTTGTTGGGAATGCTTTGGTGTGGTTTAGGAGTGTAAGAGGTTCCTTAAAAGATTGGGAATCCCTGGTAAATCGGTTGAAAGAAGATTTCTTACCAGCCCATTCAGAAGATGAGATCTGGGAAACTATAAAGAATCGTCGTCAAAGGAGAGATGAACCAATTGTCTTATTCGTAGCTCATGTGGAAGGGTTATTTAGTCGTCTACCCAATGCCCCAGAGGAGATTACAAAAGTTAGGATACTTAGAAAAAATTTATTGCCAGAATTTATATCACAACTTGCTCTTTCTGATATTGAAGATATGCCTACGTTAATAAAATTATGTAAAAAATTAGAGGAAGCCATGTTGTTAAAACAAAAATCAGTTTCCATTCGGTCGAGTAATTCATCTAACTTTCGCAACAATGCTAAGTTACCAGCAAGAAATAGACAACAGGTTTATGTAAAAGATTTTTCTACATCGGGAAGTCGTGTAGATATTCAGAAGACATCTGCTCCACAAGTCCAAATTATAGGTAATGATAAGTCTTTACTAGTACCTGCTTCTGTTAGTTCTACGGGTTCACCAAAAATTATTCCGGGATGTTGGAATTGTTCGAGGCGTGGTCATTCATTTCGGCATTGTAGATTCCCTAAAAGAATTTTTTGTTTTGGTTGCGGTCATAGAGGGGTTACGCGTGATACGTGCCCATCGTGTTCAAAAAACGAGTGAGGAGATGGATGTTGCGCGGCCGGCATTCCATTCCTTCTCAAAAGGCAGCAATTATGATTTGTGAGCAGAAGAATTATGTTAGTAAAAAAGAGTGGTCAGATTGGTTAAGTGTAGTAAAAAATTTTTGTCATAGTAATTCACAACCCAAGACTGACTCGTTATTTATTGAAAAATCTGGTGATAATCGACCATATGTGATGGTTAAATTGTTCGGTATTGATGTCACTGGTTTTTTAGATTCAGGATGTACTACTTCGGTGGTAGGGTCGCTTGCTATTCCTTTAATTGATAAATTGAAGTTAAAAATTTTTAAGTCAGAAAAGAAAGGTATAGTTACGGCAGATGGGGCGTTGAAACCAGTAGAAGGAATCGTGGATTTGCCCATTTCAATAGGAAAGCAATGCCGCATCCTCAGTGCTCTAGTTGTGTCATCCTTACCACATGCTTTCATATTCGGTAGTGATTTTGCCAAGTTATTCGGATTGATAGTTGACTTTAGAAATAATTCGTGACATGTACAAAGCGATAGTGAGAATATTATTCCGTATGTAGGCCCATCATCAGTCCCATTGAAATACAGTGATTGTCTACTCCATTTAGATGATTTGTCAGTGGATCAGCGGTCTCGGGCACAAGCTGCTATCGATTCATTTCAAGAAATTTCTAGTGTTGATAAATTAGGACGTACAAATATGATGGAGATGAATATTGATACAGGCGATGCAAAACCTTTCAGAAAAAGACCTTATGTTATGTCCCCTTATATAAGTAAAGAGTTAGATAAAGAACTGGATTAAATGATTCGTTTAAAAGTCGTAGAACCGTGGAATTCACCCGTGTTGTTGGTCAAGAAGAAGAATAGTAAGGAATATAGATTTTGTTTTAATGGTAGGGCACTAAACGATGTTACAGTTCATGACAGCTACCCTCTTCCTAATATCGACAGAATACTAGGGATGTTGCGTAATGCAAATTATATTTCCAGTCTTGATTTGCGTAAATCATTTTGGCAAGTACCTCTTAGTGAATCGTCGAAAGATAAAACAGCGTTTAGCGTTATTTCACGAGGGCAATATAGATTTGTGACGATGCCGTTCGGTTTAAAAAAATGCTGCACAGACTCAACAGCGTTTAGTTGATGCAATTTTCGGTCCGAGGTTCGAACCATACGTTTTCTGTTACCTGGATGATATAATCTTATGTTCGTCGACGTTTGAAGAGCACTTGAAGTTGTTGTATGAGGTCAAGGAACGCATTAGAGAAGCAAATCTAACCTTGAATCTAGAAAAGTGCGAATTTTTTAGGAGATCACTCAAATTTCTTGGTTACATCGTAGGGTCAAATTCTCTGAGAACAGATCCGGGTAAGGTATCGGCCATGGTCAATTTTCCACGTCCAAAGAACACCACAGAGGTCAAAAGATTTCTCGGAATGTGTAGTTGGTATCGTCGTTTTATAAAGGGTTTTTCATCTTTAGTTTCGCCAATTAATGACCTTATCAAGAAAAGAAAGAAAGGCCAAACCGTTACTTGGACTCCTGAAGCAGAGCGTTCATTTGTGTCGATTAAAGAAGCTTTAGTGTCTGCTCCACTCTTGACGCAGCCAGATTATTCCGCGCCATTTGTTGTTGAATGTGATGCCAGTAATACCGGTCTCGGAGCTGTGTTAATTCAGAATATTAATGGAGAAGAACGTGTAATATCATACGCCAGCAAAACCCTTAATCGTGCTGAGCGAAATTACTCAACAACAGAGAAAGAATGTCTTGCAGTAATCTTTGCTATTGAAAAATTCCGTCCATGGGTAGAAGGAGTTCGTTTTACAGTCGTTACAGACCACTTTTCGTTGCTTTGGCTAAGTAATTTGCAGAACCCTACAGGAAAACTTGCTAGGTGGGCAGTAAGGTTAAGACAGCATTCGTTTGATTTAGTACACAGGAAAGGAAAGTTTAACGTAGTTCCTGACTGTCTTAGTCGTGCAACTCCGGAAGAAAAACATATCGTAAATTTAATAGAGGTCAAGCTTGATAATTTAGAAAATTGGTATGTGTCATTACGTGATGAAATTTTGACGTCACCTGAGAAATACCCTCAATTGAAAGTTGAGAATGAGTTTGTTTTTAAGTTTATTCCGTCGAATTTGCCTTTAACATCTAACATCGTAGAGTGGAAATATTTAGTTCCGAAAGCCCAACGGGAAGAAGTCATCAGATCGTGTCATGATCCCTCAGTTGCGGGACATTTTAGATTTTCGAAGACTATCGCCAGAGTTCAGGAAAATTATTATTGGCCAAAAATGAACGTAGATGTGCTGAAATTTTGTCGTGCATGTTTAGTGTGTGGTGCACAAAAATCTTCTAATGCAGGTCCTTTAGGTTTAATGGGAAAAGAGAAAGAAGCTAAATTTCCATTTCAGATAATTGCATTGGATCTTATGGGTCCATTCCCTCGGTCGAAATTAGGATTTAAATGGCTTTTGGTAGTCGGAGATTGGTTTTCAAAATATGCAATTTTACATCCTTTACGCAGTGCAAAGTCACACGTTATAGAACAGTTTATGGAACAAAAAGTTTTCTTAGTGTTTGGAGTGCCACAATTCATTATTTGCGATAATGGTTCAAATATAGCTGGTCGAATTTTTATGTCGTTATGTAATAGGTTTGAAATTCAGAAAATATGGTATAATGCTGTTTATGCGCCGCAGTGTAATTTTGTCGAGAGAATTAATAGAACAGTAGGGACAGCTATTCGATCTTATCTTGAAGAACATGATACCTGGGATACTGAGTTAGCGCAGATTCAATTTGCTATTAATTCTGCTAAACATGAGTCGACGGGTTATACTCCAAATTTTTTAGTTTTTGGCCGACACATCCCTATCACTGGTAAGTTTTATGGTAGTGGATTTACTCCCGAAAGTGATATCGAAATCATTCCTGGTAGTCGCCCATTATATACTTCAGATCGTCAAGGTATTTTTAAGGTATTTGAAGATGTCCGAACAAAACTGCATTTAGCTTATGAACGTTCGAGTAATCAATATAATTTAAGGAGGAGAAATATTTCTTTTGAGGTTGGTAATAAAGTATGGAGGGCCAATAAAGTATTGTCGAGTGCGAGTAATAAGTTTTCTGCTAAACTTGCCCCAAAGTTTGTTTTAAGTATAGTTAAAAAGAAGTGCTCGAGTGTGGTATATGATTTGGTTAATTTGGACGGATCGAGAGCAGGTAGATGGCATATTAAAGATCTGAAACCCTATTCTGCCATCAGTCCATTCGTCGTTTATGATTTTTTTTAGTCGAATGGAGGTGATTAATTGAAAGCTTTTCTTGTTGCTCATGGAAATCGCCAGTTATTTCAAGTACTTTTATTCCTCAAGAAATGTGTTTTTGGATTATTTAGTTTAAGTAGTTAGTTCAGATAAAATGTAATTTTGTCTGCGTTTTTGCTTTAGTTCGTAGTAGAGTTGCGGTAGTGTTGGTAATGTCATGCGTGTTAACAAATTATCTATTTAAATAGGTAAGGCCGACAAGTAGGTTGTTTAGTGAATGTAGTATTCTAGTTGTGGTGAGACCATGTAAATATTTGTTGTTTCATTTTTGTGCGTGTGTTTAATTTAAGTTAGGTGAGTGATCACTTAAGTGGGATTCGTTTTCGGGATGGTCACTTGTGTGCTATTGTGTTTAAAGTAAGCGAGATGTTTTGGTAGTAATTTTTTTGAGGCGAGTTGAATTCAAAATATTTGAGACGAGTTGATTCAAAATATTTGGTGTGGCCACTGTAGTGTTGGAAATTTTTTTGGAGCGTCCTGATAAAAAGAATATTGGTTAGAAGTGCGAACTATTTTTTTGTAGAAGCGGTAGCTAGCTAGTGTTGCTACTTTGTTGTTGGATATTTTTTTATCGTCGAGAAGAAAAATATTTTTGGATGATTGCTGATATCCATATAGTTTGATGTCGGTCTTTCGATTTCGTTTAGTATTAGTGAGACTAAATCAAAGAAAAGTAATTTTTTGTAAATACAGCATTTTTTTGTGGTTCCTGTGCTGGATTCTTTTTTGATCAGCAGTAGTGAAAACATTTTTGTAAAGATATCGATATGTATATACTTTGGAATGAGTTTTTCGATTTTGTGTTAATACTGTTAAAGTTATTGGTAAGGAAGAAAATTTGTTTGTTGCTTTACGGTAGTTTGCGTCGAGGTTTTATTTGAGTTTTAGTTTAAGTTCCGCGAACTTAGTAGTTTTGTCCCTTGTTAGGTTGCAACTCGTGAGTATTTGACCTCAATATTTTGACTTTTACCGATTATGTCTTTTTTCCGATTATGTCCTACTTATTTTGATTCCTAACGGATGTGTGGTACGCAGAGTTACCTACTCACTCGCTTGTTTGCTCCCTTATTTACTATTTGTAAGGTCGCTAGTACATATTTTTTTTGGAGATCAAGTTTCAAGTTTATTTTAGTTTGATTGGGTTTATTATAATGGTATTTTTGGTACCTATCTTTTGTTTAAGTAGTAGTTTTGTCTTTGTCTATAAAAAAAAAACTTCTCGTTTAAGTATTTACTAACATATAGTTAATCTCAAAGTTTTTTCTTTTTGTTCGGGGGCTGTGTAACGAATATATATTCTATAGCACCATGTTTGCAAGAATCGCTTCAGTATAATTTTATTCTGTGGTATTTAATTCTCGTATTTGATGCTTTAATATCTAAGAGAAACAATTCTATATTGAAACCGGAAATCATGTTCGCTTAAATAACTTAAATGCTTCGCACAGAGATATTTATTAATATTATACATTCAAGGAACGTATTTATATGGGGTCTAGTCGTTTGTGTTGCCTACTTTTCAGGCGGATTCTTCCCCTTCGTTCGTTAGAATTAGAACAGCGCGTGCGTGTACTGGTCACGAGGTAATGCGCCACGCAAATAAGGTGTCGTACTTGAGCGGACCGAGGTCGGCCATTACTTTTTGATATGTAGTCGAGTTGGCATTGTTTTCTTTAAAAGTATGAATCTTCAGGCCTTGGAGAAGTGGGGCCTCCGGATCGGCGTGGGATGGTAATAATAGGGGGGCGAGTCGCCTTGGGACACAGAGTGAAGCTCCAGGCTCCTGTGACACCGGCAAGGCACTGCAACGCGCCGCCTCTTGAATTGTTGTGTTGGAATTTGTTAACGGTAAGATCGCTTTAACCAAATAACTTATAAAATATTTTTATTCCTTTAGCGTATGACAGAGTAGAATGACAGAGTAGAATGACGAAGTAGAATAATGGAAAAGTATATTTAAATGCTGCAATAATATAAAGATATGGTTGAACGTTGATATATTTGAATAAAGTATTGGAAAGCTGTTCGTTTATCAGGGCAACTACAGCTGTTGTTTAATGTTTCGTTACGACAATTTGATGAGCAGATTTCGGAGCATGTACGTCGACGTTTAATAATTAGATATGAAAACATCAACACCTACAGGTATCAAACCTTCTTTTTTGTTTTGTTTGTGAGAATTCGTGAATGCTTACATAAATAATTTTCGAGGATCGTTTGGTCAAGTTAAATTTTGTGTGTATAGAACTGCGCGTGAGAAATTAGTTACGAAATGCTAGAGTAATAATTTTATAAGATTTGCAAAATTAATTTGTTAAAAATATGAGATTTCAAAGTCCATTGCTTTTTGGAAACTTTATTTGTAGATGTTAAATTTTAATAAGTTCATAATACCTGAATTAAATGAAAAATTGTTTGTCTAAGTTAACTACATGTGATTCAAATTTTTTTAAGAAATAATTTATGAGAAACATATGTGAGCCAATACTCAGATCTGAACACTTGGTGTCAAAACTTGTTTTAAAATATTATTAACTTAAGGTCCTGTTATGTCAAAGGCAGATGTATAGAAAAACCAATTTTATTAGTTCATTTTTGTAAACATATTTAAACAAAAAATCAAGAAAGAGAAACTATATTAAATTTCATTTTAGACTCAAGTTTTTTTATTCCATGCATAATTAAATTTACTAAATTTTTAAAGTAAATAAGTTTGTTGAACAATGAAATTATACGAATGCTGAAGTAATTTAAAAAAGCACAGATATGCTGCAACTGGTTTGTTCTAGGTATTCATTGTTGATTTAAATATCTTTGGTGTGGTAATCTTAACATTATCCACCTGTAATTATTAGTATGTTTTTTTATTAGAAAGCACAAACTGTGTCTTTCTAATAGAGAATTTGTTGTGCATTCTTTTCTTCCAGGTTCATCGAGATCGGAGAGGTCGTAAGTATGTTCCAGAGGTTTCCAGATACATCAGTTCAGTAAGTTGTAAGTTTTTATTGCGTTTATATCCCGTGAGTTTCTGTATCTTCTCATAGGAGTATTGAATCTTTAGTGTAACCGTTCATACAGATACAGTGGCGCTCAACCCAGTTTCCTTTTGTTAGTATATTGTAGAGTTTAGACCATCCCCACACCCTTTTCTCATTGCTCACCCTTGGGGTAATTCCCAGACTTAGCCGCGAATAATTAAAGCTTCACTTTATCCAGCAACAAGGAAGCTCAAGAACAAATTACGCTTTACTGGCGCCAATGCGTGAGGCTAGCCAGCGAATAAAGAAGAGATAAAAAATAAAATTTTTGTTTTCATGTACACCTATTTGTATTTATAATAATCTATTACACCTATCTATTTGTTACACTAACTATTCACACTTAATTCTATCTATATCTATAACTATCTCCCCTTATTTATTTTATTCCTAATTCTACTTCGCTATCTACACCATCTCTATCACTATTTATTTAAAACTAACTCTATCTATTAACATATCCCTATATTTTTACTTATTAACACGTCTCTTTATTTAAACCTGAATCTTTTCTTGATCCTCCATGTCTTTCTCCTTACAATTTTAATAAACTGCATCCTCGTCTTTTCTCCTCTTTCCATACTAATTATCACTATTGTTTCACATAAAATAAAACTATCCTTCCTGTCCCGATTCTTACATATTTCTTCCTCTGTCCCTAAACTTGTTTCTTTTTTATTCACTATTATTACCTTTGATGCGGACAAAATAACGATACCACTTTATCACTTCTACCTTTTCCCTCTATGGAAAACACTTTATCTCTTCTAGACTCTTTATGTACTACAGTTACCCCGTAAAAATCTCTTAAATTCAATTTATCAAAACTATTCTTGCCACTTATCCTCTATATGCCTACTTTTAAACCCCGTGTGTAACCTAACGCTGCGCTCGCCTCTACCTATATTGCTTCAGAATGTTTGTTCACTACTGCTTGTAACTCTTCTAATCTTCCTTCCGGACATTTAATTGTGTCGATCCCTTTCACCTCTCCTTCATCTACCTCCATAACATTAATACATAACCCCGTGTCATCCTTTGTGACCTCATAACTTGCCTTCCAGGGCAATATCCTATCCCTAATCTTATCTACCTTCCGTTCCATATCTATAATTACTCCTAACTTCACCATACAATCGGCCCCTAAAATCCCTTTAAATTTCAATCCGGGTACAATTATAAATTCCTGCTCACAGTTTACTGAACCTAACTCTACTTTCAATACTACCACGCTATTCACTACAGCAAATCGCTTTTTATTAGGCACTACCAGATGACTTTTTTTATAGGCATAATCCTGTCACACACTTTTTCTTTAATTTCGTTGACAAATTTCTCCGATAGTAAACTCGCCTCAGCTCCTGAATCCAACAACGATCCTAAATTTTGATCAAAAATTTTAACATCTACAGTTGGCAAACAAAAATTTTCTTTAATTTCTGGCTCAACTTCTTCCTCAATTTTCAGAAATTTCCTAGGATGTTCGTACTTGTACACAAGTAAATCTAATGGTTAGTCCTTGTCTAAAAATCCTGTCCTGGTCTACTTTCCCTACTCCGTCCTTGTCCTCCAACTACTTTAGCATATGTCCGTGGCGTCTCTACCCTGTTTGTTCTATCATTTTCTCTGTTTGGTGTCGTCGTCTGTGTCCCCCTCATGTCCGGTGAACTGTTCTGTCTCTGTACCCCCGGCGGCTCCGTGGCGTAGTGGTATGTGTGTGACTACTACGCCCTAGGTCCCGGGTTCGAATCCCGACACGGTCCGCTTGAAAAATGTTAGGCGAGCATTTTTCGCAAAAATACACCCTCGTTCGGATGAGAGGTAAAATGGATGTCCCGTGTGTGAGTGTTGTCACGCACGTTAAAGATCCCTACCTTGCTTGGAACAGCAAGGATTCGGCAAAATTCAAAATTTTCCAGGTAAAAAAAAAACTCGCTTCCTGGCCAATGTAGTACCTTCGGGTGGAGCATTGGAAAATCACATGTAATGTCTCTGTACCCCGGGTCCTCTACTTACACTGTTACTACGAAAGAATGTCCGCCTTGGTTCCCAGTTCGGTCTTGTATTGAAAATAAAAATTCGTCCCCCGTGTTTGGCAATTGTCCCTTTTGTTTTCAAATCTAACTGTGTTCACTTGCTTTTGCCTATTCTCGCGAGGTCGTCCACTACTCACATCGTCATACCTTTGTAGGTACTCTAAAAACATTTCTCTATCTACTATGTTTTGCAACGCTATGTGTTGCCGAACCTCAACCTCAAAGTGTCGTGGAAGGTATTTAATAATTTGTCTGTCTGTCAACGGTGGGCTTAGTTGTTTAGCTATGCTGTACTTTCGTATAGCATACTGTTCTTTACTTCTTGCATATTCACCCTTATACTTTCCTGTAATTCAGTCGTTACGTACTTGATCCTGTCTGTGCTTGCTCCAGTAATGTTTCCAAAATTTGTCGTCAAACTCACTATACGTTTCTATCTCCTGTCTTATAAGATTATACCACGCCTCAGCGTGGTTTCTCAATATTGCCTTTACTTTATTTAATTTTGCCTTTTCGTCAAATAAATTTCCTGCTAAGCTCCTAACATTACTTATAAAAATCTGCGGGTTTACCCTACTATCCCCGTAAAATTTCATTTGTTGGTCCAGTGACATATTGCCTGTAACAAATCTGGGACCATCCCCCATCAAAGTAGACACATGAATCTGTCACATCTTTCATCTTAATATTAATCTCATCTTCACAAAAGATTCTAACCTCAGTCCTCATTGTCCCGTTTCCTGACTCAAACCTCTTATATCTCGTTCATTCTTATCCACTCTTGTTTCTATTTCCCCCATTTTTACAGTTAAACTATTCTCAAAATCAGAGAATTCTTTGGTTGCCTTATCTATTTTCTCACTTAATGCCTCCCTAACACTAATTAACGTCTCATTCATCCGAACACACTTCCGGTTTGATTCGGCGCTCAACTGTTTAAATTTTCGGTTTGATTCCTCACTCATCTTCTCTAACATTCTTATGATCATCTCGTTTCCTTGCTCTCCTGATTCTGTCCTTGTCTGATCCTTACTACCTCCGGTTTCTTCCATTTTTCTTGATTTTTCAAATAACACACTATCATCAATTCCAATTTCCACTCCTTCACTCCTAAGCCACTCCTTTTTCTGCATACGTTTAAATCACTTCCTCACACACTGAAATATATTTACAAATTTACACTACACACACACATTCACTCAGCTCGCCAGTTTCGTGGAAAAAAATTTTTGAATTTTGTCTGGAAATCGAGCTCTCACGTTCGGGTCGCCATAAAAGTGCGGTGAATATCTCTGGATTATCTCTGGATGTTCATAAAATACACACCCAATGTGTCAAATCACTCTAGCACAAAATGTTAAGCAATAACAATAGAAATTAATTTCGCTACCTGGAGTAAGCTTTTTTCATCGTCACCTCTGAAGATGATGTCCAACAAAACCTCGTCGTTGCTTCCATACACCTCTCTGCTGTATGTAGATTAAACTCATTTCCAATCGCTATCTAAGTCTCTGCACACGCCTTCAATATTTTTACCCATATAGTTGTCCAAATCAAGTTAATCACCTTCCGCATCTACCAAACACCCAGCACCCTTATTCCAACAACTTTTCAGCACGCTTACCTTAGTAACATCCCTCGTTAGTTCTTGAAATGTAGCTACAGCACCGTCTACAATATAGCACCCACTCGTGCTTTTCACACTTTTAATTAACTTTCGACGGACTGTACTAGCACCGTTCTATAAAATTATACACTTGGATGTTACTGTAAAAGCTAAGCGAAGTCAATGAGATAAGCGAAGTAAGATAGCCCTACTACGTCTTCTCGTATATTTATAATGGTCAATACACACCTCCTGCACCCTATTTCAATCGAAAAGCTTCCCTACCGTAACCGATTCTAAAAACTTTATATCCAACGAACTTTGTAAAACTTAGAATTCTCACTCCATCGTCGCTTTAGTCCGAAACACTGGTTAGCAAAATACAACCGTCGCGCTCTTCTTGAAATTTTCTCTCACCCCCTAGTACTCAGTCATTCCCAAACATTTTTCCTATTTTTATGTCCAACCTTCAACTATCTTACCCTCGTCCAACTTACATTTGTTGTCTCTTTTACAATCCCACTCTAGCAATATAAAATCGATATTGTGGTTGACCTCTAAATTTTGTTGCATACTTTAAACGAGTGCTTTATCCAACGTCTTTATTTGTTTTTCTCGTCTCGTTTATGCTATCGATATCCCGTCTCAACTTGCTTTCAAACCACCTGTTGTTTTCGTAGTTTTCGCATCGACTGTTAACTAAATTTCTACAGATTTCTGTTCCAACGTACATTCAGGTTCCTTGAACTTGTTGCTTTATCTGTCGGGCTTTTCTCTGAATCTATTGTCCGTTTGAAATCGTATTTTCCATGTTTGTTTGACTTATATAATTTCTTAGGATTTATATTTAACGAAGACTTTGTTTAGTTAAATGGAAAACATGCATTTACATTATTGATTTTATACTACTCAAACCTCTGTTTAGTTTTTGATGTGCTTGATTTACTAACTTTAAATTATTAAAGCTAATTCTATTCGTATCCTCCTTGAGTTTTCACGTACTACAAAGCTTTTACACTTATGCAAATTTAACACCACGATTTATAAATACAAAAGTATGCTACTATTCGCTTGTTTTAATGTCCAAAACTTTTTAATTTGGCGCGCAAATAAATTATTCCTATACACGGTCATTACAAATTTATTTTCTTGACTTATCTATGCTTCTTAAAGTATAATTAACACGATAATATATATATATATATATATATATATATATATATATGTATATATATATATATATATATATAAGGAGAGAGAGGACCTTTATCCTGTATCCACCACCACCACTAATTGCTTTTTAATAACTTGTTAATGAGTTTTCTCATTAAAAACCCATTAGCACTAATCGATTTTTAATGAGTTTTCTTATTAAAAACCTATTAGAACTAATTGCTTTTTAATAGGCTTTCTCAATAAAAACCCATTAGCACTAATTACTTTTTAATAAATTTTCTCATTAAAATACCATTAGCACTAATTGCTTTTTAATGAGTTTTCTCATTAGAACCTTATTATCACTAATCGCTTTTTAATAGGTTTTCTCATTAAAAACTCATTAGCACTAAATCACTTTTTAATATGTTTTCTCATTAAAAACTCATTAGCACTAAGTGTTTTTAATCGGTTTTCTCCGCACATCTAGTAACAATATTAATAAACATTATGATCTTAAATCTGCACAATAGTTTTCTTCGACTAAACATTTGGCTCCAGGCACGGATCTTCTTCTCGGCACCCTGATCTGGACCGCCGCCACCACCACCACCACCACCACCACGACATATGCAAAAAAAAATTGCACATCTGGTAACAGTATTAAATAACATTGTCATCTTAAATTTGGCACAATAGTTTTCTTCAACTAAACATTTTTAGCTTCTGGGGCATGGATCGTGCTCTCGGCACCCTGATCTGGATTGTCGGACCCCCGGCATCCTTCCCCAGGGTCACCGGATCTGCAAATTCTCTCCGCTAATTATGACGATATTTACATAAATCTACTGGTTTAGAACTTATTTACAGAGTGGGAAATGCTCTAACTTATGGCGATATTTACATAAATCTACAAACCCCATGTGTAAACCTAATATGTATTAATAAAACGAAAAAGATATGTATCCATTCATTTGCAAATAGGTTTTAAACATGATCACCTTATTTTTGGTACAATTGAAAATATTTTTATCTGCATGAAGTTGACAGTGATGGGAAATACTACTATACTTGTTTAACATTTTGATGCAAGAAACATTGTAATCTTCAAGATTTTGCACATAGTTTCAAGGTAGGTACTGACAAATCTGTTTTTGTTTCTGTAGACCTTTTACGAATATCGTAGCCTCGACGGGTACCAATTCTTGTAAAAATAGACTTAAAAATTCTGTTGAAAATCCATTTGTTGAAGGCGTATTCCAGTGTAGTCCATGCAAATTTTTAGTGACCCACTCGTTATGCTTCTGAAAGTCTTTGCTCAACTGTGCATCCGTCAAAGGCATATCGAAAATCTCGTGCCACAAGTCGCCGTTTTCTACATTGAGTATAGCGATTTCTTTCACGAAAAACCACTCTCCTTAAACTAGAAACCTATGATATCTATAATGTATGATGACACCATGTTTACTTGTTAGAGATTGTTTTGCAAATGTCCAGAAAGTATAAATACACCCCTTATATTATAGAATCTATACTTTACCAAGCTGGTTTTAAAGCCGTGCCATTGGATTAGAAATTCGCTACCTGTATTCCTCTCAGGCTATATAGGCAACGTTCTTTATTATAAAACTTGCATGGAAAGATCAAGAACTTCTATTAAATTCGAAGTGAACCTTGTTTTTAATTAAACTCGAGTCATGGAGACTGAATAAATTTAAAAGCCTTACCTATTTTGTAACAAATTCTGCAGATGTTGAAACTGATATTTGAAGTAGAAACTCGGTCTATTTATATGAATCATAATTACATAAACAGATCCTTTAAAATCAACGTAAATCCTGTTCTAAAACCTGACCCTCAACTATGATACTCTTTCACAGAACGTTCTAGTTTCATATCGTTTATGGAAAAATTCTCAAAACTATTTTTGTAACTCTAAAATATTTAGTAAAACTACGTCACGTCAAATCGCTATAATTAACTAACTTTAACTAGAAGTATTGGCAAGCTAAATGTTGCTAAAATACATTAACTATTATTTTAGAGAATAAAAACGATCTGGTACTAAACCAATGACATACATTCACCCACCCTGCTTAACAAATTTTAGACGTGCTATCTATATTGGTCTTTGTGAATGATTAATTACGAGACTTGCGATTTTTTTAGTATTTAGATCTACTAAAGACGTAAAACAAATTTCAAACTCTAGCAATCTTTAAACCAAAAAGTGTACTATACTTTAAAATTCAAATAAATCTTTGGTGCAAAATACATTTGACTACCCCATTTTCATTAACGCTTCAACAGGATGGAATTTGTAAAAATTTAAAATTATGTGTTTATTGGAACAGAAACTTGACCTTTCCAAATTATATTCAAATAGAATATTAGAAATTACATTTACGGTATTTTTTTAACACAGGGTAATTCGCGAAAAAATATCATGCAAGAAATGATTGTAATTATGGCAATCGCCATAAATAAAAACAATAGACACATTGTTAGCAATTTTCTACGTCTTTAGAATGTAACAATTCATAAACTGGAAAATTTGTTGACAGAGAAACAGACTTCTTTCACGAAATTAATAATAATTACGCGCTAGAAATGTGTTTTGGAAAAATTCTCGCATTATTAATAATATTTACGTAAAAATGTAGTGTTAAATGCAGCATTATTTATAATGCAAACCTAAAACCTCAAATTTCTGCAAGACAATAACGATTGTTTTTATCATTTATAGGATTACAATATTGCGAATAATATAAATGAATAAACGTTGAAAATGAAGAGTGCTATTTATTTACATCAATTATAACATGTAGATTTTCCAAAGTATATTCTAATCTTGTTTAATTTGGTGAATGTAAAAACTAATTAAAATAATCTATATTTGTAATGTATATAAACGCAAGAAACGGAAGCCAAATCAGTACAGTTACCGGTTTTTACCTAAGTAATACGGGAAATATTTTTTTAACGTCGTCCAGTTTGAATCTGAAAGGGTAAGTAAAATTTTTATTGACCGTATTTAATATACCGTTTGAAAATATATTGCATTTTATTTGCTTAAATTAAATATTAAACTGAAAGCTTATCATTTTCTCTGTATGTTGTAAGTCACAATTAAAAAAACATTATCTAGTACAATAATGTATTAACAATACATCATAACTGATTTGAAATCCTAAATGTACATGATTCATCTTCGAGCGCTGATTAATAAATAACCAAACTATGAAAACTCGCACATATACGTATTTATAGCAAATCTGTTGCGGGAATCCATCCAGTTTCATTAATACCATAATATTTAACAAATAATTCACGTCCTTTGTTGCGTTTTCGCAATACTTTTTCCACTATTCCTAATCTGCAGCTCCTCTTTGTAGAAAGACCCTAAGATCGGGTTATCGTTTAAGTCTCCAAGCAAATAAGTGATTGGCTTTGTCTGTTGAATTTGTATCACTTTAAATAATACCGTTGACCAGTTGGGTAAATAACCTTTATCAAAAATAGTCTTATATTTAGAAATACGCACTATATCACCTATTTTAAGCAAATTATTTCGGCTTGTAGCATCACTATCTACGAAAAGTTTAACTCTTTCAGAATGTTTTTCAGCTTCAATTGGGCTCAATCCAGTCGACCGGTGCTTACTATTATTATATTCTTCAATAACTTTAGGTAATATTTGTAACCATCTATAACTTTCTTGTAAATAGAATCTCTGGTACAATTTGTTTTTTACACTCCTAATTAATCTTTCCGCCATACCGGCTTTGATCGCCGAATGCGTAGAGTAATGGTTTACTTTATATTTGTGCATGAGTTTTTTAAACGACTTATTGTAAAATTCCTTGCCTTCATCTGTTTGCAAATTACTCTTTGATGCAATATTCTTATCCCGTAACATTGTTCTCAGTATAATTTTTATCGCTCTTGTAACATCTCGACCGGACTTATTTTGTAACGGTTTAGCAATTGCGTATTTCGTAAGGCAACCCAGCCTAATTAGAATGTACTTGTAACCTTTATTACCAGAGCGTATGGTTGAAATTCTACCAAGTCAAATTGCACGAGATCCCTTTTTATAGGCTTAAGCACTGTGTGCCGATGCAAAAAATTTTCCGCGCTGGTCTAAACAATTCTTCTACGATTGCTGTTTTACTCATTGCTGGGGGAGTACTGAAGCCAGACTAAGCATACCATCATTTTGTAATTGTATCTCTGGTGTGAGTTTAAGTTTTGGATTGTAATACTTGTTCTTAACATCATTTGATGATGCATTTTAAATCGATGAAAGTGCGAGACTGAGTTCTTAATCGTTTGTTGCAGATGTGGTATGCAAATTCATAAACAACTGTACAAATGCTTTTACATCGGATACAAGTTTATCAAATTTTTCATCTATGTACTGCTTGGTTACAGCATCAGATTTTTCAATAGGAGAACTAAGCTGGATAATTTGTTGATTCCTCGCGTTGTAAACTACGGTCTTACGACGAACATCTTCTTAAACAGTTGGACAATGTATTGTTTACTAGTTTAACTGCAAACAGTTTGGTGACCCCGTCATTGTCTTCCTTAGGTTCAAGTACATCCACCAATCTCTTACCGCGCAAACTAATTTTTTCCTCTTTTGGTTTGAATACGATGGTACTTCTTTGATTGACGATGTCGTAGTCATCTATAGGATCCGAAACGTTGACGATACGTTTTTGTTGTAAATCGTAACTTTCACCATTTAGTGTAAGCGCAAAACCACGCTCTGGTGGACCTTGCCGTACATCAGCATTTTTGTACTCCGGACGATCGAACCGGTCTGTAGGCATTTTGAAACTGAGAAAATTTTAGTAAGATTATTCTATTATACTTTCTTTTCTTAACTCTTCGATTATGGACATCATCTCGCTTACGTTCTCAACGCTTGTGTTACCTGCCTGGTAGGTGGCATTCAGTAATTTTAATCGATCAATTAATTCGTGAACGTTGTTCCAATGAACGTACTGAATACGACTAGTATTCAATTTTTTATAAAAACGATTAGGAAGTACGGCACCTTTCTTCTTTATCGTTGACGATGTCCTTTTTGATTGTCTCCGAAATTCTGTGATATGCGGCAACACATATTTTTGGAATTTTATGTTTCTAGTCGGAAACCCTGCTAGATCATTTAATTTGAATGGATCGAATCATTTCGTGAAAATCGAAGCTGCTTTAATAATTTCCGGGTAATTTGGTAAATCCTCGTGTAAATTGAAATCACCCTTATCGTGATCAAGGTTCATATAGGTTAGCAGATTGTACAGTCCAAACGTACCACGATACTTTATATTAATTAATGTAATGTCACCATTTTTTCGATTTATATCCAACTCTTTGTTTCCGAACACCCATTTATCATCTTCAGGATCATACCTCACACCATAAACAGATTTGTGTATATTTTCATCTTCATCTCTAATCAACACGTCCGCATAGTAGGGATGAAACGGTTCTTCGGGAATGGGCTGCTTAATTTTCTTTATAGGCATTTCCTTGTTTTCAACTTTAACTTCTCTTGTAGGTAGTTTTTCGGTTATGTTTTGCAAATGGGATGCGGTTACTTGCAAAGGTTCAATCAATTGTTTGTGGACCTTTTTGAATTCTTGCTGTGACGTGGTGTAACCCTTTTTTGCACTCTACAAACTTGTTTGGCACAGCATCTTGAATAAGCTGAAGTTTACGTTTATTTGCAATCAAGTCGTTAACGTCCGCCATAATCAATCTCTGAATCACAACTAACCATTTTTTACATTTTCAATACATATATATATATATATATATATATATATATATATATATATATTGGTCAAAGTTTTTCCTATAGCGTCCTTTATCAATATCAAAATCTTTCACAATAGTTATAAAGGTATGTTTCGAATCATCAGCATTCCAACACCGTAAACACATTTCCTTTTAATCTGTGTTTTAAGGCGCTCGCATAAGTTTGGCATAGGTAGAAAGAGTCTATTGCTTTATGTCTCCCAAACGAGAAAAACTTGGTGATCTTGCTTTGATCGTTTACAGGAATATCGTCAAAAACCATAATTGAATCATTTTTAGCATCTTCTGGACCAATTAAATCATCGTGGTTTCCAAATTTGTGGTAACCAATTTCTTCTCTTAAAGGTTGAAATACACTTCTTAACAGTTTTTTACCGTTTTATCTTATACAGGTAAATGGTATTACCGGTGCTATGCTCTAGACATTACTCTAAGCGGTAGAAAGCATGGTTCAGGGGGGGGGGAGATAGATATTATAATTTAAACTAAATATTGAGCGCCACTACATTCAGATGAAAATGGTAATGTTGAACCCATAAGTTGGCTACAACGATAAAATACCTGAAATAAATTACAAGATTAAAAATATAACACACGAGGCAGCAGTTTGCTCCTCCAATATTTTTTCAAAATAACATAATATTGAAAGTATCTTTATATACTTAAAAATTTTATGTCTTTTCTTTGTTGTTTTAAATAAAAATGTTCTAGGATTCTTAGAAAAGTATAATGTAACATAATATCCTTTGACAAATTATATGTTATTACAAAAAAATTGAACGTATTTATAATTCAGGTACTAAAAAAATGTTTGTGCAAAAGTAACTTAGCTTTCTTTAACTATGTTTTTATAATTGAAAATATATTTCTCTTGATTTTAAATTTCACGTTAATAATGGAATTTAACGTTTAGTTCTAATAAATATACGACAATATTTATGACATGTAGAAATCGGATCCGTTAACTACTTACAATTGGAATGAATAGATTTTAAAATTTATGAGTAAAGTAAGTAAATAAGCAACGTTTCCTACTCAGAGGATAAAAAAGGTAAAATTATACTTAGACAGAAGATTTTAAATCAGTAGCATGATGCATACAAGTTAAAAGTAAGTTGAAATATAAAATTTTCATAAACGAAAACAATATATTTTATGAACTCGTAAGAGTATTAGAATGTCCCTCTTTAATCATAACAAGAGATAGACAATTTAAAGCTTTAATTTATAGCTGTTATTTCAAATTCTGTTTAAATTAGCAAGAACTATATTTAGATTTAAATGCATCGATCAATATTGTCTAATTATTCAATCAATGTGAAATACATTCAGTTTCTAAATTCTTAGCTCACTTTAAATTTATGAAATATTTTTAGTCATATTAGGTTTCATTATACCATTGTTATAGTATGAACAAAAGTAGTTGACAAATGGCATCTGTCGAATAAAAGTATAACTAGTACGCACCTGGAGTATACAGTTTGACACCTGTATACTAACCAGATATAAGTATTGATGTCGTGCTGTTTACATAGCAAATTATCGTTGCTTGAACTTTGACCAAGCCTCTTTGCTGATAATTAAAACATTTAGTTTAACTAGGTAGTAATCTTGCTATCTTGTATCGAGAATTTGTGGTATTTTAAAATTCTGTACATCCTAAATAGACGTAAAAATATGTATAACACGGCGATTCTTCAGAAAAACCGAAACGAAGCTGACGATCTTGAGGGTACACCTTAAACGAACTATGGTATTAAATGATCAAACAACGTACCGATTTATTTCTCTGCATTGCCACTACAAATAAAAATCATAAAGTCGACCATTCTCGACGCTATATTTAATTCTTCACACTATCGCGATTCCTAGATCCAAGGACGCTAAGCGAGCCATGTTGATTTGATAAGCAGCGATAAATGTAATAATATATTTTTATTAAATCGCTTAAGAATATAAGTTAAATGTTGTAAACAACAGCTGGCTCAATTGTTGTGATACAATTATTTTGTCCCAACGCATTAGCCATAGCTAATTAGATATATCAACTGTATAATGGGCACCACAAGGTGTGTTGCAAATATTGGGGTTTACTTAGGATTACATATTAAAATTCTTATTGAGATTATATTGACAAACGTAACATTTGAAAATATTACAAGTTCATACTTTGGCTGATATAAACTTTTAGAACACATAGACGCTTTGGAATCTAACTCCATTCTCATGTAAAATGAGAGATATTAGAATGTTAGTTTTTCCACATATTGATGGTCCGGCGAATATTCCTCTTATATTGAATTGGAATAAAGGCCCATGTTTACCAATTTGGATAGGACTCGAAAGGGTAAATTCATCAAAATTTTGTATTGGAATTTTGAATTTTTGTTTCACAATATCTTTTACATCAGCAGGAACGTTATTGTTTCTTGCATAACGTTGTTCGAGGTGTCTCCGTAGGGTTCTTTTAGGTATTTTGTACAGTTTGCTTGTATGGCAAGTATTTATCACGCCTCGCTGGATTTCCCTTATCGCTTTCGCCAAAGTTTCCTTGGTGTACATCTTTTAAGCAATCCGTTGAAACTAATCTAAATTGACAATTATACATCCTTATATACTTTCGAGAACAGACCACACATGGGCGCGGGTGGCCGTACGGTCAAGAGGCCGTACGGCTAGGTAACCTGTGGCCATCGTGACCACAGGCCACGGCCACAGGCCACACCTGAGCGTACGTGGCAGTACCAGGTCTCCCAGAAATAGATTGCAGACCACCCTACGGTAGATGTCAGACCGCACAGGTCTCGCAGGTGGTCACACACCTGAGATCATCCAAATTATTTAAATCAAAATAAAATTTTTAACACATACAAATTTATTAAAAGTAACGCAAATACCTAATATTATAGATTATTTAATTGTAGAAAAAATCTATTGGCAACTTCTGTAAACGGGTTGTACTCAAACATAGAGTCGTGAATAATCAAAGCATAGGCCTTCATCGAAGGTTCAAAATTTCTTGATGATTCTATCTCCATTCGAACGTCCACTGTCGCATCTTTGAGCCTCTCACACTGGTGGCGGCAGTCAATTACAAATATGGACCCATCCGTAAACTTGTTGTTGTCCATTAAACATTTATTAGAAGCCTTGTCGGGGTAGTATTTTTCCATAAAAGTTGCATACGGCAGGTATGCTGGTAAATAATCATTCTGCTCAAAATCCAGGTTCATGCGATGTTGAGGAAACGTCTGAGAGTTCAAAAACACTTTGACATTGGTTATATTAGCATTCGTAAAGCTAGCAGCATTTTCTTCTTTCTTGTCATATTTACCGTTTTGGAGTGCCAATAATATCCATCTCGCCTTTTCGGCTTCATTCGACACTTTAATTCTCCACACCTGAGACTTTGATTGAGGTAAAGATGGAAGTTCGTGTAGTTCCGATTTCTTGAATGCCGCAATTATAGATGATTGATTCTGCATTTCGGAGAGCAGCGTAGTCTTGGCAAAGTCGCTTAACGTTATATGCGGAACTTCCCATGAGATACGTTGTATGCTAAAAGTTACTGTATTTTCAGCAGACTTGTAACAATTCACATCAAACTTAGATCTAATTAAAATCAGTTCTTGTGGCATGTTAACTATAGCTTTCTTGTAATTTTCGAAAAATCCGAAAATGATTTTAAGCAGTATAGCACAACTAAAACGACCATCTTGAAATAAAGATTCTGATTTCCGGCCGGTGTGGACTATAGAGTTTGTTACTTATTCTTCCAGGGTCACCAGTCCTTTAATGGTTCGAGTAATCCCAGGAATCCGACACACGTCGACTATTTGATTATTCCCCAACTTGTATTGTATTTCTTCAAAGAGAAAGTAGGGGGCATTACTAGCGAACTCGTATGCTTTGACTGCATCTGTTGTTTTATAGACACCCTTAATAAAGATAAAACTTTCGTGCGGTTATGTTATGTTGTCGCTGCTTTGGATTTCTATAGAAATTCGATTATTGTTTTCAGCGTTTAATGTAAATAGTAAATAGGTATAATAATCCTCCTTTATGATAGTCTCGTCCAATTTATAACTTCCAAACACATCTAATTTTGGCAGATATTGGTAGTTGAGCCTTCCTAGTTTAACATCTCGCTCGCTGTGGTAGTCCAAAACACGTTTATTTCTGCCAACCATAATTTAGCACTTTCGATCCTAAGTATTTTAAAAAACGAAATTCTTCTGCTGTAAGTCTTTTGACGGCTTGACATTGTGACGGCGTAGACACATCTGACTGTTGAGGCGTGTGGTATCGTGTTTTATATATAAAATCAATAGGCATTTCCTTAAATGTTTCTTATTTCTAGCCTAACACAAGTATATGTTTCCGGAGAAAAATTTACCAATTTCCCCCAGTGATCGACTAATTTGATAGTAATGTTATCGATTTCTGATACACTTAGTAGGTAATATATAACGTGGTTAGGCTCCTTCTCCAGATTATACCCTGGTGGTACAGAGAGGCCGAATTCGAATAAGCTGTGAGTCAGAGTATTATTTCTAAACGATCCGTGGTGATATTGGTTTCCACAAACACGTTTGAGATTGATATTATGTTCACTTGTTGGTCTGCAATATGTAAGATGTTTGCAGCGAGTTTACGATTGGTAAAACCCAAAATGTATCCAATGCTGTTTGCACGATTAGCTCCAAAATCAATCGCTATACTGCTTCGTATAGAACATTTCAACGTGTTATTGTTTGCACTAAGTTTAATAAAATTATTAATGTTTGCATCGATGTCTGAAACCTTACTGAGCCACTGTTTGAACACACCCTGTATATATACGTTTATTTCCTCCAATTCGTAAGAACCCGGTTCAATAGTTATAGAACGTTATTCTGAATCGTCAAAGTACAAGACATTATTTCCAGGGTGTACGTTTTGCACAGTGTAACATGTACAGAGTCCCACTAAACCTAAAGCATATTCACTGTCCTGCTTCAATTTAATTGAAGGGTAAATAAATCCTGTTGATATGACGTTGCCGTAACCAAATACGCTCACAGTTTTAGTCATTTTCACTAAGAAATTTTAACACTAAATGTTTGCAATTGTATGTGTTGTAAGTCTGCTCCGATACACTATTGTAGTAAATTTTGCAACGTCGAAAATAACTCTCGACTTCTTCCGGGAGTCTCAAGTCGCCAAAGGAATCGTAGTATAACACAATACTTCCGAGTTTTCGAAACTCCACCCAATGAGTACCCTGTCCTCTTGTGGTGTCCAAGTTAATCACACCCGATGCGATGACACGCGGTTTAATCTTCTTCAACTGATCTCTAGAAAAAACGCCTCGAAAATGAAGAAAATTTGATAAGTATTTCCTTATATCTACGTTGGTGAGAGATCTTCGAGGTAACATGTATAGTTTTTGATATTTTTTTACAAGTGCCACGCCCTTGCTTGTATGGCTTCAAGAATAATGCAACTCTTTTCTTGTAGGGCTTTAAAAACAGTCCACTTCTTTTGTTTCCTACTGCTATTGCTTCCATAGATCTGTTGTGACGTTCACCCTCCTTTAACTGTTCGTCAGCAGCTCTTGCATCGTTCACAGCTTTTACAATTCCTGCAGCACCACCTGCTAAGGCTCCTAGAGCACTTAGTCCGGCAAATATTGGAATCAACGGTAAAAAACCACCTTTCTGCGGGGCAGGTATAATGCGTGGGAGTTTGATCTTCTTTTTGCCTCTGACATCTTTTACAACTCTTTTCCCAACATGGATACCAACTTCGAGTAACTTCTTTAAATTGTCAGAGCCCACCCGATCAATTGCAGCTCGTATTTTCTTTAAGAAACCTCCTTTGAAATTTATTTTCTTCTTTTTCATATCCATCCTTAATTTTCTTTTAGCTTTCATGGTGTTTGTGACGAACCAGGCAGCAGCCTTTTCGCCGAACTTTGCGTTTTTGATTTTACTTCCTCCTTCTTCTAAAATTTTATCTGCTCGATGTCTAGCCGAGAGATCGTCGGGATATTTGGAGTATGCAATCTCGTGCTCTCTACACAAGCGGTCCAAGTCGTTGATTCTAGGGTAGCCTTGTGCTAGCCATTCTTCCAGCCTAGTCCCTGGTCCGCAAAAGTGATAAGACGGAATGTGTACCTCAAATGGTAACTGAATTATTACTTTGTTGACCAGCCCACAACCTGAATTCACAATCATGTATGCGTGCACATCAACAAACAACAACTGAATGAACAATATCCACAAACTTCTCTATTTATACTTTTACAAAATACATTTTACATATAAATACATTAATTTATAAGGTTATGCTGGAATTCTTCTGGTATTAACATTACGTTATGTCAACCATGTTTGTAACTGCACTCGTCTTTTATAGGATCGTTGCCGATCATGGGCTGTGGTAACCGGAATCTTCGGAAAAAAACTCTCTCTCAAACATTTGTGCTAGCGATAATGCCACGGTTACATCATCGGCGTATTGGTCGTGGTGACATGTAATTATTTCCAGAATTGTATGATAATTTACATTGGTGCAGTCATCAAATAGATAACGACTTGCTCGGAGTTCACTTTCTATTAAAATTGTATCTCTTTCTTCATCCGTCAACTCGATATTTCCTCCACGATTTATATTTATTGCACTGCCGATAAACGCCTCGTAAAATGCCGGAAAACTTCGACTATTCAACCCTTGCAGCTTGAAGCTTATTACTTCACTCATCTTGAATATCTTAAAGACTTCGCTTTGATTCAAAATAATAACATCTCGTCCTTTTGTAATTTCCATGTTAAAGGCATTTTCTTCTTGAAAATTGGCTCCCATCCCTATACGTTTAATATTGGATGTGCCCACTACCACTTTCAATTTAAATCCGTAATCTAGTTGTATTACAATCTCGTCGTCTTCATTTAGTGAGACTTGATTTGCTTCTCAAGCAAATTCTCAAATTTTGAACTGGACTTGAAAGTTGAAGAAATTTGTACAACATTGTAACTAATTTTTACAGCATAATCTCTACATATACCCGTGCAGCAATCAATTTGAAGCGCTGGTTCCAGACCGCCATATAAATCGAGTCGAACTTGCACATTGTGATGGTGTTGTTGACGTGGGAAACTACTTAAGGGGTAAACAGACTTACCTGCTAACTTGTTTAGGTCTAACTACGGCACACGAATATCATCCACAATGTCAACACCGCCAATTTCCATTATTTTAAATAGGGATGGATTCGGCCCGGCCCGGCCCGAAATAATTTGCTCCGGCCCGGCCCGACGGCCCTGCCCGAACCAAAACGCATCGGCCCGGCTTGAGGCCCGGCTTGAATTTCGGGCCGGGCTTCGGGCCGGGCCGGGCCGATTCGGGCCGGAATGTAACTAAAACCTTAAGTGATGTATAGATTTTTCAACATCTAAATGGAACGTATCGTTTGTTAATATATGTATTTTCAGTTGTATAAAAATTCTTCTTTACTATTATTATGTTTTTCTACAAAAGTTGAATATATCAACCTTAATAAATTATAGTTTATAGTATCATTTTAACCTCGAAGAATCTCAAAGGTATTTGGAGATGATGCACACTTGCACAGGCAATCCAAAATAGAAGGTGGTTTGCGTCAAACTTCAACCTTAAGTAACGAAATGCATTTTAGAATTCATGTACTACTACTAGTATATAGTAAAATATTTCAAGGAAGGTATTCAAAATTTGATTGAATATTGTTTCCTCATATTCTAAACAAAGAACGTTGCCAATTTCCATTTTACAGATTGCTGGTGTATAGGTCTACATTTCGAGAATGTGCTAGCATCCGTTCAGAGAACTGATTATTCAAGTCTCTCGTATCAGGTAGACATTACTTTGTTGTTTATGAATATTTTTTTGTCGCATGCTTTACTGGAAATTTTAATTATTATGAAAAAAAATGCCGCAACATAGAATATTATTTAGTATTTACATTTTAATTTTCTATATCCATTTGTTATTTTGTAACGTGCATTTTTGGTGGCCTAACATTTTTAGTCTACTTAATTCTTAAAATACATCGTTTTTGGATCGCGGTTTGTATAAAGTAAATACTTCCGCCTAGTTTTCAGATTGATATGCAAGTTGACTCGCCGGTATTGATTTTAAAAGATGGTTTAGTTGTAAATTGGAATACTCGTAAAATTACTTTCCACTTGTCATTAATAAATAAACCCGCTGTAATTAATATGTGGATATACAGTCTAGGTAGGCGATCAGAAGTTGTACTAGTAGGATTAGATATAAACAAAAAGGGTCGTGTTTTGTTCTTGCTTGCGGGATGTCAAAAATTAAGTGTAAGATACAATTTCTCTGGTTGAACTAGGAGTGGTAGAGTTGGTGAAACTCGACGCACGTGTGTTCGAAGAACTTTCGACGTACGGCTTTAGTGCTTACGCGTGTCTACTAAACGTTCTTAGTCGTCTTTCTTATGGAAAAAAAAGCCGTAGAACTAACTGTCGCGGAGTCGTAGTTGGTCTTTGGTTCCGATATAGGAATTACGTTAAAGATACGGTTTCGTTCTGCTTTTAACTCGATGCACGCGGGTGTTAAGGACATTGTTACGGACTCCCTTTAGTGATACATGCGCTTTACTTATTATGGCTTTTGTTGCTTGCTTTGTCTGGTGATATTTAAACTGTGACAGACTACCGGTATACAAAAGTAGTGGTTGAAGTTCCTCGCTGCTTTTGTATGGTTATGCAACTAATATACCTAGTTTCTTCGCGTGATAAGGTCCGCTGCTAACCCCAGTGAAATCTGTCAGTGTGATTAGGGTAAGTTGTGATAAGTTCCATCAACACCCTCACAGTCTAGGGTGCAGTGCTTCGTTAGTGCCAGACATCGTGGATCCCACACTGCAATGGCAAGGAAGCGGTACTGAAGGACTTTGTGTAAGTTGCACTATTTCCTATTTGTTCTTACTGTAAATATCTACCCGTTGTTTTTGCAATATTCCTTGTCGTTCTGATACCTTTTCCATAGACTTGCCCGCTATTTAATAACAAACAAAAAAAATAAAGAACAATCAACCTTACAGAATGACTCAGAACAATTGTGCTTATCTACTTATTTATGTCTTTGCTAAAATTTTACTAAATTACTTAGAGTAATTATGTCTTACCTATTTATATTTTTTGTTACATTTTACCTGAATTATGTTTAATTGGTGTGTGATGAAACGTTTCTGCTACTCCCAATATGGCCTCACTTTGTACTCAGAATTTTCTGTACTGCTATTACTGTTGTTAGATTATAGAGTTTATCTAAACATTTGCTCTTATTTATTCTATAAAGTACTGAACAATTTATACTTGATCCATAGGCTATGCTTTTTCTCTGTTTCAGGTTTGCAGGAATAATTTGTTTTTCTTTCAGGTTTACTATTCTAATTTCTCTATGGCAGGTACTGGTACTAACTCCTGACAGCCGCGTCCCTTATAGATTGGTCTGCTTTCTACAACCCCCCCTACTCTCCGATCGAGCCCGGTCACTGTTTTTTTCTTGGATTTTCTTTTGTTACGCACGGCTACGAGCCAACGTGACATAACTTTGACGCACAACGTGGCGTCTACTAGAAATACGTAACAATTTAAAGCTATAAAAAGCTAATCGCATTGTATTCGGTATGGTTTTCAACAAAAGATACATTCAAACAATTAAATCTAATTAAGCTGGTTTTTTTGTAATCGGGCAGTTTTAAATATTTTTACATATACAGAGTGGTTTCGATTTATTCATAAATAATCTTTAGTGCGAGGCCACACTAATAAGTTAATTAATAAGTATAATACAATAAACCAGCTCAATTAAATACTCCCTGTATGTTTGTTGTGGTTTGTTTGGCATTCTTCTTAAGCTTCTTTGGGAATGAAACCACTTATAGTTTTTAAAATCTATTTTATTTACGTTGCGATCCATGACCTAGGATCGTTGTCAAAATAATAAAAACTTCAAGTTTGACGTTTATGACATAAATTGAAGATTACTTTGATTTATTGATGTTTGAAATATTTGATTTGAGTACACTAAGCAAAAATTTTTAAAGTTTAAAAGAATGATTGCCTTCAATTTGTGTTGCGACCTGGGATCGGTAAAATAAGACATAAAATCAGAAATCTCTCAATTGTATAAATAGAAACATGTTAAAAAATGTTTCCCAAATTATTGAATTTATATAAAATTCACCAATAAAAATTAATCAGCTGATTTCACGTTAAGCGTATTGGCTACCATAGGAAAGTCGATCCCAGGTCGCAACACAAATTGAAGGCAATCATTCTTTTAAACTTTAAAAATTTTTGCTTAGTGTACTCAAATCAAATATTTCAAACATCAATAAATCAAAGTAACCTTCAATTTATGTCATAAACGTCAAACTTGAAGTTTTTATTATTTTGACAACGATCCTAGGTCATGGATCGAAACGTAAATAAAATAGATTTTAAAAACTATAAGTGGTTTCATTCCCAAAGAAGCTTAAGAAGAACAGCTCAATTAACATACGTTGCAATACTCCTTCAAATTAATTAAATATAACACGGACAATTTCTATTTCAAAGTTCTTGAAAAGTGGAAAGAAGTGAATATTATTTAACGAAAAAAAAATCGAAATTCACAAATCGGTGTAAACCAAATCATTTTCGTTTTCGATTTATTTCCATTATGACACACTTACCAATATGTGTGTAACTGTACCTGGGTGATATAAAGAAGAGCGTTAATTATAATTTTGTTTAAGAGGCACCTAAAGAAATCATTAAATGAAATTATTTACTAAATCAATAAATTGTATATTTCGTTATATAAACTTCGGGCCGGCCCGAATAGCCCGAAAAGCCCGAAAAGCTTGAGCAGTCTGGCCCGGCCCGGGCCCGACACGTGCTTGGCCCGGCTTGGGCCCGAAAAAAATTTGACCGGCCCGGCTTGATATTCGGGCCGGGCTTCGGGCCGGGCCGGGCCAAAGCCCGGGCCCGTGGCCATCCCTAATTTTAAACTATGATACCCTATTAACTCGAAGATATTTCGCAAACTGAATTTTTAGCTTCACATTTCTCGTTTTATATATTGGATGGTGGGGTCATGCGCCGATCAATCTTGAATCTGTTTAAGTCAATCAACAGATTTACATAATGGTATTAAATACAAGTCTTTACAGGAGAAACCTAACCCAAGGCATAATTAATTATATTATCGTAGGTTTTACCTTTAGTTGTCATTAACATACCAGTATTTGGAAAGTTTACACAGACTCAAAGTCCAACTTGTTCAACATTTGATTGGATGTTCAAATTAATCGTGTTTGGGGTAAAAACAAACCTTCTAGATATTTCCATTCTAATTGAGTAGTTCTGGAAATTTCTTGTCATTGAGAAACAAGTCTCGATGGCGATCTATATCTAGGAAGTATTCAGTCTTGCTCCTAACAACACCCATTTTAAATACGCGCTCTTCTAAAACCTTGTTTATTGTTACTGAAGAAAAAATGGAATCCTCAAAAACGTTTATTTATGATGTTTGTTCGGCAGCATTCTCTAAGAAAGATAGCCCCAAACGCCACAAAGGTGCTAAGCACGGTGTTTCAATGTCTGGACTAAGTTCGAATCATTCGTGTGACATTTGTGATGCTGTTTTTTCGAGGAAGGATGCCCTAAAAAGACACCAAAATATTCATCAAGGTTTGTCTACTTTTACACGTACAGCACCTGTAGCAACGACTGCAAGAATTTCAAAGGGTAAACGTCAGGTGCTCAATTCTGAAGCACCTTCTGCTAAAAAATCTCGTGTAGATGAAATGACGCAATGTACCGTCTGCGATATAGCCATGCTTAAAAATACGTTTACTCACCATCTTCGTAGTAATGCGCATAAAGATGCAGTTGATAGAGCTCCTAATAATGATGCAGTTCCAACCATCAACTTTGCTTTTAAAACTCACATAGCAAGCTATCGAATAAAAAATACTCATACTGTTGGATACATTCGAGAATTTCTTCTAACACGGAAAGCTTAATATGTATGTTTAATTAAAGAAAAATTAAAAGAGCATGCAACGTTGAAAATCAATTGTGAAACCTTTGTTAATTATAAAAAAATGAGCGGATCTGATCTGATCGAAAACATAAAGTCCTTTAATACCAAGAATCAACTAATTACGGTATCTAGCGACTTGAATAATATCTATACAAAATTCATGGAAACGATGGTTTCAAAGTCTGAAGAGTTTCAAGAACGTGACTCTGTTTGGACTTTAAAGAATGTTCTACATCTTGAAGTCAATATAAACAAATATACTCCTTTGCATGGCTCAACATTCATAGAATTACTGAAATGGGTGAAAAACAAAAGGCTGTGGTAAATAACGATGACACCTGCTTTGCGTTAGCAGTTGTTGCAGCACTGTATCCAGCAGACACTAATTCAAATAGAATATCCAGCTACCCTGACTATCGTGCCGTGTTAAACTTATCCGGTGTTGAATTCCCAATGAAAATGTGTAACATAAAAAAGTTTGAAGAACTAAACGATGTGAGTATTAATGTTTTTGGAATTAAAGGAAAGTCAGTTGTAGGACCTTTATACCTTACATCGAATAAAAGAGTCATGCACATCAATCTACTTTATATACAGGAAGGAGGACGAAGTCATTTTTGTTGGATTAAGAATTTAAGCAAACTCGTAGGACATCAGCTATCAAAAGATCACTCATATAAATGGTTATGCGATGGTTGTTTAATATACTTCAGTTCAGCTGAAAAACTTCGCATTCATGCAGAGCGTGACTGCATACACGTGGTGACTACTTTGCCTACGGCATTAAATAACATTTTAGAATTTAGAAATTTGCATAAATAGTTGCGTGTACCATTTATTATTTATGCAGACTTTGAGTCTGTTTTGAAACCGATTAGTTAGCCCTTCCTAACACCACAACATCGTTTACCAACAACATTCAACATCACAATCCATATAGTTTTGCGTATTACATCAAGTGTTCTTACGATGATTCTTTAAGCAAATTCGAATTATACAGAGGATCTAATGCTTTAGCAGTCTTTATGGAAATGCTTAAGGAAGAGGCTCGTAGACTAGGAACTATTTTAAAAACCTGTATTCCAATGAAACCTCTAACACCACACGAGAAATTGTTATTTTTTGAGGCTATAGACTGCAGGATTTGTAAAAACCCCTTAAGAGATTATGAACGTGTTAGAGACCATTGCCATGTGACAGAAAACTTTCATTTCGCGGTACATGCTGAATGTAATATAAAATAAAAAGTACCTAATTTTATTCCTGTCGTGATGCATAATCTTAGTGGGTACGATTCACACTTTATAGTAAGCTGGCATGTGATAAAGAAAATATTACGGTTATTCCAAATAACAAAGAAAAATATATCTCGTTTACTAAAAATGTGCGATTATCTGACTGGGATACTAATGATGAAAGAGGCTATGAATATGAATATAACGGTAAAGCTGATATGTCTTACATTCAATTAAAATTTATAGATTCTCTTAGATTTATGTCCTCTTCTTTAGATAAGTTAGCTCAAAATTTAAAATCCGACCAGTTCGCAGAAGTTCGTAGATATTTTCCTGATGATAGAGAATTCGATTTAGTAACGAGAAAAGGTGTATTTTCTTATAACTATATCACAGATACTCATGTGCTTAACGAATCAGCATTACCGCCAAAAAGCGCTTTCTACAATAGCTTGACATCGAGTGATATCACTTTTGCTCAATACGCCCATGCTCAGAAAGTATGGGCAGAATTTAATATTACAACACTCGGAGAATATACCGATCTGTATTTAAAAACAGACGTGTTGTTAGCCGATGTTTTTAAAAACTTTTGTGATATCTGCATTTCTACATACGATTTGGACCCTAGCCACTACATTACTGCACAAAGTTTAAGCTGGGATGCAATGCTCAGGTACTCTGGAGTAAAACTGGAACTGCTTACAGATATTGAGATGCATCAATTTCTCCGACGAAGTATCCGTGGAGGTCTAACGCAGTGCTGTGGGCGGTATTCGAGGGCTAACAACCACTACATGGATAGCTATGGTCGTTATGCACCATCCAAATATTTGACTTACTTGGATGCGAACAATCTGTATGGTTGGGCTGTGACCCAACATCTGCCCATAAAAGGGTTTAACTGGTTAATCGATAGTCAGGTTAGTATGCGTCAAGAGCAAATTTTAAACATTTCCGCAACCTCTGATAAGGGATACATTTTAGAGGTTGACCTACATTATCCAGAACAGTTGCACGATCAGCACAAGGATCTCCCGTTTTGTCCCGAGAATATAAAATCGCCCTACTACAAATCAAAAACATTTAAGTTAATTGCAAATCTTGAAAACAAAAAAAAATATGTCATACATTATCGCAACCTACAACAGTGTTTCCGTAACGGTCTCATATTAAGTGCTCTGCATAGAGTGTTGGAGTTTGATCAGAACCCGTGGCTAAAATCGTACATTGATTTGAACACTGAACTACATACACGTTCCAAAAACGAGTTTGAAGAAAAAAATTTTAAACTAATGAACAATACGATTTTCGGAAAAACAATGGAAAACTTGGAAAAACGGGTTGACGTTAAAATTGTAAACCGATGGGCCTCTGATGGGAACAAGTTGTGTGCGATCTCCTTAATATCTAAACCAAACTTTAATTCTCGAATGGTGTTAAGTGAAAACTTAATTGTTGTGCAAATGAATCGAGTTAAGGTGCATTATGATAAACCAATATATGCCGGTTTCAGCGTTTTGGATTTATCAAAAACATTAATGTATAAATTTCATTACGAAACAATGAAACGTATATATGGCGAGAAAATTCAACTTCTCTATACCGATACCGATTCCCTTATGTATTGCATAGAAACCCTCGATTTTTACAAGGACGTGAATGCTAATATAGAACATTTTGACACAAGTGACTACCCCCGAGACAATAAGTATGGTATTCCCCTTGCGAACAAGAAAGTGGTGGGTAAATTTAAAGATGAGTTTTCCTGATAATTGGTATTAGAATTTGTGAGGACGAGGGCACAAAGTTATTGTATTAATAGTCAAAAAGACAATACCAAACAATTTAAAGGGATGAGCAGAAATGTTGTTGCTAATGAAATCAGTGTAAATAATTTTAAGGATGCTGTATGTATTTTAAGTAAACCTCTTATGCATACTATATACAACTATACGTAGCAGAAAACATGAAATCTATACCCAGCTTATACATGAAATCAGTTTGCCTGGTAATGACGATAAACGTTTTGTAATCCCCAATAGTACAAATACATATGCGTGGGGGCATAGAGCTATAGATAAGTTTTATTTTAGGTAGTTTTAAGTTCTGTTTGTATAGCTGCTTTGTATATAATAGTTTGTAAGTTTGTATGTATTAGTTGTAAGTTTTTTCCCTCCTCCCCACTCCTATGAATTGCACCAAAAATAAGGTAATCATGTTTAAAACCTATTTGCAAATAAATGGATACATATCTTTTTAGTTTATTAATGAATATTGGGTTTACATATGGGTTTTGTAGATTTATGTAAATATCGTCATAATTAGCGGAGAGAATTTGCAGATCCGGTGGTCCTGGAGAAGGATGCCGGGGGCCCGACGGTCCAGATCAGGGTGCCGAGAGCACGATCCATGCCCCAGAATATATATATATATATATATATATATATATATATATATATATATATATATATATATATATATATATATATATATATACATATATATATGTCTGTGCTTTTTCTTTTCACAACAATCGACGCCTAAATAGTTCACAATGTACAAAGCCCGCGTTGTCCGAAATCTAAAAACAAAAAGAATCTCTAATTATTCCAACCAATCAAGACAACACGACACTGTAACTAACCCTTCAATAAAGTAAGTTTTGTCTGTATTAAGTCACAATGCTTAATGTTTGTGTACAAATTCGTGTACTTATACCACAACGTGTTGTGCAAAACTGTATTTAGAATAAATGTTCAAATTTGTACCCCTGGTAAAAGCTTCTGTATTCTAGTAAAACAACATCACAAGTGTTTTTATTACTCAGCGCGCAAAAAATTTAGAAATTATTAACCTAAAAATCATGGACAAAATATCGCATGGTCAAAGGCTATATTAGGTGAATGATCAAACTTGTAATTGGGGCATATCAAGAAATAGCAAGAAATATGTGACTATTTTTTAAATTTTACTATGATAAAATATGTCATGTAAAATGTGTTAATTATGTATCCATGCGATATTTACAATAAAGAAGAAAAAAGGATTCATAGTTTTAAAGTCATATCCTCTAAAAATTAATATAAAGCAAATGCACAATTTAATCCGTAATATTGACCTTCGGTCACGTGAAAGAGATTGTGTTCAAATCCATGAGAAAGGTGCACAAGATAAGTGCCTTATCCTTACGATGCCACAATGACCCTCTCGTGCTGAGCATTGAATGAACGTTTCTGTAGAGTCGACGATACTCAGTCATCTGTTTCTGCGTTTTAAGTATTTTAATCCTTTATAAAACTTTAACGTTAAGAAACTGTATCCAAAACACAAATTTCAAATAAAGCTTCTATGAATTTATCAATACAGCAGACTTGAAGATAAAATTTAAAACTTATAGAAACGATTAATTGGGTATTAATGTTTTACAATACGAATAACAACATATTGTATTTAAATAAATACAAGAAATTAATTAATTTAAAAACCTATGTGCTAGAAACAAAGTAAGCAAGTGGTCATTAATTCTAATTAAATCATAGTATTGGGTGTCAAATATTAGAACACAGGTGACGAATTATGACTAAAAGTTCTAGGTAGGATTTGAAACACATCGAGGGCGTGTTTATGACACAGCTTTTTTAGTTATAAATTCTAGCAAAATTTTAGTTTTGTCCTCTCTTAAATTTACGGACTTTTAACTCGCTTCATTTTCTCACTGGTTCTATTGCTAGTAGCTTTTGCTGCAAATCTCTCAATTTTGAAAAAGTAATTTTTTAGAAACGCTGTTTTGTCCGTAAAAGGAATTAATAGTAAAGTGGCAAATTATGGAATGCTGTTAGTTTTAACTGCTTTTATTAATGGAAAGCAAATATAAAGCGTTGATTGATATGGATTTGCTTTTATGTTGGATTACGAAATTGAAGTATTAATGGAAATGGGAGAAAGAATGATCATAATATAAACAAAAATCGAAACAGTTAGAATCCCGGTTCTGGGTGCATTACGATGTGAAGCGGACAAGCCCAAATGGCACGAGAACAATCAATGGTCGGGTATATCATTGCATTGCATGTTTTTGTTAAACAAATACGGGATTTTATATTGCGTTGTAGTCATATAAATTACTAATGACATTTGGAAATGTTTCATTAAGACAAGATTTTATAAAAGTCTCAGTTGTTTTATAATTTATGGTACATGTTTCATTCCAATGATTGATCAATTATACAACTATTTAGGCGTTTTAAAAGAGACGACCATAAACTATTTTTCTTTGAGATAATGAAACGTAGGTATTTATGTTTAACATTGACTAAAAATTGTGATTGGTTTTCTAAATAACATTTTCAGTGTCTAGAAAACATTTGATATTTGGAAAATGTTGCGAGTGTTTGCTTCATGATAAAGGAGTTATGGTAGAAAAAGTAAGCAAAATTGTAAATAGATTACGTACCTCTATACGTCCACATTTGCTTGCACATAATTTTGGGTTCCATGTACCTTGTTTCTTCGCGGATAAATGATTTTGTTATTAGATTTCAGGTTTCAGCCATTAACAGTGAGTAAACTCGGCATGCTAAAAAGATAACCCACCTACAGCGGCTGTTTAAAATTGGTAACTCAGCAATATAAACCGATACATATATATATATATATATATATATATATATATATATTTAATTTGTTTTTTATTATTGGGCAAAGCAGTCAATATATATATATATATATATATATATATATATATATGGACCCTTTTTATTTAAACTTCTTATATATCTTTAATAAATGGATATATGTAAACTTGGATGTGAACTAATATATGCCACGGCTTTTTAAAACTCTTAGTCAGGATTAAATGAATTAAAATTATAATTTTCAAACAGTGTGGGTACAAAACTGTATGCATATATAATAACCACTGCCAGTCAAAGCACCATCGAGTTATTTTTAAAAATACTCGCTATAAGTGTGGGTGTGACCATACTGAAATTTTATTCATAATGTAAACAAAGTTCAAAATGCTTAAATTTGGTAAGTTTTGAGATTTCAATCATTACTACAGTTTTTTAGGTGTTACAACTATAAAAACTAATTTATTAATACCTGTAATTCCAATGAAGTCGCCTGTGTTTACAAGAATGGACTTCTTGACTGCTTACAGTTACCAAAATTTGAAGTGCACAATACCTGTTTAAAAATAAGTTTTAATATTTGATATTTTAAAAAATTTACGCTTTATTTTCAGGCTTTAAGAATACTAAAATAATATTATAGAAAACATATACTCAGAACCGGCGATCTAACTATGAACTCGTTCAAATTACTACCACTGCTAGAACACTGTTCATAATATTAAGAATCTTCTGGAAATATATGGAGCTCTCTTTACTTCAATTCATATCAGCTTGTAAGCTGTACACATTTCACTTGACTGGAGCAAATAATCTTCTCGGCCTCAAATGGTTGTATAAACCCTTGAAACTTGTTACCCGTTACACAAGGCCTATTTTAGTTTACAGTTAAAACTCTTTCAAATAACTTCAGCTTTAAATAATTTAATAAAAACTCGAGAGCAGGTAAAAAACATCTATTCTATCTTAATAAAAATTAACAAGTCTCTTTATTCAAGTTCTACATACACAGTAAGAAATTTAGAGTAAATATTCCACTCTAGACAACTCTAAAAACAGTGTGTACAGGTCCACTATAAATAGAGGGAAATTTTTACACTGGCAATTTATTAAACCTTAGAGTAGAATTTACTCTAGTGCAAGGGTATTTATTTACACAACTTAGTGTATACTTTACACGTTTAAGAGTACATTGTACTTCCATACTAGTGAACTTAAGTCACATTCTAGTGTAGATTTCCTCACTTAGTAGGGAACATTTAAATTAAGTTTAGATGATGTTGTCATGTTTTAGAGGACATTTATTCACTGATTAGGGGACATTTTAAATAAGTTTAGACGAGTTTGGCAAATTTTAGAGTAGATTTGTACACTGATTAGGAACAGTTTGCATAAGTTTAGGCGGGTTTGCTACTTTCTAGAGTAGATTTGTTCACTGATTAGGAACATTTTACATCTGTTTAGATGAGTTTGCCAAATTTAGAGTACCTACACTTGTTCACTGCTTTAGAGAACATTTTAAATAAGTTTAGATGAAACAACAGTAATAATCACACAATCTCCCTAATGAAACTGTATTACCTACAAAGGTGTTAGCAACACTGTCCAAAATTCTATACACATGATTAGGTTAGCATAAACTAGGTAAAACGATGAGAAATATCAACACACAAAACAATTGTTAATGTAAAACATCTACCAAAAAGTCATAAGTTCACACAGAAATCTTCTTAACCTTTATATATAACAACATTAACGATAATAATACCAATAATATGTTGTTATAACTATAAGTTAAGACATTTTCCCTGTGAAACTTGTGTTTTGTTTGGAAATTGTATAGATCAAAAAATATTTTTGTTTGTTGATGTTTCCCATTGCTTTTACCTAGTTTATTGCTATCCTGATGATGGCTTAGAAATGTGGCCATAAACATGTCGCTAACACCTTCACAGTTATTAAAGTTTCATAGGTAGATTGTGTTACTACTCTTCGTTATCTCTTCAAACCTATTGCGAACTAAAATCTTCATCATTATTATAAGTTTAGCAGAGTTGTTTTAGGGTACTCATTCACAAATTCAAATAATTAAATAATATACAATGAAGCAGATAAACTACGCCATGTTTTCTTTCTTGGACTTGATGTAACTACAACAATAAACTACATAAACACAAATTTTACACATTTTCTATTCAAACTAAAAGAATACATTGTAAAACTCAAATTGTGTTCTAGAATTCAATAAATTATAATATATTCTAACTAAAACATACAGAGCCTTAGTGACAGATTATAAATGAATGATGATTTTAGTCAGCATTCAGTAGGCAGTGCAATATATACTGGGCGTATCCGTGTGTTGTTCCGATGACATATCTTCCTTATTTAAAAAATTTGAATTTGATATTTTAAACGTGTAATATAGACCAAACGTCCTTTAAACCAGGCATAATAATATTAAACCACTTCCAGTTTAACCAGAAACGAACCTAATTTATGAACCTTAAATGACATTTTGTATATTTATTTCAAAACTTGAATTCTATGCGAAATTCCGTTTTCAGTGATGAATTACATTTTATGTTTAGAGCTCCAATGTTAATTAATAAATCAAATTTTAAAACAAGAGGATTAGGCTTCGTAATCAAATGAACTAAATTTATTATAATTTTGGCAGTTTGTGTTTATAGTTTATTGACCTTAACCCTTTAACAATTTAAAGCAAGTTTAAAAAAGCACAATGAATAATGATGGTTTTAGTGTTTGGTTAGATCTACTTCAATATTATTACAATTGTACGAGTGACGTAAATAAATACTTTTGTTATTTTTTAAAACTTGACATTTATTAACATTGAGCATAAACACAATGTGTAATACATCACTGAAAAGGAATTTTGCATAGAATTAAAATTTTGAAATAAATATACAGGGCATCATTAAAATTTCAAAAATTAGGTTAGTTTCCGGTTAAACTGGAGGTGCTGAATATTAATATGATTATGCTTGCTGTAGAGGACGATAGGTCTATGTTACACGTTTAAAATATCTAATCAAAATTTTTTAAAGTAAGAGAGATATGACATTGCAACACGACTGAGGCAGCTGGTATGACATTAAGTCATACTTTTAAAAATCACAACCAACAAGCAGTTCATGATATAATACACAGAAAAAGATAGTACGTAACTAAATTCTTATAATTAATCTTGAAAACTTGTATGACATCAAACTTTCCCAAATTATATGATTCAAAAATTGAAATGTATTTAATATAAGGTGTCTCACGTAAACCATTGGTTAGAGAAGTATGACTACAAGAGTCAGGTTAAAATAGCCAGCTCTTGGTTTATTTCAACAATATAACAAATTGAAACAATAATAATTAGAAAATAAATCTGTATTTTGGTACTAAATATGTATCCAAACCATTATGATCTTGATGCGTATTATAAGGTTCTCTATATACCAAAATTCTTAGATCTACAACATTAACACAGTTTTCTTTATGATGCACCTTGAATGCTTTAAAGTTTTCAGAATATTCACTTGTTAATAATTCATTAGTAATAAGTAATGGTAAGTCAGCAAGAACAACAATATCAACTATTCTTTCAAATTTAGGCAACATTGAATCTTGCATTCTGCCTGTACAAATAACAAATCCCTTAGCATATTGATATCCAAGCTTAATCCATTTACAGATGAATACTTCAGTATCATCAAGAAACTCTTCTATATTATCACATATCAATTTTTTATATTCATGTAGATTTCCAAAGGTAGAAGTTTTAAAGGGCCCTTTCAATAAATTGATTGCAAGTCGATTCTGTTGAACCTTGGAAGCTAACGTCTTGGCCAGATTTTTAAAGTTTCTAAATTTTGTTGCTAAATTTTTTAAAAGTGCATGTTTTCCTTCATACCTCATACACCAAAGATTCACCAACGGACCCATGCGTCGAATGACATCAGTATAGTGCACCATAAAATGCATTTTTGCAGTAATATTGTGAGAAAATTCTTTCTTAAATAGTGTATGATGATCTACTACTAATGCTTCTAATTCAATTATCATATCGGAATTGATTCTAGGTGAAAAAATAATCGACATGATTTCTAAAAGTGTAAGCACAACTCTCCACTTGTGTTGCAACTCTAGAGTAAGATTTAAATCACTAATGATCAATGGCAAGAATCTTATTAAACACCAAAACTGCATTGCCCTTTGACCAATTAGTGCCCCTGCCTTATCTAATGATACAAAACTAGGCTTAATTTCTTGGTTTAAGTAGCCGTAGTGATATAATTTTATTCTATGGTTTAGGTGTTCAAGACTAATGATTTTAGCTTCAGTTAAACAAGTTAAAAATGATTTTAAATCTAATGGAACACATCCCTCCAAAACATCATGCATTATATCTACTGATATAGAGTCAAACAACTTAAAATAATGCAATTCATTAAGTACACTTTCTTGTTTTAGTCCATAGTAATGTTTTTCTGCACCTAGATGTAGGTAATGTTCCTTGGATGTTTCAAAAGTGCGCATCAACACTGGATTCACACTTAATACTTCTTTAACATCTTTTTTATGAACTAAACACATTCTGCAATAGTAGTTAGCTTGGAATGATTCCACCATACCATGTAAAGTATTTGCTGCCAAGTTATCATATGCAAGAGAAACTAATGTTCCGAAAACAGGCTGCTCCAATTCATTGATTATAAGACCTTCTGTTTCAAGTATTTTAATATCATCAACAATCGGCTTTAAAATATTGTTTATTGAAATACTTTGCAAGTTAGTGTTTAATTTCAGATCCGAAGTAAAAAACAATGCCAATAAATGTATATTACTAAGGTGTGTATTTAAAGCGCTTGCAAAGTTTTTCACAGTGAAGTAAATGGCACCAATTTTATGAGCACCTGTTTTGCTACCTAATGGGTTTGTAGTTTCAAAATCATCGTAATACAATTGTAAGTTCAATACGTATTTTTTTTTCTTGAAAATGGGAATAGTCTGAAGATATGTGCCTTCAACAGTGTCTAAATTTTTCGATATCAGCAGAGTAAGAGTCTCCAAGATGGGAATGTACTGAAAAGTACAAGCAATATTGCGTTGAATGTAGGTTTGACTTGTTCGATCATAAACATTATCTGTGCGATGGCCTAGAACTACTTCTCTAGGTTTGACATATTCTAAAGTATTTACAAACTTCTTGCGTTTATATTCAGTAGAGTAGTTCGAAATTTCTTGCTTTAACGAATCATAAAAATCAATAATGTGCAAAGTTTGATTTAAACTGGACCCTAATATATTTGTAAAAATATTTTCAATCAATTCAGAAAGCGAATTAAGTAATACTTGCATTTGTGGCTCAGTTAAAGTAATATTTAAAAGCTGTAACATAAACATTTTCATTATATCATTTGCACTAAGGTTTTCTTTTTCCAAATCATGGGATTCAGATTGTTCATTTTGTACTTCAGTATTAAAAAATGATATATTTTCTTGAGAAAAATTGTTTTCAGACTTTACAGTATTTGAATTCGACGTGTGCACGTTCATACAACTAAACCCAACATTTTGGTCATCATTATATGTTTTTTCATGTTTTAGTAGGTGCTTTCTGTACCCATTGAAAGTGTTATACGTATATAGACAACCAGATAAACAACATTGCAAAAATAATTTGGGTCCATCAAAAAAAGAATGAACTATCCTTAAATGTTTGATGGTGTCTCTACAGTTTTCAAGCTTAACCTTACACATATAACAAATAAACATTTTAAAAATAAAAATACAATATACAGTGTGAGCGAACTTACTTTGTCAGGTACTGCAAAATTCGTGAACGTAATTCAGACATTTTAGGAGTATAAACTACAGAATCCAGTTCAATTTGAAAATAATATGTTTGCATAAATTCAAAAAAATGCTTTAAATGTTCATCATATTTTAGATTAAAACATAGTGACACATAAACAGAATTTCAAAAGCTTTAGCAGCTGAACTTAAGTAAGGACATGGAATGGTTTTACGATCCACAGCAATATGATATTGAATTATGGCACATTTGTTTGCACCCTGTGCAATAATAAATGGTTGATTTGTTTTTTGGTTATTATGAATTTCTTCAATTGAAGTATTTGGCTAAAAAATCTGATTTAGTTATATATTGAAATAATACAACATTACTTACAGGTTTATATACAATTAGCTTATCAATCTTAGAACACTGCTGTACAGATTTATTTCTGCCCTTAGGCGATGGTGGAAGCATTTCCAAAATTTCCAATAATGCCCTGGTAGGCTTGTCCCAACCTGAAACATGACACTTCTATTTAGCAAAACCTAATTAATAAATTTTCAATACTAACAAATAGGTTTTATAAATAAGTTTAGGATTTTATGCAGTAAAGGTGAAAATGAAGTAATCCAGACGTTACAAAATTTTACCTGTTTCTGCAGCTGTTTGTTCTATAATTGTATTGTTTGGATGCTTCACTACTTTTGATAAATATCTAAAATTTTGGCGTATCCTCTAGAAAATGTTTTTCAAAATGTATTTTTGTTTCATACAATTGGGCAAAATCATCCTCAATCTATAACGTATAAGATAAATGTAAATAATATTAACAGAAGGAGCAATAGAACTTACATAAGATGAAGAATCAAGGAATTTTGGAAATTCTTGAAGAATGTTTGTTTCTAAAAATTTTCTATATTGGTAGGTAAATATCATTTTTGTTTTAATTATTTCCAAATTATCCTCATTGTATGGAATGTGTTTCAAAAACTCAACTGCCTCTTCAATTTCAGGAGTTTTTAAGTCAAATACCGAGTAACTTTTTTTGATAACAGGAAACATGCTGGGACTACTGCTTTTTGTATTGCGTTTAGCATTAGTTTTCTTATTGAAGCTTCTGGCAATGGTGCGAAGTCGCCAAGCTATATATCCTTCTCCGCCATTATTGTTTGTATAGAAAGCTTCCTACAACCAAAATTTAAATATACTACAACAAGCTGAGTCATTGATTCACATACATATCCTGTCTGTCCCATAGGATCACGCAAATTTGGAAATAAACTAATAATGGCTTCCCCCAAATTACGCTTAGCAAATTCAGGTATTTTCAGGCCATATTTTTCAACAAGTTTGCTGCAGGTTATCTGAATTAGCTTCATCCTAATAGGATTAGGCAATAAATTTTCTTTGCTATATGTATCAAATATTAGATCACCATTTCTAGCTAATATAATTTCCTTCCATTGCTTAAAAAGAAAAGACAATTCAGTATATTGGCTAATACTTTTTCATTGTGTACAAGGCAAGACCACTATATCTAACATGCAACATGCCATGCGTAACCCACAGATCATGCATAAACAAAAACTTTTCACTTGTAGCTATGGCAATTCTATACAACTTTAGTGTTAATGTTATATTTCCATGCACCTTATTTCTCAAGTTTCCACTCACCTGGGGTGAAAGAATATCATTATAAGTTGTAGGTTGTATTGCATTTTGAATAGTGACTGGAACATCACTATTTTCATCATCAGACAAAATAGACGACATAGACGTTCCAGAAGGAGATTCACAATTTAGCGGTTCGTTGTAATTAAAATTTGAAACGGCAGATATAGTTGACCTGGATTCCGGTAAGGGATCTTAAAAGTTTTCGAAATTGATTAAATAGGTAGTTTAGTAAAACTAGACTATAAAAAGAAAATTACCATATATTAATATAAAAATTACTCGTTTTGGTTTATCATTATGTTGTAATTGTACTTTTGTACGTACCAGCATCAAGCTTGTGAACAGTTGTTACTAATAATTCAACGGGTTTATCGCTATCAAAGAGCTCATTAATGTAATCAGTAAAAACATCATGTTCAAGGAATGCTCCATCATATGTCATAAACAAGATATCTTCCCCCAGTTCCATAAATTTTGATTTTGCTTAAACAGAACCTTAAGTTTAAATGTGTGAATTTATAAGAAATTTTACAGATTAGACCTAAGATAAACACACTGCAAAACATATAGAGGATAGTGGAATTCTGATACAACAAACCCTAAGGTAGCGCGATATTTGATTTATTACAGAATCCGTAGAAAACGGTCATTTATATAAACATTGTAAACACTCCGTTATTCAGTTTTGAAATATTAGTAGACATCTTTGAGGGTTATTGCTACACTGACAGACCAAAAAAGGACCAACCAACAATCTGATACCGATATATCAACAATATTTTGGTTTTTCTGATATATTGGAATCAGTGATGTTTATTTACCGATATTCAGAAACATTTCAAATTTTTACTCATGTGAACGTAGTTTAGTCTGTAGCGCTGTAAAACACGATATATAGACTTGAAAAATTTCCACACGAATAAATGTAGTTATTCGTTTGCCCTTAAAAGTGTAGATAGTGTTGGCCGTTCATTTCACACGTATCGTGTTCACTAGACAGAATTAACAGCATCAAGTACAGAATATAGTGCTAAATTACATTAATTGAAATTGAGGTGATGTTGGTAATGTAAGGTTGTTCATTGTATTTAAAAAACTATAATAAATTTAATTAACTTCAAAGTTCAATTTTTATCCATCTATCTATCTCGATTATTATAGGGTATAAATATATCAAGTATATTTTAGCACTATTTTCTAGATGCAGTTTGAGATAGTCTAAAATGTAAGTGAGCATTCACAACAGACACACCCTCGGCCGTATGATTCAAGATTTTGATGTGTCAAGTAAGCATTCGTCTGTATTTTCATTATAAAATTTATATTGCACATGTATTAAGCATATTTGTTAGAATAACTAGGGGTTAAAAATAGGCTGGTTCTTTGTCGATACACTAATAGAATTTTGACGTTTGTATTTTGTATATCTTAACATAAGTGTTACACTATACCCTTCATTTCAATTACTTCAATTATAAATCATTAGACATTTCATGGTGCTCCAGCTATAGATTGTGTCACTGCAAACAAACACACGTAATATCTTTAACAGTTGCAAAACATGATAGACAAGCAACAAAGTGTTTTTGCAAATTCCCTTCCAACAAAATAGAAAACAGAATATATTCCAAACGTCTGCAAGCGCTATTAAAGCTGTTGCAACAGATTTTCCACAGTTCGAAATTATTCTAACTAAGAATCAAAACTTTTGGAGGTTAAGTTCATTGCTCCTTGTTCATGTTAGTAGGTATTTCAAATAAAAACTTACCTAATTCCACATAGTCATCATAAATAAAATCTTTTTCGACTTTCACTAATTTCGAAATCTGAAGATATTTTAATTTAATAAACCTCATGGCTTTTCCTGGAAAATAATTTTTATAATAAGTACAGTGGCTATATAAGTAGATACGACTATTTATTATGTGTTTTCAATTTTGAAACAATAAATCTAAAATGTGCTTTTATACTTACATAATATGTAATTATAATAATGAAGAGTAATATTCCTAGTCCTACAAGGTACAAGAAGCGGCAAGTGAAGCGTGAACTACCGATCATACAAACGACGGTTAAGACGCAATTAATGACATTCCATTCTTGTCATAATGGCGGCGGTGTCTCGAATCTCGATGATGCGACTGGAAAGTTGTAGTTGGACACAAGGATTTTCCACCACTATTATAAAATTAGTGTAATATTTTACACTATGCAAATTGAAAATACGTTTTTTCACGTATACATGGTATTTCAAAACATTTAGAGGGAATTCAACATCAAAGTTATTTATTTAGAGAATAAATGGTTCCTTTCTAAAACAGAGTGAAACTAGAGTGACGTTTTACACTTGATTATTACTCTAAAATTTTTACCATTAACACTAGCATTTTTACACGGGTCTGATTTTTTACTGTGTACCTTATCACCTAGGAGATCTTTTTAAAAATTCCTATTTGCCTACTCGATACAAAATTCTTATAATACTACCTACTGGATCAACTATCACAAACAGATCTATTAACTCGTTACAAAACATTTCATTTGGATCACTTGAGTCCTATTTTTCATTGGTTAATTTTTGTTTACAATTTTCATTAATCTTACAATTATTTATTTCCAACATCACATACTAAATGAAATATATTTCAGGTATTATGGTTCATATCATTTTCAAGAACAGTAGTGTCCATTAAATAGTGAACATAAACGTTAAATAGAATCAACAGAAGCTTATTCAAATGGAATTACTTTTCATTTTCTTAAATAAAATTACTCAAACATCTATTTAAAATCTCAAAAGCTCTATTATACGAAAATAGCATTCGATATAAGTTCAGCAAATAATTATTCTACGATCTCGTTTATCATCAGTTTTAAATTAGACATTTCATAAATATGAGTGGTAAATGAGTGCGTCCAACCTTGGACATTACATAGAACATTACATAACTTATATATATATATATATATATATATATATATATATATATTTAGGTAGTTAATTACACAAGGTAAGTTGATAAATACTATTGAAATGATCATTTGGGCTTTGCATAAAAGTCTAAGCTATTATTTCATCTTATTCACTGATATATATATATATATATATATATATATATATATATATATATATATATAGTGCAAGTATATGTTTATAGTGTATAATTTTATAGTATTTATAACAATGTAATTTTTAGCTGCTATTTTGAAAATGGTTATTTGGAACCGAAACGCGTAAAGCATGAAAATATATGAAAACCAATGAAAACAAATTGAGTTGTTTTACTTATACCTGACCATTTTCCAGGAACATTCATTACTATTTATATATGGTCAAGAAAATTTATATCTTAATATATATATATATATATATATATATATATATTGCTATAATAATAGGGTTATTTAGGGGTATATTGAGTCATAAGGACCGTACACTACATGTAAATAGCACTAAAGTTTAGAAAACTAAACGATTTTATCATAAAATGAAAGTAATTCGCCAATTACGCAAATAGCTAGTATCAAGCACACCGTATAAAAATCACAATTAACTGTAATCAATGAAAGGAAGATCATTCTTTAATAATACAATCACACTCAGTATGATAAACAACTTTGTATGCAATCAAAAACATTTTAAACACGCAACGAGTCTTATTAATATAAATACGCATTAGTGTAAGAAAATAACCATGCATACTTGCAATAAAAGAATCTCATTCAAAACAAATGTTTCATAAACGCAGGAAGTAAATAAACACATTCAATTCACGTCATCGTAAAAATTCGCCTATCTGATTTTTGAATTGTAACCATCAGAAAATTCGAATAAATTCCAACAGATTTAAAAACAAAACAAGAGAACAGACGTTTGGCTACTTGATAAATTAAACGGAAAGTTTGAATAAATTGCTATACAAACAAGCGGACGTCACTTGAAAAAAGCTACAAGGGTATTATATTTAGAGGAATACACTATATATAACTAGATGTCTACGTGATATACTAAGCATTTCGACAAGAATATGGATGGTAACTTTATAGAAAGTCTGTAGATCTGCATGATAAAGTAAAGTGCAGCGCCTCAATCAACAACATAAACTCGCGAAATGAATCATACAGGTGAAAAGAAGGATCCTTTGTATAGAACACGAATTTGATAAACAATTAGTTTTTCTTCAACCCAAGCACGCTTTGTACCAGTTCAAATTAGAATATCACGCGAAGTGAAAATAGTAAATTAAATAGTTATAATTTTAGTGAAAGTCGCGATAGAAAAATTTTGAGAAACAATACTAGTGCAAGTATCCGATAAGTTAAAATTTTTTAAACTTAATTTTAATATTTAATAACTTAGGGCTCTAAATATTCGAGAGATAACTAACTAAGCAATCTAAATACTCAAACAGATAACCACCTAAGTAGTCTAAATATCCAATAGGTAATCAGGTAAATAAGCCACTACATCATCATTTAAGTATTCGTTTAAACATTGATCTACATAAGCATCTGAGCATTGAAGGAAGAAATTAATTAAGAAAATCAACTAACGGTTAAACTGGGCGTTTGGCCAAGCGGTACTACGCAATAAAAAAGAAAGATTAACTGAAAACAATCCAGGGGTACTGGTCAATCGCATACAGCAGCAGTTCTAAAAATTGAAAACACGCAAGGAAAACAGGTCAGAAATAAAAGCATTCTTTAATAGCATAAGGCATTATTTTCATTTTGAATATTTACATTTTTTGCGTATATTGAAACATTTATGTAAAGGGTAATCAAAAATTGTTTAAAAATTACGTAGAGAAAAAGAAGATAGTTTAAACGTGCAAAAGATACTTTCAGTAGTATAGTGTTATTTTTGCTGCCTTTAATTGATTGGAGGGAGTTATAATTTGAGGACAAACGGATTTATATTGTTACTTTGATTCAGGGGTTTATTTTTGAATAACGAATCACATTATAAAAGTTGTAAAGCTCTAAAGTGTATAAATTCTTTTGGTCATTATACTAAATTTAGTAAGTTCATTTATCTCATTCAAGTAGGAAAGTGTTAGAAAAAAAGGGGGTAAAGCTTTTTTGTTATCATATCGTCATGCACTCTGTGTGGACTGAATTGCGCTGGTCGAGGCATATAAAACATATTGTGTTTAAAATTAAATTTGAGGTTATTTAGAGACACAGAGCGGTGGCGGGCTATATATATATATATATATATATATATATATATATATATATACTGCTGTGTTAATAGGGTTATTTAGGGATAGTTAGGACCAAGAGTATAACACACTCCGCATAAAATACATAATGGTTCAGAAAACGGCACAGTTTTCTGTAGAAAACAAGAAATACGATGATTAGACTGGAAAGTAAATGACAACGCCCTGTATATAAATAATAATTATAATTAATTCAGTTAATGAATATTTTAAAGATTTATTTGAATAAAAAAAATTCGCAAGTCGTTAAAGAACGTAAATGCAAGCTGAAACGCGACAGGCATAGATAACGCATCATTCTTGCATCAAGAATCCTTAGTAAAACAAGCAGGTTTAATAGTGCATAGGATAGCAAATGCATATAATTTAATGCATACATTGTATTCGTCTACGTAACTAAAGAAATAAAATCGACACCTGATTTATTGGAAACAAGCAAGGCATGGTAATTAAAAATCAAAGTTCACCATATTTATTTAAACAAATAATGGCTTACTTATCTAGAATTATGAAAAACCAAGCGAATCAATGCTATTAACTTGAAATCGTACGTGACAAGAGGAACGCGTTGATGTTAATATACAACAATAATACAATGGGATATATAAAAACCTAGTATGAAAGTTTATACAAACAACGAACTTTGCGCTTGTCGATAGATAGACGGTGCATTTAAATATGACCAAATTTGTAAACAAACCAGTTCATCATGAAGTAAAGTATAGTTTACGTCTCTGAAAACGAAAATAACCACGTAAAGTGAGTAATTGTGGCGTAAAATAATACCGCTGAATATGGAAAATTGATGGGTTTGTCGTATCATCCTTAAATAAAAAAAGAACGACTCTAAAGAATCACCGGAAACAAGTATAAATGATTACAGGAGACAGCTCTGACCAATTGCGGGAGACAAATTTAAATAATTAGTGGGGTCCAGTACACATAAATATGGGAACAAGTTTAAATAAATGCTGAAGCAATTATTACTGGAACAAATGAGGAAATGCAACATGCATTTACTTCAATGACTAATGGTCAAGGAGCTTAATGGTATACGCTAGTGTATTTAAGGCGATGCTATAAGGGATGCACACAACGGTTAAACCAGAGACTGATTTACGCTGGAAAACAACAGGTTAGCCAATCTGAATGTTTATTATTTTATTGAATTTATTTGTGGATATCTCATTGCATTTTGCTAAACTGAATAACTTAAGATTTAAAATATAATTAAATATTACTAATTTAAATACTTCAAAAATTGCTTTAATGATAATTTATGTGAGCGCTCGGCAAGACTTAATTTTGTGTATACGTTGTAAATTACGTAAATAACAAAAAAGGTTAAATGAACGTTTATCAGACTTCAGTTAATAATTAATAATACTAGTGATTTTGCTGACTTTTTGATCATCTTTGGTAAAAATAAGTATTAAATTTATTGATTCATTTATTAAAAGAAAATTCCAAATAAAGAATTTTAACCTTTTCATACGTTGTAAATATTTTTGAGAACATTATAATAGTTTGTGTTTAATGGTGTTTTGGTTTAAAGATTAAAACGGTTAGGAGAAGTAGATGTTAGGTTTAAAGGCTTTGTTTGTCGTATTGTCGCAAGCTCCGTGCGTAATTCAAAAACTGAGCTAGCCGACCCAATTACAATTATATATTAAAAATCAAAAATTGAGAGATTGAAAATTTTTACCTTTTTAATTCACCACAAGGGCGCATAGGGGTATTGCTGCTGTATCACAACAATATATATATATATATATATATATATATATACATATATATATATATATAAAATACTCATATTTAGACCAGGGTAGAAAATTAAATAATCACATCAAATAATTTTAATCACCGTGTAGAAGCTTTGGGAAAAAGTACGCGTTATTAAAAAACCGTGAAGCATAAAAATTCATTCGTTTCATTAAACATAAGAGATTTAAATCATCTACAAGACGCTTGTTATAAAAAAGGAAGCAGTATTAAAAAGCTACGTGTAATTTAATTATTCCTAGTAAAGAAACAAAGAGAAATTACGTGCAAAATTTATATTAATTAACTCAATTTTAAATAACCGGTATTAAACAAAATGTACTGATAATAATTGAATATTTAATTAGGATTCACTAAAAATTAAAGGGTATTATTTTAATTGGAGTTAATTGAACCGTTAGTAACATATAATATCTATAAAAACCTGTGAAAATCCAAGATTAAAATACCATGAAATAAAGCTCTGAGAATTAATAGTACGATTGAACACCTGCGTAGTTTGAAAGTCACGTACGGCGAAAATTTTGCAGATAACAAATGGTTTCAGAGAATGTTGGAGAAACCGTCGCTTATATTAACGGGAAGGTTGGATACGGGGTTATTTAACCCAGATAACAGTCCATGTGGACTGAAATAATCGATAATAAAGAATATCAATTTGCACCAATAAGAACAGGGTAGATAGAGACAGATAATATGCGCAAGACCGAGACACATATAGTAAAAGGCGTGAGTGGAGCAACGTCAATGGGTTGCGATTGGTTGAAAATAAAAGGCAAAATTGAGAGGTAAAAATAACATTTCTGTATAAAATTCAATTAGTTATTTCCAGACGTTAAGAGCCGTGTCGAAATTTCTGAGATTTAACTGGGGCGAGTGCAAATTTCGTAAAATCGCATGCCGGGCTGCGGAATAGGAACCTAGCATGCGAAATTCTGAAGAATTGTCCGTTTTGGGGACTAGACCGACAGACAGGCTAACCTTTATATGTACCCAGGTGAATATGAACAAGCTCTTACATCTGCGACTTGATTCAAGATGTTAAACAGTGCATTTTAGTTTGATAAAATAATTTAAAGTTTGCTCGTATATTTTGGTGATTCAAAATAGTTTGTTCTTTACGTGCTAACATGAATATACTTTAGTGCATTTAAATACAAGGTAATAAAATTTAGTATCACTGTACCAATTAGTAAAATTTACAACGACAAATGAATACACCAAAAGTAGGCAGTTTTGGCGTATATTGGTGAAAGAAGTATGAATTTCTTTGCTATTTTTCGGAGGTGTTAATGATTAAATGGTTCATAAATGTGTCTGGATCCACAAAACAAGGGTCAGATATACACAGATGAGTTCCGGAAAAGCCCAGAAACAACTTTAAATAAATGGTGATGGAGAAAATTTTTAAAGCGTTGAGAATCAGAAGCTGTAAATATAACCCAGTTGGAATGGTGTGATTAACAAAAGGGACAATGTACATTGAAGCTACGAGTGCAGTAACCTTCAAGTAATTTATACTATTTTGTTTGAACTTTGATATTTTTGTGTGTGTTGAATAACTTTATAATTGATTTACTTTAAATGGACATTAGTGAAATTGTACTAACCATAAAATTTTAATGTTAAGGTGAAATTTGCTTGTTTAAGTAGAAAGGGGTATTTAGTATTGATGTTCTGGATTATGATGAAAATTTGGGTATGTCTTTGAGCTCAATTAGACGAACCTGGTTAATTAACGTAAAGGGTGGTAGATGCTCCCTTTGTACTCAGACTCCGGTCTGCATATATTGTTATATTAATTAGTAGGCATCCAACAAGGACTTTAATTCAGGATGCACATTTAAATGATAATAAATGTAGTCTTGAAAATTTCTGATACTGAAATTTATGCCAAAATTTAATTTTGAAATTTTAATGTATTGTGAATATTGATGTAAATAGAGTTAACGTTCGTGTTTGTGGTAGGAATGTGTTTGTTTTTTTTTATGAATGAGGATGAAAGTTATCTAGGGGAGCAGCCGAGGCGATTAACAGAAGAAAGTCAATGGACCAACACAGTTAAGATAACTGGCGAGGCTTTTTATAGGATTCACAGCATTCTTGACGCCCAATTCGCGAGGCTCGATTCTAATACAGGGAAACACAGCATTATTTGGCGACCCAAAAGTGAGGCTCGAGTTCCAAATAAAATTTTTGTGATTTTATTCCAGGAAACTGGCAATCTGAGAGAGAGAGTTTCTGTGTGTGTATAAATTTAAGAGTATTGTAGAGTGTGTAAGAGTGATTAGAACGTATGCAGAGAAAGGAGTGGTTAAGGAGTCAAGGAGTGGAAATTGGAAGTGACGATAGTGCATTGTGTGGGAAAAATTCTAAAATGGAAGAAGCTGGAGGCAGTAGAGATCAGTCGAGGACGGAATCAGGGGATCAAGGAAACGAGATGATATTGAGAATGTTAGAGAAGATGAGTGAAGAATCTAATAGAGCGAGAGAGGACTCAAATCGAAAATTTGACCGAATGAATGAGACATTAACAGGAGTTAGGGAAACCCTAAGTGAGAAAATAGACAAGACGAATAAAGAAGTTTCAGAATTTAAAATAGTCTTACCGTAAAGATGGGGAAGTTGAAAATAGGGTTGAAAAAATGAGCGTGATATTACAGGTCTTCGACAGGAAATGGGACATTTAAGGTCCGAAGTACGCATTTTTTGTGAAGAAGAGATTAATGTAAAAATGACTGAAGTGACGGACTCATGCAGGGATCAGTTAGGCAGGGTAGAACGCGAAGTTAGTAGTATCAAATACAACATGTCAAATTTAACGGGGGAAGGTCCCAGATTTTCTACAGGTGGAGTATCATTGGACCAACACATGAAGTTTTATGGCGATAACAGGGTAAATCCACAAATTTTTATTAATAGCGTAAGAAATCTAGTGGGAAATTTATTTGACGAACAGACTAAACTGAATACGATAAAGGCTTTATTAAAGGACAATGCGGAAGCATGGTACAATTTAGTAGGACAGGACATTGAAACATACACGGACTTTGAGGACAGATTTTTAAAGCACTACTGGAGTGACCACAGACAAGACCAGGTACGAGACGACTTAATCACGGGGAAGTTTAAGGGAGAATTTTCAGGAAGTAGGGAGCAATATGCTATACGCAAGTATAGCATAGCAAAGCAACTGAACCCATCACTGACGGACCGACAAATTATTAAGTATTTATCACGACACTTCGAGGTAGACATAAGACAACACGTAGCACTACAGAACATAGTGGACAGAGAAATGTTTCTAGAATACTTGCAGAGGTACGACGACGTAAGTAGTGGACGACCTCGGGATAACAGGGAAAGACAGATCAACACAGTTAGGTTTGACAATAGACGGGACAACTACGCTAGACGGGGGAATAGTTACGGATACCAGCGACAGAATTGGGAACAGAGACGACCATATGTTAGGAGTAATAGTTTAGGAAGGGGACCTGCACCGACACCGGGACCTACCAGAATGAATAGTTCACCAGACATGAGCGGGACTGCTAATACAGACACGGAACGAGTGGAAACGCCTAGGACATACGCTGAGGTGACGGCTAGACCAGGACCGAGTAGGGAAAACAGACCTGGACAGGATTTTTAGAACGCGACTGACCACTAGATTTCAGTGTAAATGTATATGAACATCCACGTGAATTTTTCAAAATTGAGGAGGAAGTAGAGCCAGAAACTAAGGAAAATTTATGTTTGCCAATTATTAATTTAGAAATTTTTGAGAATAATGTAGAAGTATTACTTGATACAGGGGCAGAGGCGAGTTTAATATCGGAGGAATTCGTCAGCAAAAGGAGGAATAGGTGTATGATAGAGTAAAATTTAAATAGGATAGGGATAGAATAGGTGTATATAGAAGAGTAGAAGTAGGTGTTTATAGAAAATAAAGCTAGGTATAGGATAAATATGGGAGATAATTAGAAATAGATTTAGGATGAGAATAAAGAGTAAATGTAGGAAAAAATAAGATAGGTTAAGTATAGATATTTCATATAAGATTAGTGGAGAGTTAGGAATAGAGTAAGAGTAGGATAGGTATATAGGATTAGGTAGGGGGAAGTGAGTATAGTTAAAAGTTAGGAATAGGATAGGGATATAGGATAGGTGTAAATATTTTTTTTAAATTGGAGATAAGGTAGGTAAGTTAGATAGATAAGGGTAGAGAGAGATTGGCAATTTTTTTGTAATTTTTTTTTTGTCTAAATGCTTTATATTTGCATTCAAATAAGTGGGATTATTTGTATTCAAATAGGGGGAAAATACTCATATTTAGACCAGGGTAGAAAATTAAATAATCACATCAAATAATTTTAATCACCGTGTAGAAGCTTTGGGAAAAGGTACGCGTTATTAAAAAACCGTGAAGCATAAAAATTCATTCGTTTCATTAAACATAAGAGATTTAAATCATCTACAAGACGCTTGCTATAAAAAAGGAAGCAGTATTAAAAAGCTACGTGTAATTTAATTATTCCTAGTAAAGAAACAAAGAGAAATTACGTGCAAAATTTATATTAATTAACTCAATTTTAAGTAACCGGTATTAAACAAAATGTACTGATAATAATTGAATATTTAATTAGGATTCACTAAAAATTAAAGGGTATTATTTTAATTGGAGTTAATTGAACCGTTAGTAACATATAATATCTATAAAAACCTGTGAAAATCCAAGATTAAAATACCATGAAATAAAGCTCTGAGAATTAATAGTACGATTGAACACCTGCGTAGTTTAAAAGTCACGTACGGCGAAAATTTTGCAGATAACAGATGGTTTCAGAGAGTGTTGGAGAAACCGTCGCTTATATTAACGGGAAGGTTGGATACGGGGTTATTTAACCCAGATAACAGTCCATGTGGACTGAAATAATCGATAATAAAGAATATCAATTTGCACCAATAAGAACAGGGTAGATAGAGACAGATAATATGCGCAAGACCGAGACACATATAGTAAAAGGCGTGAGTGGAGCAACGTCATTAAGTTGCGATTGGTTGAAAATAAAAGGCAAAATTGAGAGGTAAAAATAACATTTCTGTATAAAATTCAATTAGTTATTTCCAGACGTTAAGAGCCGTGTCGAAATTTCTGAGATTTAACTGGGGCGAGTGCAAATTTCGTAAAAATCGCATGCCGGGCTGCGGAATCGGAACCTAGCATGCGAAATTCTGAAGAATTGTCCGTTTTGGGGACTAGACCGACAGACAGGCTAACCTTTATATGTACCCAGGTAAATATGAACAAGCTCTTACATCTGCGACTTGATTCAAGATGTTAAACAGTGCATTTTAGTTTGATAAAATAATTTAAAGTTTGCTCGTATATTTTGGTGATTCAAAATAGTTTGTTCTTTACGTGCTAACATGAATATACTTTAGTGCATTTAAATACAAGGTAATAAAATTTAGTATCACTGTACCAATTAGTAAAATTTACAACGACAAATGAATACACCAAAAGTAGGCAGTTTTGGCGTATATTGGTGAAAGAAGTATGAATTTCTTTGCTATTTTTCGGAGGTGTTAATGATTAAATGGTTCATAAATGTGTCTGGATCCACAAAACAAGGGTCAGATATACACAGATGAGTTCCGGAAAAGCCCAGAAACAACTTTAAATAAATGGTGATGGAGAAAATTTTTAAAGCGTTGAGAATCAGAAGCTGTAAATATAACCCAGTTGGAATGGTGTGATTAACAAAGGGACAATGTACATTGAAGCTACGAGTGCAGTAACCTTCAGATAATTTATACTATTTTGTTTGAACTTTGATATTTTGTGTGTGTTGAATAACTTTATAATTGATTTACTTTAAATGGACATTAGTGAAATTGTACTAACCATAAAATTTTAATGTTAAGGTGAAATTTGCTTGTTTAAGTAGAAAGGGTATTTAGTATTGATGTTCTGGATTATGATGAAAATTTGGGTATGTCTTTGAGCTCAATTAGACGAACCTGGTTAATTAACGTAAAGGGTGGTAGATGCTCCTTTGTACTCAGACTCCGGTCTGCATATATTGTTATATTAATTAGTAGGCATCCAACAAGGACTTTAATTCAGGATGCACATTTAAATGATAATAAATGTAGTCTTGAAAATTTCTGATACTGAAATTTATGCCAAAATTTAATTTTGAAATTTTAATGTATTGTGAATATTGATGTAAATAGAGTTAACGTTCGTGTTTGTGGTAGGAATGTGTTTGTTTTTTTTATGAATGAGGATGAAAGTTATCTAGGGAGCAGCCGCGGCGATTAACAGAAGAAAGTCAATGGACCAACACAGTTAAGATAACTGGCGAGGCTTTTATAGGATTCACAGCATTCTTGACGCCCAATTCGCGAGGCTCGATTCTAATACAGGGAAACACAGCATTATTTGGCGACCCAAAAGTGAGGCTCGAGTTCCAAATAAAATTTTTGTGATTTTATTCCAGGAAACTGGCAATCTGAGAGAGAGTTTCTGTGTGTATAAATTTAAGAGTATTGTAGAGTGTGTAAGAGTGATTAGAACGTATGCAGAGAAAGGAGTGGTTAAGGAGTCAAGGAGTGGAAATTGGAAGTGACGATAGTGCATTGTGTGGGAAAAATTCTAAAATGGAAGAAGCTGGAGGCAGTAGAGATCAGTCGAGGACGGAATCAGGGGATCAAGGAAACGAGATGATATTGAGAATGTTAGAGAAGATGAGTGAAGAATCTAATAGAGCGAGAGAGGACTCAAATCGAAAATTTGACCGAATGAATGAGACATTAACAGGAGTTAGGGAAACCCTAAGTGAGAAAATAGACAAGACGAATAAAGAAGTTTCAGAATTTAAAAATAGTCTTACCGTAAAGATGGGGGAAGTTGAAAATAGGGTTGAAAAAAATGAGCGTGATATTACAGGTCTTCGACAGGAAATGGGACATTTAAGGTCCGAAGTACGCATTTTTTGTGAAGAAGAGATTAATGTAAAAATGACTGAAGTGACGGACTCATGCAGGGATCAGTTAGGCAGGGTAGAACGCGAAGTTAGTAGTATCAAATACAACATGTCAAATTTAACGGGGGAAGGTCCCAGATTTTCTACAGGTGGAGTATCATTGGACCAACACATGAAGTTTTATGGCGATAACAGGGTAAATCCACAAATTTTTATTAATAGCGTAAGAAATCTAGTGGGAAATTTATTTAACGAACAGACTAAACTGAATACGATAAAGGCTTTATTAAAGGACAATGCGGAAGCATGGTACAATTTAGTAGGACAGGACATTGAAACATACACGGACTTTGAGGACAGATTTTTAAAGCACTACTGGAGTGACCACAGACAAGACCAGGTACGAGACGACTTAATCACAGGGAAGTTTAAGGGAGAATTTTCAGGAAGTAGGGATCAATATGCTATACGCAAGTATAGCATAGCAAAGCAACTGAACCCATCACTGACGGACCGACAAATTATTAAGTATTTATCACGACACTTCGAGGTAGACATAAGACAACACGTAGCACTACAGAACATAGTGGACAGAGAAATGTTTCTAGAATACTTGCAGAGGTACGACGACGTAAGTAGTGGACGACCTCGGGATAACAGGGAAAGACAGATCAACACAGTTAGGTTTGACAATAGACGGGACAACTACGCTAGACGGGGGAATAGTTACGGATACCAGCGACAGAATTGGGAACAGAGACGACCATATGTTAGGAGTAATAGTTTAGGAAGGGGACCTGCACCGAGACCGGGACCTACCAGAATGAATAGTTCACCAGACATGAGCGGGACTGCTAATACAGACACGGAACGAGTGGAAACGCCTAGGACATACGCTGAGGTGACGGCTAGACCAGGACCGAGTAGGGAAAACAGACCTGGACAGGATTTTTAGAACGCGACAGACCACTAGATTTCAGTGTAAATGTATATGAACATTCACGTGAATTTTTCAAAATTGAGGAGGAAGTAGAGCCAGAAACTAAGGAAAATTTATGTTTGCCAATTATTAATTTAGAAATTTTTGAGAATAATGTAGAAGTATTACTTGATACAGGGGCAGAGGCGAGTTTAATATCGGAGGAATTCGTCAGCAAAAGGAGGAATAGGTGTATGATAGAGTAAAATTTAAATAGGATAGGGATAGAATAGGTGTATATAGAAGAGTAGAAGTAGGTGTTTATAGAAAATAAAGCTAGGTATAGGATAAATATGGGAGATAATTAGAAATAGATTTAGGATGAGAATAAAGAGTAAATGTAGGAAGAAAATAAGATAGGTTAAGTATAGATATTTCATATAAGATTAGTGGAGAGTTAGGAATAGAGTAAGAGTAGGATAGGTATATAGGATTAGGTAGGGGGAAGTGAGTATAGTTAAAAGTTAGGAATAGGATAGGGATATAGGATAGGTGTAAATATTTTTTTTAAATTGGAGATAAGGTGGGTAAGTTAGATAGATAAGGGTAGAGAGAGATTGGCAATTTTTTTTGTAATTTTTTTTTTGTTTAAATGCTTTATATTTGCATTCAAATAAGTGGGATTATTTGTATTCAAATAGGGGGAAAATACTCATATTTAGACCAGGGTAGAAAATTAAATAATCACATCAAATAATTTTAATCACCGTGTAGAAGCTTTGGGAAAAGGTACGCGTTATTAAAAAACCGTGAAGCATAAAAATTCATTCGTTTCATTAAACATAAGAGATTTAAATCATCTACAAGACGCTTGCTATAAAAAAGGAAGCAGTATTAAAAAGCTACGTGTAATTTAATTATTCCTAGTAAAGAAACAAAGAGAAATTACGTGCAAAATTTATATTAATTAACTCAATTTTAAGTAACCGGTATTAAACAAAATGTACTGATAATAATTGAATATTTAATTAGGATTCACTAAAATTAAAGGGTATTATTTTAATTGGAGTTAATTGAACCGTTAGTAACATATAATATCTATAAAACCTGTGAAAATCCAAGATTAAAATACCATGAAATAAAGCTCTGAGAATTAATAGTACGATTGAACACCTGCGTAGTTTAAAAGTCACGTACGGCGAAAATTTTGCAGATAACAGATGGTTTCAGAGAATGTTGGAGAAACCGTCGCTTATATTAACGGAAGGTTGGATACGGGGTTATTTAACCCAGATAACAGTCCATGTGGACTGAAATAATCGATAATAAAGAATATCAATTTGCACCAATAAGAACAGGGTAGATAGAGACAGATAATATGCGCAAGACCGAGACACATATAGTAAAAGGCGTGAGTGGAGCAACGTCATTGGGTTGCGATTGGTTGAAAATAAAAGGCAAAATTGAGAGGTAAAAATAACATTTCTGTATAAAATTCAATTAGTTATTTCCAGACGTTAAGAGCCGTGTCGAAATTTCTGAGATTTAACTGGGGCGAGTGCAAATTTCGTAAAATCGCATGCCGGGCTGCGGAATAGGAACCTAGCATGCGAAATTCTGAAGAATTGTCCGTTTTGGGGACTAGACCGACAGACAGGCTAACCTTTATATGTACCCAGGTGAATATGAACAAGCTCTTACATCTGCGACTTGATTCAAGATGTTAAACAGTGCATTTTAGTTTGATAAAATAATTTAAAGTTTGCTCGTATATTTTGGTGATTCAAAATAGTTTGTTCTTTACGTGCTAACATGAATATACTTTAGTATTTTAAAGAAAGGTAATAAATAAAGTTACCAATTTGATTTACAAAAAAGGTGAATACAAGTAGTTTCGGAAAGTCAAAGAATAAATTTATAAATGGTGTGTAGAAATATTAAAGGTTGAAATCAAATGTGATTACCCAAAAGGCAGATATACAAAAGGGAAATGAATAAAATTTAAAGTGAAACCGTAATGGGAAATATTAAATGTTGGAATAGAATTTTGTGTAAATATTATAATTGATATTTAAAGGAATTGTAATTTGTAGATCAAAATTTTATAATTTAAGTAATTTTTTGAATAAATAATTTTATTGTGTTGATAATTAAAATTTTTTAAAGGAAATTTGACTTGTATAACCTAAAATTTAATTAAAGGGGATTGCTCTTTTATAAAGTTTGTATTGTTTTGGTAATGAGAAATCGGTAAGCTTTAACTCAATGGGAACCTTGTTAATAAATAAAGTGTTAAATTACTATTGAATCAGCAAAATTTAATTTTGATATTTTAATTATGGAATAAATGACTAAATTACTGCAATTTTATGAATATTTAATTTTTAAATTTGATGAAATGAATTTGCAAATTAGTTTTAAATTGAATGTAATTGGAAATGTTAAATAGATACGGGTTTTAGGGATGCATTTTACAATAGGAGAATTTCTAAACAGAAAAGCATTATTGGACCAAAAGGAGCCAATTCTTAAATAATGCGAGGCTTTTATCAGGAAACGGAACTAGAAATTGCGAGGCTTATTCAAATGAAACAGATTTTTGATTAAGTAGATCGATGAAAGAGATTTGTGTTGATCGGAAATTTGAAGTTGAGAGAGTTTTGTGGATAAATTTAAAGAATGAGGTGGAGCAGAAGAAGTATGAGGAAAGGATGGAAAGGAATAAATGGAAAATTGGAAGTGACGAAGAACATGAGGGAAAATCTAAATGAAAATTGAGATGAGATGGAGAGAACAGGATAAGGAAACAATGAAAAAAGAGAGACGAATAAAGAATTTAAATTAAAAGACTTAAGGAAAGAGGGAAAAATAGCGAAAAATGAGACTTGACATTAAAGGTTCGAATGAAAAGACATTAAGGCAAAAAGAGTTCAATTTGAAAAGTTACGTTAAAGAGGGAGTGAAATAGGTCGAGAAATGGGTGTAATCGAAGTCTTGGAAAGATAATAAAGTACAATTTAGGAAGAAGAGTTCAGTTAAGAGAAGTGAGGACATCAGGATATTATGGATATAACGGGAAGTCCCAATTTTATACAAGTGAAATTGGGGCAAGCTCAATTTTAAGTAAGATAATGAACAAAATGAATTTAGGAAATAGGGAAATCACAATTTATTAATAGCGTAATGAAACTAGGTTTTTAGAACATCGAAATGAACAAAAGCTTATGAAGGACAACGGAAGCATAGGAGAATTTGAGGACAGAATAAACTACACGATTAACAATTTTAAAGACTAACCAGGAACAGACAAGACAGTTCAGAGTAATCACTGGAATAGAGAAATTACAGAAGTAGAAACTATGGCAGAGAAAGTATAGAATATAAGATAACCCACACGAGGTAGCGAGACTCAGTAAGTAAGACAATCGACAGAGATATGACAAAGAGACTACACGAGAAGGGAAAGTAATGGTATCCGACAGAATGGCAGAAGACGACACTAGTTGAAATAGTTAGGAAAGCGACGAGACGGTCTACCAAGAATAGCAAGGGAAAGGTACAATCCAGACAGGAATAGGAAAGGACGACATACCTGGGAGCTAACCAGACGAGTAGGGAAACAGACCGGGACTACTCAGAACCGAAGACCAGGAATCATGTAATAAGACGCAGTGAATCCAAAGAGGAGGCGGTAGACCAGAACTAAGGAAAATTATAGTTCAGTTTAATTTAAAATTGACATAATTTAGAAATTTTGAAAGTCACGTGAATTTTAATTGAGGAGGAATTGTCAAGAGAAATAGGAAAATTGAAGTATGTAAAATTAATTGATAGGAAAGGTTATAATAAGTAGAAGTAGGTCTTGATAAGGAAATAAAGGGTATAGGATAAAAGGAATATAGAAAAGGAGGAATAGGTTAAATAAAGGTAAAGAATAAATAGGATAGGATAAATGTATAGATATTTAAAAAGAGTTAGAGAAAAAAGTAGTAAGATAAAAGGTATATAGGTTGGAAGATTATGATAAAGTAGGAAAGTAGGAATAAGATAGGTTAAGTATGTTTAATAGGAGATTAGGGGAGTTAGATAGAGTAAGAGTAGAAGGTGGAGTTTTTGTATGATTGTTAAATGTTTATAATAGGGAAATAGGTAGTTATATGATTTTATAGGGGAAATAGGCATATTTCAGGTTAGAAAATTAAAATAATTAAATTTATTTTAATCTTATTTAGTTGAAAAGGGTAAATTTATTAAAACGGATAAAAATTATAATTCAGTAAAATAAATATTTAACATAAAGCTTGAAATAATACACAGTATTTAAAAACCGTGAGATTTAAATATTCCTTATAAAAAAGAGAAATTAAAAATTAATTTATTAAATTAAAGATTAAATAATAAATCTTAAAAAATGAAATTTAATTAATTCAAAATAATTAAATAATATTTATGAAATAATAGATTAACAAAATTTATAATAATTAAAATTTAATTAACTATAAAAAATGATTATATAAGATTAATGGATTTAAATAGTAATATTTTAACGAAATTAATAAAATAAAACTTAAAATAAACAATAGATATAAAAGTATGAAAGTGATGAAACGGTATTAAATAGAACATGTTATAAAAGGTCAGGGATTAAAGAAACGCAATGAAAATGATAAAAGGGTATGACAAATAAGCGGTGAAAAAAATAAAGATACAATACAAAAATTAGTGTGATGAGAATAAGCTGCGAAATTAATAAAAGGATGAATTAAATGCATTCGGTTGAAATAAATTTAGAGTAAAGCGTAATTTCTAAAATTCATTGGGGATCAAGTAAGACCTGTCATCGGAATTGAACAGCATGCAAATTGAGAGATTCCGTTGAAGGACTAGAAGAATTTAAGTTCGTGATTTTGGGTTAACAGTGTTAATTTAAATCATTTTATTTGTAAATATTAAAGTTTATTTTAGTGTTAAACATTTATTTAGATAAATAAATATAGATTTGGATAATGGTAATTAAAATTTAATGATTACATGGTAATTTAAAGAAATAATACTGGCCATTATAGTAGAAAAGATATCATATTGAGTTAATAAAGGTTAAATTTTTGGTAAATCAGAAGGTAATATAACGTTGAATGGGGAAAACAAAACAATGTAATAAAGCAGTGATCTGTAAATTCAAAATTTAAATAATGTTGGAATGTTTGTTAAAATGATGTTATTAACAGTGATGTGTATTACAAGGAAATTTATTAATGAAATTTGTACTTAGTATAATTTATATTGATTTATTTATGAATTTGAATTCTTTAATAAATTTTATAGATTTATTTAGTAAAGGGTTTTACTTTAGAATTGGTTTATAAATGTATATTGAGTCTTATAGGAATTTGTAAGTTGGTCATTTAAGCTCGATGACTAAATTTGTAATTTTGACCAATGGTTTGAATTTGTATTTAAATAGTAAGATAATGTTTAAATTTTATATTTAAATGATAAATTATTTGAATTGTATGGATTATGAAATAATGTAAAGTTAATATGGGATGTTATAGATTAATTGTTAGTAATGGGCTTTATAAGAAGAACATTTGGGACCCATAGATGAGGATTCAAGGACAACATTTTTGACTAATCGGATATTGCAATACAGAATTCTTTTGAGCAAATAATCGGTAAAGATTTTGGATAAAGGAGTGATCGATAAGAGTTTTGTTATCATGAAAGGATTTGGAAATTATGAAATGAGGAGTAGGTGTAGGAGAATAGGATAGAAGGAGAAGTGATGGAGAAGAGTGAAAATGGAAGACGAAGGTGAGAAATATCGAAAATGAGATAAAGAGTAGAAAGTAGAAAAGATAAGAATAAAGAGTAGAGATAAGAAATACAACGAAAAGAAGGTAAACAAAATGGAAAATAGAATTAAAGGAATTGAAATTTAAGAGATACAAAGATGGAAGAATGAGATTTAAAAATGCTACTAATGGAGAGGAAAAGGAATAAGACGAATACAGTTTGAAAGAAAGGAATTTAAGCGAAGTACGATTTGCAGGAGTTATGGGGAGACCGAAGTAGGTTATCAACATTACAAAGTTTAAGGAAGGGATTTTCAAAGGATTATTTGGACAACAAGAATTTTGAAAGGTAAAAAAATACATAAAGTTAAGATAAGGGAAATCACGATTTAGAATATAAAATAGGTATTAGAAGACGACAATATATAAGGATTAAGACATGAAGTGGAAAATTTAAGAATGAAGAAACGAAGACATAGTCACAATATAGGATCAAGAAATCGAGTAGATAAAAGTAGATAAAACATTGCAGGAATAGCTCAATGCTACGAAATGAAGAATATGAACCCAATACGGAAGACAATATAAGTATAGACATGACGGAATCAGAAAGACATACGAACAGGAAGGATGTCGAAACAGCAAGTAGAAAAGTTGGCGACCAGGACAGACACCAGAGGAATAGTTAGGTGACAAGCGGGACAATACGCGAGGGGAATAGTTAGGACGCAGACGGGACGGACGACCAGATAGTACAGAAGGAGGGAGCTAGAACGGACACCAGAGAAAGTCAGAAATAGGAGACGCTAATCCAGACGAGTGGAAAGACCGGAAATGAGACGTGACCAAATTGGGAAAGACTAGAAATTAAGTGAAATACTAATTTAGGGAAATTAGAAATAAGGGAATTTTTGAAAAGAGGAATAGGGAATTTTAGAAAATTTAGATTATATAGTAGAAAGTTTAATAAGTAGAATTTAGAAAGGGATAGGGATTAATAGGAAAATTAAATAGATGGAAGAATAGGTAGAAAGTAAAAAAGTAGTAAATAAAGTATAGAAGATAGGAGTAGTTAGAAAAAGATGGTATAAGATAAATAGGGGAAGATAAAAAGTTAGGATAGATAGATAATTAGGAAGTAGAAGTAAAGTATAGTTAATAAGTAGGAGGAAGATGATAGTAAAGTTGGAAAGGATTGTATGGAGTGAAATATTTAATTGAATAATAGGGATTAGATAGTAGTAAAATTGAAGTAGTATTTATTAGATAAAAGTTAATATTAAAATTGGGAATTTTTTAAAAGGTAATCTCTTAAAAGTAGAAAATTTAACATAATAAACTTAACTTAGAAAGCATATTAAAAACTAAATAATTAATCAGTTAAAACTGAAAAGGAGATATTAAAACTAGCAAAACTTTTATAAGAACATAAATTAAATATTAATATTCTAAAAAGAAAATAAATATATAATTTAATTATTCTAATAAAGAAATTATAAATGTAATACTATAAAATAAAAATAATAATAATTAATGATAAAATAAGGGATATTTAATGAGTATGAACGTAGATATAAAACTTGAAACAGTTAAATCTGAAAATCGAATAAAGATAACTTTAAATAGCGGGAAATTTCGATAAAGTTCAGAAATGAGAAACGTTATAACGAGTTGGAGGTTATTAACCAGAAATCAGGAATATGTATAAAATAAATTCACATAGAGGTAACAGATAATAGCAGATTAAAGCGTGGGGAATATGGTGCATGTGAAATAAAGCAAATGGGAAAAACTTCTAAATCATGTATTCGTTACTGCGAATTCATTTAAGGGCATAATTGAAAATACGGCTCGATGACGATAAATAGATTCTTTGGGTAACAAAGTACTTAATCCGGTATAAATTCCTGCATATAATTTAAGCATTTATTAAAAATTAAGTTTGGTAATTTGTGATAAATTTGTTTTCGGTAAATATTTGTTTAATCAGGTAAAATTATTTACAATTGAAATTAAAACAATAAACAAAGAGATTTGAATGGAAAAATTATTTTGATTTTGGGGTATAAAGTTATAAGCTGTCAAAACAAGGTATTAACATTCGAAAGCCAAAACTTAAAAGTTGAAATTTAATAATGATGTAATAACCTGATGTTATTAAAGGAATTTTGATAATACTTAGTATTTCTTTTGTTGAATTGTATTTTGTTTGAATTTATATTATTAAGTAGTAATTGACAACTAAATTTTAGTAGTAATTTGTTAAGAAGGTTTGATATTTGTATATAAATTTGGATCTTGACTAATTAGCAACTGTTAATTAATAAGGTGTAGTGCTTGATAATCGTTGAATTTTTATTAGATCAAAGTTATAGAACTTAAGTAAAAGGTTGAAATTAAAATTCAAATTAATTTGAATTTATGATATAGTAATGGTAGTCTTTGTAGGATTGTTTTTTAATGAGGTGAATATAGGACGAGTTACGAAAAGAGGCACGTTAATAATGGTTTTAGATAGATTAGCATCGGGTATAAGAAGATTTGGCCAAAGTAGTGGTCAAAAATTTTGTTTATCAGGAATGATTGAGGAGATTCTGGTAAATTAAAATGAGAGTGAGATGATGAGACAAGAGGGTAAGACAAGATGAATTGGAAGTGAGAATCATGGGAAACTAAATGAAAATGAGAAAGACATAGAGACAGGAAAAAAACAAATGAAGTTAATAAAATACGAAGGAATGAAATTTGCAGAGTAAGTTAGAACCTAGGAAAATAGCAGACATAAGAGTTAATTAAATAGTACAAATGGGAATTAAAGGGTGAAAAGCGATAAGTAGAATGGATTAGCGAAGTTTTAAAGTAAAAAATAATAGATGGGTATGCAGGAAGTATAGAAAACAATAAATTAGGGAGTCCAATTTAAGGGAAATGACAACACATGAATTTTAGCAACGGAACACAATTTTTAAGAAACAGGAATTTTGAACAAGATAGAAAGCTTATAAGAGGAGAGAATTTGAGGACTAACAAGATTAGATTTAACCTCGGGACGACAACAGTAAACGACTATCAGAGTTAGAAATTTCAGATAGGAAAAGTAGATATCAAAAAACCATAGGCGACAATATAGATTACAGAACTAGTAGTAGACAAAGACAAACTAGTGAGAATGTTAGAACTGCAGAGGAACGATAGTGACGTAGGAAGCAACACACGTAGTTGAAGCGGACAAGCTGAGGGAGTAGACCAGGACGATGGACGAGACATTAGAGATAGTTAGAAGGACGACCGACTCAAGAAGTACAGAGGACTAGAAAGTGAACTAGAAATGAGAGTAGACAGACTAGGAAAACGCGATTTTAAGGAGACATTTCAGAAGATTAATCAGAATTTTAAATAGGAGGAAAGCGAAAAGAAATTTTTCATATATTAGAAATTTGAAATAGAAATATTAGGGAAGGTTATAGAGATGTAGAAAGAGATAGGTAGTAGAAAATTAAATAGGTAGGATAGATAGTATATAAATAGAGAGGTTAGAAAAAGTAGGATAGGTAATAGATATGAATATTGTAATAAGAATAGGAAGAAATAGTAGGTAGTAATTTTTAATGTGAGTAGATGATAAGTGATGTTTGATTGTGGGAATATATAAAGTGAAGTGGATTGAAGAATATTTTTAATGAGTGATAATAAAAGGTAAAATTGATTTTGATTTTTTAAGTTTAATTCATCAAAAGGATTTTTAAAGGGAAATATAATTAGCGGTGAAATAAAAAAAATTTATACGTGATTTGGAAAGTACTTAAAACGAAAATTTTTAAAACGGTTTAAACAATTACAAAATTGAATATTAATTAGGATTCACTAAAATTAAAGGGTATTATTTAATTGGAGTTAATTGAACCGTTAGTAACATATAATATCTATAAAACCTGTGAAAATCCAAGATTAAAATACCATGAAATAAAGCTCTGAGAATTAATAGTACGATTGAACACCTGCGTAGTTTAAAAGTCACGTACGGCGAAAATTTTGCAGATAACAGATGGTTTCAGAGAATGTTGGAGAAACCGTCGCTTATATTAACGAAGGTTGGATACGGGGTTATTTAACAGATAACAGTCCATGTGGACTGAAATAATCGATAATAAAGAATATCAATTTGCACCAATAAGAACAGGGTAGATAGAGACAGATAATATGCGCAAGACCGAGACACATATAGTAAAAGGCGTGAGTGGAGCAACGTCATTGGGTTGCGATTGGTTGAAAATAAAGAAAATTGAGAGGTAAATAACATTTCTGTATAAAATTCAATTAGTTATTTCCAGACGTTAAGAGCCGTGTCGAAATTTCTGAGATTTAACTGGGGCGAGTGCAAATTTCGTAAATCGCATGCCGGGCTGCGGAATAGGAACCTAGCATGCGAAATTCTGAAGAATTGTCCGTTTTGGACTAGACCGACAGACAGGCTAACCTTTATATGTACCCAGGTGAATATGAACAAGCTCTTACATCTGCGACTTGATTCAAGATGTTAAACAGTGCATTTTAGTTTGATAAAATAATTTAAAGTTTGCTCGTATATTTTGGTGATTCAAAATAGTTTGTTCTTTACGTGCTAACATGAATATACTTTAGTGCATTTAAATACAAGGTAATAAAATTTAGTATCACTGTACCAATTAGTAAAATTTACAACGACAAATGAATACACCAAAAGTAGGCAGTTTTGGCGTATATTGGTGAAAGAAGTATGAATTTCTTTGCTATTTTCGGAGGTGTTAATGATTAAATGGTTCATAAATGTGTCTGGATCCACAAAACAAGGGTCAGATATACACAGATGAGTTCCGGAAAAGCCCAGAAACAACTTTAAATAAAGTGATGGAGAAAATTTTAAAGCGTTGAGAATCAGAAGCTGTAAATATAACCCAGTTGGAATGGTGTGATAAAAGGATAACTAGATTTTTTTATTTTTTAATTATTTTTAAGTAATACAAATTTATAGAATTTTTAAAGGTTTTGTAAATTGGTTATACGTATAAAGGGCTCGTTTATGCAAGTTATGTTAAAATAAATTAATTCAAATTATTTAATTTATATAATATTTGGATTTTTTTTAGAATGGCGTAAAAAGCATAAGGTTTGTTTCATGTAGAATTTGCCAAGTCAAAAATTTTTTTCGAAGATTTAATTATATAAAAGGTAGAGGAATGATGAAAATAAAGAAGGGGAGGAAAATATAAAAGAAAAATTCAATAGTGAACCAAAAAAAAATTATTAAAATCAAGGGATAAAGGTAAAAATGTGAAGGTTAGCATTTTAATAAAAAGGGTGGGAGTAAAAATTAGGGAGCCTTTGGTGCAATTTGAGGAACAATTTTAAAAGGAATTTTAAAAAAGTTTAAGAGAGATTGGTAAGTTGTTTAAGCACGTAGATTAGATTTGAGAAAAACCGCAATTATTTGAAAGAATTATGAGCGAGAAATGTTAGGAGGGATGCATGGACTGATTGAGGCCACGGCCAATCGGAGAGAACGGGCGCGGAAACGGTTTTACTTAAACATTTTAAATGGACAAAGAAATTTTCATTATTAATTTAAATTGGGTTAGGATAAAGGAGTAAATTAAGGGAGTAAGTTAAAAAGGAAGGATAATTGAAAAAGAAAAAAGTATTATGTGAAGGGTGGGATAAATGAGGGGGAATTTTAATGAGGATAGGTGATTTTTATTTTTTAATTTTTAAAGGTTTTAAGGGAAATTCGGAAATAAAAAATTTACATTGGAAAGTTAAAACAAAATTTTTAAATTAAATAAAAGATAAAATTATTCAAAAAAAATAAATTTATAATTTAACGTAAAAAATATTATGTAAAATAAGGTTTATGTATACTAAAAAACAAACATAAACAAAAATATACTTAAACAAATTTAGTTATGAACTTAGAGTGGGGTTTACACGAAAAAAAATTCAAAGGAACAAAGGATGGTTGTAAAAAAGAAATGAAAATTAAATATTTTCTACAATTTTAGGGAATTAAACGGGAGACAATAATCTTTGGGCGACTTCCGAAATTTATAATTTTTAAAATTAATTTTTGTAAATTTTTAATTTTAAAGAAAATTCATAAATTAAAACAAAGTTTGTGAAAATTTTTTTGGTATAAGTAAGCAAAAGGTCGAAACCAAATTAAAAGGAAATTTAATAAAAACCTGAGTAAAGGATTAAAGAAATTTAGTTATGAACTTAGAGTGGGGTTTACACGAAAAAAAATTCAAAGGAACAAAGGATGGTTGTAAAAAAGAAATGAAAATTAAATATTTTCTACAATTTTAGGGAATTAAACGGGAGACAATAATCTTTGGGCGACTTCCGAAATTTATAATTTTTAAAATTAATTTTTGTAAATTTTTAATTTTAAAGAAAATTCATAAATTAAAACAAAGTTTGTGAAAATTTTTTTTGGTATAAGTAAGCAAAAGGTCGAAACCAAATTAAAAGGAAATTTAATAAAAACCTGAGTAAAAGGATAACTAGTATTTTTTTATTTTTTTAATTATTTTTAAGTAATACAAATTTATAGAATTTTTAAAGGTTTTGTAAATTGGTTATACGTATAAAGGGGCTTCGTTTATGCAAGTTATGTTAAAAATAAATTAATTCAAATTATTTAATTTATATAATATTTGGATTTTTTTTTAGAATGGGCGAAAAGCATAAGGTTTGTTTCATCGGTAGAATTTGCCAAAGTCAAAAATTTTTTTCGAAGATTTAATTATGATAAAGGTAGAGGAATGATGGAAAATAAAGAAGGGGAGGAAAATATAAAAGAAAAATTCAATAGTGAACCAAAAAAAAATTATTAAATCAAGGGATAAAGGTAAAAATGTGAAGGTTAGCATTTTAATAAAAAGGGTGGGAATAAAAATTAGGGAGCCTTTGGTGCAATTTGAGGAACAATTTTAAAAGGAATTTTAAAAAAGTTTAAGAGAGATTGGTAAGTTGTTTAAGCACGTAGATTAGATTTGAGAAAAAACCGCAATTATTTGAAAGAATTATGAGCAGAAATGTTAGGAGGGATGCATGGACTGATTGAGGCCCGGCCAATCGGAGAGAACGGGCGCGAAACGGTTTTACTTAAACATTTTAAATGGACAAAGAAATTTTCATTATTAATTTAAATTGGGGTTAAGGATAAAGGAGAAATTAAGGGAGAAGTTAAAAAGGAAGGATAATTGAAAAAGAAAAAGTATTATGTGAAGGGTGGGATAAATGAGGGGGAATTTTTAATGAGGATAGGTGATTTTTATTTTTTAATTTTTAAAGGTTTTAAGGGAAATTCGGAAATAAAAAATTTACATTGGAAAGTTAAACAAAATTTTTAAATTAAATTAAAAGATAAAATTATTCAAAAAAAATAAATTTATAATTTAACGTAAAAAATATTATGTAAAATAAGGTTTATGTATACTAAAAACAAACATAAACAAAATATACTTAAAGAAATTTAGTTATGAACTTAGAGTGGGGTTTACACGAAAAAAAATTCAAAGGAACAAGGATGGTTGTAAAAAAGAAATGAAAATTAAATATTTTCTACAATTTTAGGGAATTAAACGGGAGACAATAATCTTTGGGCGACTTCCGAAATTTATAATTTTTAAAATTAATTTTTGTAAATTTTTAATTTTAAAGAAAATTCATAAATTAAAACAAAGTTTTTGAAAATTTTTTTTGGTATAAGTAAGCAAAAGGTCGAAACCAAATTAAAAGGAAATTTAATAAAAACCTGAGTAAAAGTAGACTGATTTTTTTATTTTTTTAATTATTTTTAAGTAATACAAATTTATAGAATTTTTAATAATTGAATATTTAATTAGGATTCACTAAAAATTAAAGGGTATTAGTTTAATTGGAGTTAATTGAACCGTTAGTAACATATAATATCTATAAAAACCTGTGAAAATCCAAGATTAAAATACCATGAAATAAAGCTCTGAGAATTAATAGTACGATTGAACACCTGCGTAGTTTAAAAGTCACGTACGGCGAAAATTTTGCAGATAACAGATGGTTTCAGAGAATGTTGGAGAAACCGTCGCTTATATTAACGGGAAGGTTGGATACGGGGTTATTTAACCCAGATAACAGTCCATGTGGACTGAAATAATCGATAATAAAGAATATCAATTTGCACCAATAAGAACAGGGTAGATAGAGACAGATAATATGCGCAAGACCGAGACACATATAGTAAAAGGCGTGAGTGGAGCAACGTCATTGGGTTGCGATTGGTTGAAAATAAAAGGCAAAATTGAGAGGTAAAAATAACATTTCTGTATAAAATTCAATTAGTTATTTCCAGACGTTAAGAGCCGTGTCGAAATTTCTGAGATTTAACTGGGGCGAGTGCAAATTTCGTAAAAATCGCATGCCGGGCTGCGGAATAGGAACCTAGCATGCGAAATTCTGAAGAATTGTCCGTTTTGGGGACTAGACCGACAGACAGGCTAACCTTTATATGTACCCAGGTGAATATGAACAAGCTCTTACATCTGCGACTTGATTCAAGATGTTAAACAGTGCATTTTAGTTTGATAAAATAATTTAAAGTTTGCTCGTATATTTTGGTGATTCAAAATAGTTTGTTCTTTACGTGCTAACATGAATATACTTTAGTGCATTTAAATACAAGGTAATAAAATTTAGTATCACTGTACCAATTAGTAAAATTTACAACGACAAATGAATACACCAAAAGTAGGCAGTTTTGGCGTATATTGGTGAAAGAAGTATGAATTTCTTTGCTATTTTTCGGAGGTGTTAATGATTAAATGGTTCATAAATGTGTCTGGATCCACAAAACAAGGGTCAGATATACACAGATGAGTTCCGGAAAAGCCCAGAAACAACTTTAAATAAATGGTGATGGAGAAAATTTTTAAAGCGTTGAGAATCAGAAGCTGTAAATATAACCCAGTTGGAATGGTGTGATTAACAAAAGGGACGATGTACATTGAAGCTACGAGTGCAGTAACCTTCAGGTAATTTATACTATTTTGTTTGAACTTTGATATTTTTGTGTGTGTTGAATAACTTTATAATTGATTTACTTTAAATGGACATTAGTGAAATTGTACTAACCATAAAATTTTAATGTTAAGGTGAAATTTGCTTGTTTAAGTAGAAAGGGGTATTTAGTATTGATGTTCTGGATTATGATGAAAATTTGGGTATGTCTTTGAGCTAAATTAGACGAACCTGGTTAATTAACGTAAAGGGTGGTAGATGCTCCTTTGTACTCAGACTCCGGTCTGCATATATTGTTATATTAATTAGTAGGCATCCAACAAGGACTTTAATTCAGGATGCACATTTAAATGATAATAAATGTAGTCTTGAAAATTTCTGATACTGAAATTTATGCCAAAATTTAATTTTGAAATTTTAATGTATTGTGAATATTGCTGTAAATAGAGTTAACGTTCGTGTTTGTGGTAGGAATGTGTTTGTTTTTTTTATGAATGAGGATGAAAGTTATCTAGGGGAGCAGCCGAGGCGATTAACAGAAGAAAGTCAATGGACCAACACAGTTAAGATAACTGGCGAGGCTTTTTATAGGATTCACAGCAATATATATTGCTGTGTTAAAAGGGTCATTTAGGGGTAGTTAGCACCAAAAGTATAGCGCACTCTACATAAAATACATAAGGGCTCTGAAAACCACACAGTTTTCCGAAGAAAACAAGAAATATGATGATTAGGCTGGAAAGTAAATGACAACGCCCTGTATATAAATAATAATCGTAATTGATTTAGATAATGAAAAATACTTTGAAGATTTATTTGAATAAAACAAATCCGCAAGCCGGTAAATAACATAAATGCCAGCTGAACCGCGACACGCGTGGATAGCGCATCAATAATCCTAATTAATGCAAGCAGGTTTAATAATGCGTAAGATGGAAATCGCAGATGATTTAATCCATACATTGTATTTCGTCTACGTGACTAGGGAATTAAATAGACACCTGATTTATTGAAAACAAACAAATTATGTTTATTAAAAATCAAAGTTCACCAAATTTATTCAAACAAACAACGGTTTACTTATCTAAAAGTATAAAAATCCAAGCGAATCAATGCTATTAACTTGAAATCGTATGTGACAAAAGGAACGCGTTGATGTTAATATACAACCATAACACCATGGAATATCCGAAACCTAGTTTATACAAACAACGAACTTTGCGTTTGTCTATAGATATTCGGTGCATTTAAATATGACCGAATTTGTAAAGAAATCAGTTGACCATGAAGTAAAGTATAGCTCACATCTCCGAAGACCAAAAATATACACGTTAAGTAAGTTATTGTGAAGTGTGAAATAATTCCGCTGAATATGAAAAATTAATGGTTTGTCGTTTACCCTTTATAGAAAAACCTAAATAACTAAAAATTGTTTTACTGTAAATTCTAATTTTAACCTTTATAAAAAGTACTTTAAATAACCCCTAAAGAAACCTTAAAGAGTCACTGGAGACTGCTCCCAACAAATACGGGAGACAAATATAAATATGGGAACAAGTTTAGCTAAATGCGGAAGCAATTATTAATGGAACAAAAGAGTTGATTCATGGTGAAGGAGTTCAATGCAGTACGCTAGTATATTTGAGGCGCTAGATAAGGGATGCACACAACGGTTGGACCAGAGACGGATTTAAGTGGACGCAAAACAACAGGTTAGCCAATCTGAATGTTTATTATTATTTGATTATTTTATTTGTGGATATTTCATTGCACTTTGCTAAACTGGAATAACTTAAGATTTAACATTTAATTAAATATTACAAATTTAAATACTTTACAAATTGCTTTCATGATAATTTATGTGAGAGGTCGACAGGATTTAGTTTGGGTATACGTTTAAAATTACGTAAATAAATGAGGTTAAATAAATGTTTATAGGCTTTAATCAATAAATAATAATACTAGTGACTGACTTTTTGATCATCTTTGGTTATATTAATTATTAAATTTATTGATTTAATTATTAAAAGAAAATTCCAGTTAAACAATCTTTAACCCTTTGATACGCTGTAAATATTTTTGAGAACATTATAATAATAACTTGTGCTTAATGGTGTTTTGGTTTAAAGATTAGAACAGGAAGGAGAGCTAGATGGTAGGTTTAAAGGCTTTGTTTGTCGTATTGTCGCAAGCTCCGTGCATAATTCAAAAACTGAGCTAGCTGGCGCAATCAAAATTATATATTAAATATCAAAAATTGAGTGATTACAAATTTATACCTTTTAATTCATAAAAAGGGCGCATAGGGGTATTGCTACAGTATCACAACAAAGATATATATATATATATATATGTATTATATAAATATATATATATATATATATATATACAGGGTGAGTTTTTAGTGTGGCAACGGTCGATAACTCCGTTATTATAAAAGCTGCGTAAACCAAATTTGGAAGCATATTAGGCATGCCTAAAGTGCACAATTTAAAAATATTTGGAAGCATACAGGGTGTTTCATAATTCCAGGGCATATTAAACTTATACTTTTTTAAATGGAACACCCTATATATTATTACATTTTTGAAAAGCCCATAAAAGGAGCTTTAATTTGGTGTCAAATTATATTTGTCTATTCCTTTTAGTTTTTGAGATATTTAACTGTTTTTAGAAAAAATGACCCCGATTAGATACATTGCCACTGCACTAATACACAACTTATGTTAATTTTCAAGATGCAGAAAATTTTACCATATACCATAGTATATTTGTAAATATCACTTTTTTGAAATTTCTTCCCAGTATACAGGGTACAGAGTGCAGTGGCAATGTATCTAATCGGGGTCATTTTTTTTAAAAACAGTTAAATATCTCTAAAACTAAAAGGAATAGACAAATATAATTTGATACCAAATTAAAGCTCTTTTTATGGGCTTTTCAAAAATGTAATAATATATAGGGTGTTCTATTTAAAAAAGTATAAGTTTAATATGCCCTGGAATTATAAAACACCCTGTATGCTTCCAAATATTTTTAAAATATGCACTTTAGGCATGCCTAGTATGCCTCCAAATTTGGTTTACGTAGCTTTTATAATAACGGAGTTATTGACCGTTGCCGCATTAAAAACTGACCCTGTATATATATAATATATATATATATATATATATATATATTGTTATGGATTCAAAGGGTTAAATTTGGTGTAAGCAATGCAATTTCAAACACTCTGTATAGAGAAACGGACAAATTATTTACGCGCAAAATTTATTTAATTTATTTAATTTAAACGGACAAGTATAGACGTATTTTATATTTAATGATTGAAAGGTTAAAGGTACATAAAGAAAACCAGTTTTAAAAACTATTAGAAAACACACCAGGGTAAAAAAAATCAATAATCCCAAGGCAAAAGATTTCTTGGTAACAAACAAAAACGTCAGTTTTATCGGATACGGTGAAATATAAACTCCAAGAATTGTTGTTTTAAACGTTCTATAATTAAGAACACCTGCATTTTCAAAAGGTTACATTCTTCAAAATTATCAGCATAATAAAGCAAGACTTTATAGAAAATAGTTTTCAACCGTCAGTCGATTCGAATAACAAACTAACAAAGTTCTTAAATAGCAGGGGAGATGCACGATTGGTAATATGCTACAGATTGAAACGGATATAAAAGCAGTGGTATTCGAAACGCACGTACTAATCCACGTGGGGTAATGAGAAACTGTCAGCAATATCGGTTTTCCATAACTCAAGTGGGGTTTGGAACGCGACAGCAAATATGCATAAGACAGAGATAAAAATAGTACAGGCGGGGTTTCATGACAACACAGAATAGTATCATTGGTTGGGAAAGGATAGTTTTACAAACTTACGAACATGCGACAGGTGGGAGCGATTTCGGATTATACGGCGCATCCACAAGTTGAATTTCTGGAATCTTCAAGTCGGTTATATCAAAATTTGCAGAATTGTTATTAGAAAATAAGTTTTTTGCGTGAAGTGTGTCCTGGGGGGTGGCATTTTGAAATATATAAATACTCTAGGAGAAGTAGGAAGGCTCTCTTTGTATTCTCATTGTTTTATACTACGTTACAACGATAGACCGACGTTATAGTAAAGTTCTTGTGAGTATTAAAAATATTCATAATACAGTAAATGTGATGTTAGCACTTGTAACTTGCTAGTTGAGGCCTTATAGTTATTAACGTGAGTAGTGTCGAGTGAATTAAACTAACCGAGGCCCAACTAATACCATACCAAGCTAGTAAATCAATAAATAGTAGTATAATATACGTGAGTTTGTATGCTGTTATGGAATGGTAATTTGAAGCAAGGCGCTTGGTGAATATTGGGGTTATCATCTATGAATATGTGGAGTATCAGAGCACATAGTCACGCAGCCAAGGAGTTCTGGTGAGCATCGTCGAAGGGATGGAGACCTGAAGCATTCTCCTGGTAACTTATTTGAAATTTCTGTTATCTGATAAACTTTTGTATTATTTGGTGATGCGTGAGTGAATATTGGGGTTATTTGTGGTTATATAACGTATCGGAAAAGATACGTGTACGGGATAATTATTGTGGTTAGTTAAAATATTGAAAAAGGGTCTATTTAAAACATACTAAATTTTATTATGAATATAAATTGGATTGTTAAGGGTAAACGGGTCTATTAATTTTGTATTATTTTATGCAAGGTAAAAGGCTAACATTAATAGACTGGGTTATTATGAGCTCACTATACTCCAGTGTACAATAAATTTAGGGTATTATTTGGGGCCCATCTACTCATATTGTATTAAATGTGTTTGCAAATAATAATTTAAAACAAGGACTTTAAAACATATCACTTATTGATTTGTAATTAGTGTACCAAATTGTTTATACTTGTGAAAAATTTTTCTGTAAATAGCGGTAAATAAAAGATTGTATGATTGTTGTATTATTTGGTGATTTTATTGAATGGTGTGCGAGTGGGAAGAAAGAATAATTGTAAATTTAGGTTTTCGAGAAGAGGCACAGCTGAGCTAGCCAGGGAAGCTGCTGAAGATTCTTGAAGCAGAAAATCAAGCGGGTAAGGAATGTTTTTTTTGAAAATTTTTTTTTTTTTTTAAAGTATTTAATGACTCACTCACGATTCGTAAACTTATATCCCCGGTTCCACAACACTCGTATGACGACCCAACGTTGGGGCTTGAATGATTTTTAGGAAGATCCACAGCAATATATATATGTATATATATATGTATATATATATATATATATATATATATATATATGATATATATATATATATATATATATATATATATATATATATATATATATATATATATATATATATATATATAGCTCTCTGTATTAGGTTTAAATTTATCTGTTTTTTAAATTTTATTGTAGTTGTTTTATTTATTTGACATTGCAATCTTTTAATTGTGTTAATGTATTTAAAAAATTTTTTATTAATTTCACCGTTCACTTACTTTTAGATTAGTTTATGTGAATATTTTTACGTTATAGTAAGTATGTAAGTCGAATAGCTACACTGTTTCAAGTTTGTATGCTAACATTTGTTAAATGCCAGTCTTTGAAGAAGGCATAATTGTTCATGCCAAACGTCGAATATAGTTACAAATTGACGCTGTAGTTTTTATTTTTACGAACAAGTGTATCCCAAGATTCTATACAACTTTATTCCATTATATATATATATATATATATATATATATATATATAGAGAGAGAGAGAGAGAGAGAGAGAAAGAGAGAGAGAGAGAGACAGAGAGAGAGAGAGAGAGAGAAAAAGAGAGGCAACCAGTAATTCAAAGTTAAAGATAATTTATTGATGGGCAAATATAGTAGCGATTCAGGCATGACAAGGATGTTGTGTGCGATCAAGAAATTTAGCGCTGCCAAACAACATGGTCCTTCTTTAGAGGATAGGACAAGCAAATCATAAAGTATTTAGCAGGACACTTCGAGACGGAAGTAAGGCAGTGAATAGCCTTGCAAAATATTGTTGACATTGATGTGTTTTTAGAATAGCTTGAACGATATAATTATAAGGGTCAAACAAGGAAGATAGAGAACATGCCAAGCAGCCAACCCATGAATGCTTTTCGATTCCAAAAGAATAATGTATAGGAAAGATACCAAAGCAGACCGTTTGAAAGGGGAATTATCAAAAGAAATAATTGGAGTTAATAAAATTCCATTAGAGGAGACGAAGGAAGGGAAAACGATGAATCCCATACCATTAAGAATAGAACCGTGCCTCAAGGAAGGGAAAATATGACAAACGTACAAAGAGATGGCATAAATGGTAGCAACGATAATAGAAGGGCATACGCAGAGATAGTTAATCAAACTGGAACGTCAAATAGACAGGATCTTTAGAAGCAGACAAATCAAGCGACGAAAGTATATGCATTAAAAAATATGAACATTTGCGTGAATTTATAAAACTTATTATGGAAAATGATGAAAAAGTTAATGAAAAAGAAGATTTAGTACCTATAGTAAAATTACAAGTATAAGAAAAAGAGATAAAACTACTTATAGACACAGGAGCTGAAGCAACATTATTAGGTGGGGGTTTTTATTAAAAACAATTCAGAGGAGTTAATGCAGAAAGTTGTCCCTATTAAAAAAAATAATGTGGTATCTCCGAATAATAAGAAGTTTGCAGTTATCAATAGTATAATAATTCTGAAAGTTAAGTTGGGAACGATGATGGGTGAGCAAGAGTTTTTAATAGTGCCAGGGTTGAGTTGATGCCATTCTGGGCATAGATTTTATTAGTAAAATGAAAGATATAATAGATGCCGAAAATAAAGTGATGATTGTGGGAGACGAAAAGATTAAATGGGATGAAAAAGTCCACATAGAAGTAGAAAAAGACTATAAATTTGAATCAATTTGAGAACAAGACGAAAGGTAAAGGAGAAACGAGTTTAAGTATTAGATGCCCTGGTGAAGTTAGAAGATAAGTTGTATCGTTTTTAGAAAAAAAGCCAGCATCATTGGAAACTGCGGAAGATGATGTTGAAGAGATGGAAATAATATATGAAATGGATGAAAATAGTATAATTGCAGGTGTTGATAAGAATATAAAGGAACTTTCAGTGAATAAAAAAAAATAAAGGTAGTAAAATATTAAATAATTATGGAATAATTTGAAAAGTAGATTTAATAATTCGTTTGAGATAATTGCTATTAAAGTATTAAATCTTTCTGTAAAGTGCCGTATGCACAAAAATGGAGAAGTAGCGTTTGGTTGATCGAAACATTCATTTAAATATGCAGATGTAAGAACAAATTGCAATGCCAAGAAAAATAAAAGGCTTGATGAAGTAAAAAAAGGACGATGAGGTTACGAGCAATTAGAGGAGTAAATAAGAATTGCTGTTATATGTCCAGGTGAAGCTATGAATGAAATAAAGTTATTGCAGGAAAAATGTTTTGAATTAGTAGAAAAAAGGCCAAGAACTGCTACAGAGGATGAAAATAATTTGGAGCTTATTGATAGTAAACGATTTAAGACTAAAAGTTTATGCGTATAAGGAACATTAATTATTTCCTATTTGAAAGTAACGTGAGTAGGCTAGATATAGAGATTCTAGACCGTAAAATTTTACGACATGATTAGTACAGGCGTGTAGTTGTTAAATCAACTTCATAAAAATTTTATACCCCATTCTTTTCCAAGATTGTAATAGTTTAGAGAGAAATTTGCTATAATATGATGAGTGGAGTATGCAAGTGACAAGGGTTTTTTTTAAGATGAAGCTTGATGAGACCGTGTGTAAATATGAGAGTATCAGAAAGATAGAATAGTAACGTTAGATTGTAAATGAAATTAGTATAGAGCCAAGGAAAGTTTACTTAATTTTGAGATAGAAATATATAGATTAATATTAAAATGAGGAAAGTTACAGTAAAAAAGGGTTATGCTTGTGTCTTATAAATCCTATAAAAATAGTTGTAGATAGTAAGTAACTAGAAAGAAAAATGATAATATTACTCATCCATGCGGAAATATGGCGCATATTTCCAATTTCATATGTTAATTTGAGGGTAAATGATGTGATATAAAAAGTCGCGAGAAGTCATTCAAACCCAAATTCCATAAACAAAGCCCCCCCAAATAGAAATAATCAGAAAAAGAATAAAATTTTTTAAATATTTAATATCGCTTCCCTGCATAATACGAGCATACTTCGTTGCCATTAAAAGACAAAGCTCATATTAATTACGTCATTAGTTTCCCGCATGTGTAAATAATCATTCTAAAAAATAAACCTTTAATTAATTATATAAATTGACTTCCGTGCATTTATCGAAAAAGCCATATCAATCTTGATAAAGAAAGCAAATAAAGCTTTAGCTAATTATCATAAAAATACATTTTCCGTGTATTAAATATGCGCTTTATTCGCCGTTAATAGCATAGAATAGTGTCAGTTATAAGCATTTTCCTTAAAATAAAATTAAATTCAATCTTGCTAAGAATAACGCTTTAATCTTTATAGAAATGCGTTAGAACACGTTTTATTTGGAACAAACCAATTTTTTGTTACAACTGTTAAGATGTAAACCTTTTTTTATTTTGCAAAACCATACAGGAGTGTATAACGTAATTTCAATTTTAAAATAAACTGTTTTTTTGGAAAATTCGTGATTCATAAAAAGAATACGTCATTTTAGTAGAATTGTTTAACAACAAATTAGTTTCATTAATAGATAAACATATTTATTCAAAGAACTCGCGCGGCTACTAAGAAAGCAATAACAATCGGTAAGAGTTATTTTATAGGTTTTGGTGTCTCTATAAGATATAATGCGAAACAACATTAACTTCGTTTATTAGACAAGGATAAACAAGGCGTTTTATGATAAAATATAAATCATAGTTGACTCTAATTAGACCATTAAAAACATGTTATTTGCGGAAATATTGCATCACGTGGGTGACTGAATTAAGTCTGTAGTAGTATGAAAAAAATGACGTACTTAAATAATTTTTATAAATTAAGCCGGAACTTAATTAGGAGGATTCAGTCAAGTTTCGTTCATTAATTCGCGTCACCAAGCAATATGTATGAGTTTCAATTTTCGAGATTGACGATGTAAAATTCATTAATTAGCGGTCGTTGGTTCGCATTTGATTATAAAGTAAAATAACATGCAGAGTTGCAATGATATTTATACGTTCGAGCTGTTTTAAACATAAAAATATTATCAAAAGCAATTATTTGATGCTTTGTAAAAGTGCTATAGAGATTGTACATTCTTCGATACAAAAGCTAGCTTTAAGTTAATTAATTAAAAATAGAAGAAGATGCACTTTGAAAATTTAATATTCTAAATGAAGATTTAAAAGAATATGAACAAACTGGTAAACTGAGATTTAACGTAAATATGGAATCTGGAGGTATTTAATCGTTATTTACGAGTTGGACAAGCATTATTCTACCATCGCAAGCATAAAAGGGTGGTTCTTTGTTTGTTATTTGTTTATCAACTAGACGCACAAAAATAGTGCCGGAAATTCAAACGGAAAAAACACATACTACACTGTCCGGTCCTGGAATGACCTGTTCTACCCGAGCGATAGGCCAAGAAGGAGGAGAAGTCTACGACCCGGATAAAAGTACTATTTGTCTGGCTTGCACGTTGAGTATTGAAGTGTTTTATTTTGGTCGCGGAAACTGGGAGCTTAAATATTCGTTGGACCATCGTTTTCAAAATGAAAACAAAATTTGTCGAAGTAGTTACCAACGCTTACAAAGTGACATATTTTTAGGAATTGGCATTTCTGAAAAACCCAAAATTAGAGCACCTATTAAAAAATGCCCTGAGGAGAGATAGTCTGTACCATCATTAGGATCCGAAGATAGAAAACACAATAGACGATTGTTAAGAACGGCTTTAATTCTAATAAAAACTGTGCTCAATTCTTCAAAAGTGAGGGTTTGATTTCCGAAAAGACGATGTAACAAACTTTTGGAGGATTTGACACAGGACACCCAAATGCCACCAAAATTCGAGATTTGAGGCGAATTGAATTTCCAAGCAACTTTCAGCAAGGCGAAGTTGGTAGAAAGTTAGTTTTTATTTTGCAAAAGTCAAGCTCTGACTTTCTTTAATTTGCAAGATGCACCAACAAATTTGGTACCACAGTCATAAAATAAAGTAGACGGAGTGCCTCGACGAGAAACAAATCTGGCAAAACAAGCCATAAATGCGTCAGTAGTTAGCTCCGAAACAATTTTCAAATGTACAGCTATCGTGGACATGCATACAAAAACACACAAGAAAGTTTTTGTGACGGGTGCATTCCTTTGTTTAGAGGTCTTTAAAAGAGAATGACCTGCGAAATCAGTGCCGACCTCAGTAAATGCGCGAGTTACGCAAACTCGAGCGGAGGGCAAATCGGACATTAAGGAGGGCGATGGTTTGCATTTTGACCGGTAGCATTTGAAACACATAAAAATATATTTCTGTAAAACAAACCGTAAAGAATTAATTAATCCAATAATGACGTTGGATGAGTGCTTGAGTAGTTAAAATACCAGAGTGCAGAGATGCTTTGTGATAATAATTACAAATAAGAGTGGCCAAGAATGCATTCTTGGGTAATAATAGAGGGTGCTTAGATTAATAGGGTAATAAAGAGTAGTTTAGTCTACCGCCCGCCTTCAAGAGATCATTTGAATCTAGGAAAGGGGTCAATTTGCGGAGATATTCAACAAGTGGTTTTCCTTGGTGTAAAAGGGAGATTTCTCGGACAAAATATGCGATTTGAGTGATTCCGACGCAGACAGACAAAGAATCGCTGAGCTCAGAAACTGAAAGCGGACCAACATGCCGAGGCTGGTGGCAATAATTGCTGACAAAACGCAGACAATATGCGATGGTGCGTTGAAGTCGTGTTAATATAGAAAACCGAGAAAAAATGTGATCAGAATTAGAAACGTCTGTAGTAGCTAAAACCGCGTAGTTTTTTAGTTCAGGCAATTCCACACCAGAGAGTGCTTGAAAAGGTGCGCGTGGAAATTCAGTATTTACGAAGAGCCGAAATTGTGTGGGACCGCACCACCATAATTCATCATGAGTTATTTCAGTGGGTAACAGGCCACGAGAAGCGGCATCTGCTGGATTGAGCTCAGTGGATATGCCGCCATTGCGCAGGAGAACTCAATTCCAGAACTTGATATACACGATTAGCAACAAATACTTTGAGCAAAGGAGTGGCCAACCAACCGAGAACAATGCGAGAATCCGTGAACAAGAATGTTTCGAAAAAATCGAAAGTGGGTCATTCCTGACGATAGAATTTACCAGTTTTGTGAGCAGTAAGGCACCGGAAAGCTCCAATTTGGGAATGCTTAGCGTCTTGAGAGGGGTATCCTTACTTTTAGCTTGTATCAAATGACACAAAACTGATTTGGCACTAGTAATATGCAAATATACGGCAGCACCAAAGCCTGTGAAAGGTAGCACAATTGAAAGGACAGAGAATGTCATTCGTTAGCGAGAGTAGCAGGAAGAGTTTCATCCCAATCTAACTGAGCAAGCCATAATTGTTGCAAAAATATTTTGCGAGAAATGATACTTGCGTCAACCAACCTATCGGATTTACACCACAAACTTCATCGCAAAATTGCACAAAGGGCTCCAAATCAGAAGTCGTAAGGGGTGCGAGTAATTCTTGAGAATTACTAGACCATTTCCGTATAAGAAATCTTGCGCGACTCAATAATTCGCTCAATTCAAGCTGTAGTGTTATAGCTTCCTTGTGCCTGAAACGACGTCATCAATATACGTATGATGCATCAGCGTTTTGGAAGTTAGAGTATTCTGTAAACCATTATCAAACACGAGTTGATGCAAAACTCGCTGCGCTAAATAAGCAGAAGGAGCGAGACCATAGGTTAATGTTCTCAACTCGTATTCGTTGACCGGTTGAGACGGAGACGGACGCTAAAATATGTGCTGAAATTGGCGATCCGCGGGGTTTAATAGAATCATCCTATACATTATTTTTAAATCACCGCAAAAAGCGATTTCATGACTCCAGAAAGAGAAAATAATTTCAGAAAGTCCTCTTTGTAATTTAGGATCTACTAACAATTGTTGGTTGAGAGTGTTACCGTTTTTGTCGGGAGAGCAGAACCGTTAAAAACAACTCTCAATTTAGTTGTACTACTAGCGGTTTTGTAGACAGGATAATAAAGTAAAATATAATTTGAGGCAGTCCGAGCAACTTGCATATCATCCAGCTGCTCGTATTCTGCTAAGAATGCATTATATGAATCGTACTTATTTGAAGAACGAAGCTGGCGCTTTTCTATATTTAAATAAGTTTTTAGTACTGTTTGACGGTTATCAGATAATGTTACAGCTTGAGATTTAAATGGCAACGAAACTATATAACGACCGTTAACACGATGATGTGTTCCTTTAAAATGCGTTTCGCAATAAATATCGTCGGGGTTGTCAATAACGAAATTGGGAATTTCTTCTAAGTCCCAAAATTGTTTTAGTTGGAAATCCAGTGAATCGTATGTAATAAACAAAGAAATATGTTTATCGACACTTGGAAGAATGTTACCAATAACCACATAACCAAAAAGTGTGTTTATGCATAGAGGCTGACTGGGAATCATATAAAGAGGTTCGCCAGTCATTATTTCCGAAAATGCACTTGCACCCAGTAATAAATCTACTTTAGCAGGACTATGAAATTCGTTGTCAGCTAAATTTAAATGCTGAAACTTCTGAACTATATCAGCTGGAATATTCCTTGTAGGAATTTCACTAGAAATAGTCGAGAGCACGGATGCTTCGCAATTCAATTTATGATGCCAAGTGTACTTTGAACGCTGAATGCAATTTACTCGAGATTTAGAAGTGATGAGTGAATTTGCTATTCCAGAAATTTGCCATGTACCAGGGAGTAATTTTAAACCCAAGCGCTGAACACAAGCGAAAGAAAAAGCATTGATTTGACTGCCCGTATCCAAAACGGCTCTCATAGGTTGCAAACTACCACTAGAATCCATGATTAATGCTTGAATGGTGCCGAGCAATACCGTTTTCGCAGTGGAAATATTAGAAAAATTACACTAAGAAATCGAAATCGAGAGGGTAGCTGTTAATAAAGCAGCTAGTGCGTTACCATCTTGTATGATTTGAGAGGGTAAGTCATGCAAAACAGTGTGGTGTTGACTCGACTGCAAAATTTGCAAATACCAGTGGATTTACAGCTGATATTTAAGTGATATCCTAAACATTTAGTACAACGTTGTAATTTTTGAATTAAAACGTGACTTTCTTCAAGTCTTATTTTAGCGAATATTATATATTTTGTGAGGCTGCTGACAAATTGGACAGCAAATTGTTGATCGTACAGACTTACTAGCTAATATTGTATTATTCAACAATACTGTTTTGGATGTACAATTCTTACTACGAGATTGAGAAAAATTGTGAGGTTGATCAAATTCCGAAAAACTATCAGAATTCATTTCAGCGGTTTTGGCTTATGCAGTTACAAATTCAAACAGGGCTGTTTTGCTTTTGCGGTGTAAATTTCTATAAGAAATGTAGAAAAGTAAATAACCAGATAGGTCGTATAACTTTATAGCTTTTAATCCGTTTACAGAATTTACATGCGTTTGTAAATACTGCAAGATGTTATGATGAGATGCATTGTTTATAGATTTGAAATGGAGTAATTGTTGCATATAATAATGCGATTTTCTTCTAATACAGGTATATCCATTTATTAGTCGCTTATAAGCGACAATATATCGACCTTCCTGTACCTGAATATTACTGATCAAGCTAAAAGCTTCATCTTTTAAGCAACTGCGCGTATACTGAAATTTCAGTAGCTTAGGGATCATCGTATCGTGTGCCAAAGTCGAATATGAGCTGTGGAAATGGTCCCATTGAGAAATTGAACCATGAAAATGCGGAAGATTTATAGGTGACAGAGGGGGAAATTGAGTATCATTGTTTTCAGACTTCATGTGTGCTACTTTAAATCGTTATGTTTAGTCAAAATACCGTCAAAAAGCCTATTAAACGAGTCGAAATCAAGTTTTATATAATCTCAATTATCCGGAAATGTGAAGTTAAAACTAATTACATCATCGTAGAGGATAGCGAATTGAGATTGTAATTCTTTAGCTCTCGTTACGCGAGCTTCAACGGCTGCTAATTTAGATTTGTCACAATTCTTAACAAAATCGAAAGTTGTAGTTAATCTAGAAAACGAAACTTCCAGTTTTGACTGCAGAGTTTTGTTATCAGCCATAGTATTAGTACTTAATTGCTATGCACGTAAATAAATACAATGTTTAAAGATAACACGAAATGTGCAGAACTGGAACGTGAACAATATCACGTAAGCGCTAGTTTATCGTTTAATTGTATGAATGAATGAAATTTATTTGTTATCAGGCTCGAAGAACCATATGTTTTGGCGTGTGGCTGGGAATATGCGTATTATCTTACAAACATTGACATGAACAAATTAACATTGAAAAATCATAACTGAGGAAGTGAATAAACTTACCAAATTAGGTGGTGTGCACTACACAAAGCAGAGTTCGAAACTCGAAAACGACCGTATGCTCCGAAGTCTGTCAAAACACTATCCACTTTTATCACTTATGTTCTTTATATTTTTGATGCGCGATCATTACGGCACTAGATGGCGCGAACAATCATAATAATAGTAATAATAATAATAATAATAATAATAATAATAATAATAATAATAATAATAATAATAATAATAATAATAATAATTCAAATTCAAATTCAAATTCAAATTTATTTATTTCTTATTTTTACAAATAATACACCTTAAGCTAACTCAACGTTGCTTGACAAGGTGTTTTAATATTTTATGAATTTTGTAGAGTTGCCTTACTGATTAATTGTCTAGTAAATCTAAATAGTACAACCTACATATACACATTGTTTTGATTTCTAAATTATTTAGTTTTGGCTCAACCCTCTATTTACATAATTTATAATTAATCCCTGCTTTGTATTAATTTTTATAAGATAAGTAATGAATATATTAACTATCATATTTATGTATTTTCTAGTATTTAACTTAACTAATATGTAAAAATTAATAGCTAATGTTAATGTTAATGTTAAGGTTAGTTAAAATTAAAATTATTCTAGCTTAGTTAAAATCATTTTACATTTCTATATTCTACGGTTTTGTAAGTAACTTAAGATAATGTACAACTAAATTAAAACTAAATTAAACATGAATATTAATTTTAAAATAATAATTGAAACTAAATTAAACATGAATATTAATTTTAAAATAATAATATAAATGAAAAACATTAATACAGTTACAAAGGAATTGGCAATTCTATTATGATTTTTAATCTTGTAGCTCCAGTAACTGCACGATTATTGCTAAAAGTAATAAAATATAATAATTTAGCCCTAGACGCTTATATTAATTACTACTATACATTATATTTAACTAAGTATTTCTTCAGATCATTTTTCAACTTAGCCATATTTACAAATATTTTACAATCGTCTGGCAGTTCGTTCATTAATTTAGGAACAATGTATGAAAGTGTTCTTTTTGAGTATTCATTATGAACACGCGGTACAGTATACTTTTCATGCCGCAGTTCATATCCAAAGCTTTGTTTGACCAAATATGACGATAGAAAATAGTTATCCATAATTATTTTATAAAATAGTAATGCTCTTATACCTAAAGGTTACATCTATCAAAAGTTCGTTTAGCTTGACTCCTGAACCAGAATTGCAAACTATTTTTAAAATTCTCCTCTGTATTCGCTGTATATGTTTAAGATAACAATCGCTTGCATATCCCCATGCTTCCAGCCCATACCTGATTACCGACTCTGCCAATGCTAGATATAAGGTCTTTTTTACATTAAACGGTACAATATCTTTTACATAATATAATTTAGATAAAACTGTTTTAAGTTTATTACATATGTCTTTGATATGGTGATCCCAACGAAAGTAATTGTCAACCGTAATTCCCAGATATTTATAAGTTCGGCACGATGTTACATATTTACAATCAGTAAAGCACGTCTCTAGTTTAATTTTTTTCTGCAACTGGAAGCATTTACACGAGTGAATTTTAACTTTAGGTTCTATTTGCTGATTGTAGGGTGTAATCATGTGCATTATTTTTGTTTTATCCGTGTTAACTACTAAACAATTGTCATGCGACCATTTAGTCAAGCTATCGAGATCGCTTTGCATATTGCTTTCTGCAACCTGATATGATCTATGTGCCGATATCAACAATATGTCGTCTGCGAACATTAAAACTTTACAGTGTTTTATTACCTCTGGCAGTGCGTTTATGTAAATGTTAAATAGTAGTGGCCCAAGCACTGAACCTTGGGGTACGCCCTCATCTATTATAAATTCCTTGCTATGGTGATTATTGATTTTACTACAAACTTTCTATCATGCAAGTAGGTTTTAAACAACTGAAGTGTAATTCCTTAATTCCCAGACTACGTAATTTGTTTAACAAAATATTGTGATTAATTGTTTCAAATGCTTTTGTATAATCAACAAATAAGCATAAAATATGCATATTATTCTTCAGTTTGGCGTTCACATAATTTGAGAATTCGGAAAATAGATTGTTTGTCCCCAAACCTTTTATAAACCCGTATTGCTGTTTACAAATTATAGAATTTTTCATCAAAAACTTATTCATTTCGCTTGCTATGTGTTTTTCAAATACTTTTCTATTACAGGAAGTATTGATATTGGGCGATAGTTATTGTAATCCATGTATTTGCCTTTTTGTGAATTGGTTTAACTATTGATTTTTTAACTTATCTGGTACAATCCTTCTTAAGCATTAGGTTAATTAAATGTGTAATTACAATATATATCTCGTCATTCAAGAACATAATATCTTTAATTCTTATATTGTCATACCCAGGAGATTTTTTTATGTCCATTTTCTGTATCACATTAAGAACAAAATCTTTAGTTGTCAATGGTATGCGGAAAGTGCATTCTGTATTATATAAAATATTAATAGGTTCTGCATGTTTTAAGCTACAATGGTGTTGTACCGTTTTAACACCGTTGTAAAAGTACTCAGCAAATTTATCCGGTAATTGGTTCCTATCTTGTAAAGGCATTGCTTTAGTTACAATATCGTCTACACTAGGTATTTTTCTTTTCTCAATACACTATTAATAGCAGCCCAAACTTCTTTAGGTTTTCTACTATCAAAAGTAAATTTTGTTTATAATAATTGTCCTTTTCTTTCTTTATTCTTAAATTTAGCCAATTTCTATATTTCTTGTAAACTATTCTATCAGCTTCATTCCTAGACAGCTTCCAAACGTTAAATAATCTATCTCTATTTTTAACACACCTGAATAATGCATCAGACATCCAACACTTTTAAATTCTCCTCTATTACCGCATATATTTTTTCTTTTTGTACTCATAGCTTTTGCTATATATATTCTTAAATATATTTACAATTCTATTATACAAAATCTCCGGATCTTGTATATTGCATATTCCTTTTAGATCACAATTCTGTAATGCACTTTTGATGTACTTTTCATTAATAGTTAACCTTATATTAGTCTGGTTTAAAATATTTTTATTGGTGAATATTTTCATCGCAATCATATAATGGTCCGAAATTTTTATTTTAATTACTACAGAGAAAATTTTTCGTATATACCTCTAACAAAAAGTGATCTATACAAGAAGACACAAGGATTCCATTATAAAATGTTCTCTTGTATAATACTTGATACATTTATAAAATCCATGTGAACTTAGCATTGCCTCATATTTGTTACTTATCGGGTTTAAATCAGCCAAATTTATATTAGTATCCCCGCAAGAATGATTTCTTTATAACAACTACTATTTTTATTTGATCTTTTAACTCTTTAATAAAATTGTGTACATTGCTACTTGGGGCCTGTAAATGAATATTAATTTATAACATTGATTATTTTCAAAGTTAGAATTCCTTCAACGTTTTCGTATGTTATTGTGTTATACTGGTTTTCTTGAAATATGAAAGTTTTCCTTATATATAAAATTATTCCACCACCTCTCGCGTTTGAACGTAACTTTGAATAATAATTATAACCTTCAATATTGTAAATTGCAATATCCTCCTGATGTATCAAAACTTCAACTAAAACAATAATATCAAAATGTGTTTTGGATAGATAAACTAGCAATTCGTCGAAATGACTTTTGATACCATTAATGTTAAGACAAATAAATGATAGATTTATATGGTTGTTATCATAAATACTTGCAAGTGTCTTTAACTCAATATTCCATTCTGATATGCTATTTAACGACTGATATTGAACACAGGTGTTTTCATAATATTGTTCGTTTATCATTGTTAAAATTAAATAATTATTCCCACTTATCAACTTAAACTATTTTAAAACTTATTTCTAATAAAGCATGTTTCAATGTCAATCTAGTTTACACAAATCGTTTATGTTATCTATTCTTACCACTCGTGGCATATCACTTGATTTCCTTGCAAGTATTTTCCCATATTTTACCCAACAATATTTCCAACCTACTTCTCTCGCACGTGCTTTTGTTTGCCATAACAAATTCTTAGTATACGGAGTTAAATTTTCACTAATAAATAATGGTTTATCGCTTTTGTTGTTTAAAACTTGATCATTGTTTACAACAACTTTCCTCATAGTTAAGATTTTGTCTCTAATCATCTGTGACGTACATCTTACTATTACTGCTGGTACACTGTCATGTTTTCGTTTCGGAAGGCGATGTGCTACTTCAATTTCTGTATTAGACACTTTTACACCAACACATTCCGTTAATTTTTGACTACAGCCTTTAAGCTCTCTTCGTTTTCGGCATGAGTTACCTCGAGCCCATGAATTTCGAAATTAACGTTTCTACTTTTTTGTTCTAATACATTGACCCGCATCTCAAGTTCAATTATTTTCTGCGCCTTCTCTTTGTTTTCGGCTACTAATGTAGCAACACTCTTTGACAATTCCTTATTGACCTTTTTTAGGGACATCATTTCCTCTTTTAATTCGTCATATAAATTAGACAAGCCTTTGACATCATTTAAAATATCATTCATTACCTGCTGATTATCGTCCAACCTTTTAGTAATCTTTCGAAACATATCTTTCACAGATTCTTCTTCTACTACTGGTTGTGCTGTTACCTGCTGCGATTTTACCTGCGAATCTTTACCTCTACAATTTCTGCATTTCCAAGTTTCACGGCTTGATGCTGACATTCTTTCGAATGTAGCTTCAGCAACACCAGAGCAGGCAAAGTGCAAACCTCCTTCGCAAGCATTACAGGTAATGTAACTTCCATCTTTTGGCAGCAGTTCCAAACATTTCACACATTTCGGTTTACTCATCTTATCACGATTATCTAATACTTGGTGCAGGATACTTCAAAAATAGGGTATGCTGTTACACATAAATTTTGCTACACTAAAGAAATTGTAATTTATCGCGTACACTCAACAAATGGATAAAATTTTAATTTAAATATCAGAGCGACTTAAACACGTCTAGCTCGTGCGACGGTTGAGCCAATATAATAATAATAATAATAATAAGGGTAATTCAAATTCAAATTCAAATTCAAATGCACTTTATTCATGAATAATCATATTTGCCTAAAGCTAGCCGCAACTGCTTGACAAGGTTGTACAACATACCATAAATACCAGCGCTACAATTAAACAGTTTTCGTTTTGAAACAATTTGAAAACAAAAACTTTTTACCACTAAAAATCTCTTTGGCACTAAGGTATTGACATATTTCAAAAACCATATCCTTTTTTAGTTGTGACTCGACCCTTATACATAAACTACATATTATACCCGCACTACAATTAAACAGTTCTATTTTTTCTAGTTTAAATAATGAATAATAAATTACCAAAGTTATGCTGAACTAACGTAAAAAATAAAAACTATAACATTTGCAAAATAGTGTTAATATTGATAACAGCTATCGTATTTGACACTACCTAACGGTATCTCAATACGAATACAGTTTAATAATTTCTGGTTAAACTTAGAGATTAAGTCAAGATTTAACCTTAATGTTAAATATAAAGTTAAAATCGAAAAAAAAAATGAATAAAAAATCTAAACTGGATCAATAATCGAAAACAAAATAAAAGTTTAATTAATAGTAAAACTATTTCAATATGCATACTCATTATTCGTTCGTCAGAAATTTTATCTATTTAACCTATTACTTATCACTAATAAATATCTACTATTCGATTTTATACACACATCAAACTAATTACTACATCAACTTTTGCTTCTGTAATAAGTAAAATGCATACAATTCTAAAATATATAACAAAATATGTAATAAAATAATCAAAATGAATAGTACTTAACAGGCAGAAAAAAATTTATTTACATAAAAGTGTATGCAAATAAAAAGAAAATATAACTCAAAAAATACATCTCTGCCATTTGTCATTTATGACTGTTCGGAATTAAGAAAACCTTTTAAGCTCTTTTATAGTGAGCACATATTGACAAAATTCTTACACTCATGCGGTAAACTATTAAATAGATTTGGTACCAGATAGGCCAGTGTTTTTTCTCCAAAACTATTTAGTACCCGTGGTACTATATAGCTTTCTTCCCTTATATTGTAATTACTATTTTTTTTCTGAAGATAGATATCATCAAAATAATAATCTAAAACCATTTTATAATAAAACAATTCCTTAACACTAAGTAAATCAGAATTTTTCAATAAGCTGTTTAGTGTTCTATTGTCTTGGTTAGAGCAAACCAATTTTAACAGTCTTCTTTGTATAGCATCGATTCGCTGTAATTGCATACATTTACAAGAATGAATTTTTATGCGTGGAGTATCTCTATCCAGATGAGGCGATGTTACGTGCATTAATTTCGTTTTGTCTTTGTTAATTATTAACTCATTATCATGCGACCATTTTATCAGATTATATATATCTAGTTGCATTTGTTTTCTGCAATGTGAAACTTCTTATGCACTGCTATCAACATTACATCGTCTGCCAACATATACACTTTACAGTTTCTTATTGTTTGAGGCAAATCGTTTATGTAGATTATAAATAATAGCGGTCCTAAAACTGACCCCTGTGGGATCCCTAAATTTAGCTGTTGCTCATAACTAAGTGCGTTATTAATTTTAACTACAAATTTTCTGCATTCTAAGTAACTTTTTATTAGCTCTAAGCTTGGACCTCTAAAACCTAACGTGTTCATTTTATGTAATAATATATTATAATTTCAAACGCTTTTGAATAATCTACGAATAAACAAAGTATGTTCATCTGAAATTGTAGTTTTTGGTAAATTAAATTAGAAAACGGGATAATAACTTATTTGTGCCTAGACCTTTTACAAAACCAAATTGCTTTTTTACCATAATATCATTAGGTTTTATAAACTGATTTATTTGCTTTACAATATGTTTTTCAAATACTTTGTCTATAAAGGATAGTATTTGCAATAGGTCTATAATTTCCGAGATCTGTGAGACTACCTTTTTTATGAATGGGTCTTATAATCGCAATTTTTAATGTAGTTGGGATTTTTCTGTTTTTAATTATAAGGTTTATTAAATTTGTTATTATTTGAACGGCTTCATCCTTCAGAAATAGCACATCCTTAATTCGTATGCTATCAAAGCCGGGCGTCTGTGATCTACGTATTTGTGTTAACGCAATTTTTACAAAATCTTTCGTCACCAGCTGCAGTCGCATACTACAATGTACGCTGTTGTTAGATAAATTCATTTGCAGATGCTTTTGATCACAATTGTGAACTATTTCTTTAAGATTGTTAGAGAATATATTTGCAAATTTATTTGCAATGACCTTATCTTCAAGTTCGGGCATTGCCTGTTTGACAACCTCATCCACACTGTTTTTCTTTTTATGCTGTAGTAGATCATTAATCGCCTTTCACGTTAACCTTGTGTTATTATTTAAACTCTTAAATTTTTGTTTATAGTGATTTTGCTTATCTTTACGTATTTTTGATGTTAAGTAGTTTCTATATTTTTTATAATCGTCCATGTGATCTGGATTTTTTGTCTTTTTCCATCTTCTAAACAACTTATCTCTAAATCCTATACATTTTAGTAGTTCGTTTGTCATCCATTCCTTTTTAACCCCTCCTGATTTGAAACTCGGTATATTTAAGTTTTTATGCCCTACCGTGTACTTGCTGTTATCATATATATATTATTGAATGCTAAACTAATTTTTTTATATAAGTCTTCCGGTTCTTTAGAATCCAGAAAATGTTTAAAATCTAAATTCACAAGTTTGCGTCGAATATAACTTTTGTTTATTCTTGTTTCTACTTTAGTAATAGATCCAATATCCTCTAAAATAATCTTCATTACCAAAATATAATGGTCAGATATTTTAGCCTGTATTACGCCTGAATTTATAGATTTATAAATACCTCTAACAAAGAGGTGGTCTATAGCTGATGATGTCATATTGAAATTATAAAATTGCTGGCGCGTATAATCAAATATACACTGGTATAGACCTTCTGAATTTAACAACAACTCATATTCATCTTTTACCCGGCTTTGTAATTTTAAGTCAATATTAATATCTCCTCCAAAAATTAATTTTTTATAGCACTTACAAGCTTTTAGTTGGTTTTTAAATTCTGACAAGAAATCATAAGTATTTCCACCGGGTGGTCTATATACAGTTATTAATTTTATATAATTTCCATTTACTAGTTTTAATGTTCCTTCTATATTTTCATAACAGGCAGTGTTATATAAATTTTCTTAGAATGATAAAAGTTTCCGTATATACATCATAACCCCACCACCTCTACCTTCACAACGCAATTTTGAATAAACATTAAATTCCTCAATATTATAATTAACTACATCTTTATCATGAATTGATACTTCGACCAGCATAATTACATCAAAAACAGAACTGGAAATATAAGCCATAAATTCGTCGAAATGACTTTTAAGCCCGTTTATATTTAGACAAATTACTGATAAACATGCATTATTATTTAAATTAACTTGGGTATTTGCATCTATATTGTTCAATTCCTTTAAATATTTTTAAATAATTGAAAATGATCTTGTTGTTGCTACTACAATTGTTCGTTAATCATTTTTAATTATCAAAGTCTATAATTCTCAGGTAAAGCTTAATGTATTAATTTCCTTAAAACAATAATAAATTAATCTAATAAAATATGTTAGTTATCAATTTAATTTTAACAAGTCGGCTTCACTATCAATTCTTACCACATTTGTCTCGTTATTCGACCTTTTTGCTAGAACTTTTTCATATTTTACCCAAACGTATGCCCATTTTTTATCTTTAGCACGTTGTTTAGCTTCATATAAGAGTTGTTTATTAAAAGCAGTTAAGTTCTCCAATAGAAATAATTTCCGTTCACTTTTATTATTTAGAACATCATTATTACTTACAAACATTTTACGTTTGCTAATTATCTTATCTCGTACAGCTTGAGAAGTGCATCTTACTATGACCGCTGGTGTTGAGTCAAGGCGTCTCTTTGCTAATCGGTGCACTAGTTCGATTTGATTCGGTGTTACATGGATCCCCAAGCATTCATTTAATTTTAAAACAGCTGACCGTAAGTGATTCTCGTTTTTATTAGGCGTATAATCTAATCCATGGATTTCAAAGTTTACCATTCTACTTCTTTCTTCCATATTGTTAATTTTCATTTCCAAACCTCTAATTTTTATGTCCTTCTTTTTATTTTCTTCCGCCAACTTATTAATAGCATCGGTAAGTTTAATGTTGTTATTCTTTAGTAATGTAACTTCTTCCCTTATACCATCATATAAATTGGAAAGGCCTTTTATATCACTTACTATGCTATCCATAACTGTTTTATATGCATCCAGCTTTTCTGTAATTTTACTAAACATTATTTTTACGTCTTCATCTTCTTGTGGTTCCAATGAGGAAGGCGTGAGTGCTTGTGAATCTTTACCCCTACATTCTAAACACATCCAAGATTGCCTTTTAACAGTAGACATACCTTATAATGTACCATCTGAAAGCCCTGAACATCCAATGTGGTAAGATCCCTCACAAACACAACAATTAATTATATAACCGTCCCTTGGTAATTTTTCTATACCCTTTTTGCACTTCATTTTTATCAACTAACTGTATTTACGCGGGTATCATAAATAAGCAAGGGTTTTTTTTAAAGCATAAAAATATTAACGTACACTATTTAAATTTTTTCTTTCACGAAAATGTATATTTTAATCACTGTAGATTAATTCGACGGAGCGCAAAGCAAGCACGTCCGACGTCTTCAAAGGTCGAGCCTCGAATAATAATAATAATAATAATAATAATAATATTAATCATTGACATTGAACTATATTTGTTCCCACTCTTTGTAGAATAAAAAATTATAAACTTCGCCTTGATCTGTCAATAAATAAACGCCAATAATCTAAAAAATACTTAGCAAGGTCCATTTTGTCTAAAGGTTCTTTAATTTCGTGACAAAATACAAGACTGCCCTATTGAAAGAAGAAGGACGGCAGACCTTTTTCTCATGTACGGTAAACGGTAATTGTGGTTCCTGTTCCAGTAAATTTTTTTAACCTGAAAGCCAGTATTACGGAACCTTCTTTTGGCACGTTGAGATCTCTATTATGGTCATTTAACTCACCGTTATTGAAACATTGAGAATTTGATGATAGCCCCTTTCAATCACTGTCACCTTCATTAGTATCAGAAAGTTAATAAGGGAGACAACACGCGTCCTCGCAGAGCTCTGGTAGTTGGTGAAACGTCCGTGTCGAAACTGCTTACGTTTGAAAAACCGGGCTTTTTGCACTGACTATATTAGCATAGATTCCCTTGCGACGGATGTTTCAATTGTTTTTGGTTATATTTTTTAGACCGAAATAAGTCATCCTTGTGGTTTCTGGGTTTTCTCCAAACTATCGGTACGCCGGATTTGAGACTTTCTTTTCACGGTAGTCCATTGTCCTAAATGTTCTGTACAAGTTCTACAGACCCGAGACGGTACACAGGTTTTATCTTGATCCAGAAGCGTACCAATAAAGTATCGTTGCAAGGTCAATAAAAGTCTTTCTGTTTTCTTTCAACGTGTATTCTTGATATTATATAGCACAACACACCAGAATGATTTACACAACTTTTTCTACTTGAATTCGTCTTATTTCTATTCAAAACAAAAATACATAAAATTGCAACACAGTACATTTTAGGTTAACTTTATAACAACCCTTTCCTTAATACAGATATTCCACAAGCCCAATTTCAATCTACCCGTCACCGCGAAAACTCATAAATAAGTCTCAACTCTAGTTGATGCGTTGAAAGTCACTTAAGTTTCCGAATGCTTACTACATCTGGTGGATTTTTCGGGAACTAACTGGATGGCAGACGGTATAAAACAAATATACAGAAACCAGTCCTTGTATCTGTGATTTAAACTGCAGAAGAAAACGCTAATCTTAAAAAAGTTTTGAGAAAAATTTATTTCAGATTTAGATTCAGTACCACAAACTTAGTTAAAAGCAATTTTGCCAGAGAAATCGTTGTGGAGGACTATGCTATTATTATTGTCATATTAATGAAATGTAAAAGAAAACACAATTTTGCCATTGCTAGTGAGATGAATTACGGGGAGAATCATGCCTACGTTTAACATCCCTACTGTCCTTGAACAAATTTCTTCGATCAGAGATTGCATTCACACATACTTAGTAGCTTATATCATTCGTCACCGCTGATATGGGTGGATAAATTAGTTCTTTCAAAATGCACTTGATACAATAATGTCTAGCTAGTATAGCATATACGATGCTATGCTAAGTAAATGTGATAAACATTATTTCGTGTTAGGTAATTAAAGCAATAAGACGTTGTTAAGTACACTTTAGCATGATTCCTTTATGACAGGTATTAAATGCTTTCTAAAGTGACTTGTCAATCGTATTACCTTTATGCTTTGAACGATGAAGGGCTTTATTGAATTGGTTTTAATTGAATTGATATTAGTCTATAATGTTCGCGACTAATTTAGTTCATAAATGAGGTTTACTTCGATTAGGTGCGATGAGTACATGAATATACGTTTAAGGCAAACTGTTATCTTTGTAGTGATCCGCTCTCGTCAATATAATAGCAAAATTAAATTGCCATATCAAAGACGAACAGTAAAACCTTTCAGCAAATATAACATAACCTAATAACTTTTCTGCTTAACTATTTCAACTTTTTTTTTCCTAATTTGTTTTCACACATTTCTATTATATTGTAAATTGTTTACTCCAGACAATTACGTTATAATCGTATTTTGGTCGAAATAAGCGAAATCTCTTTAATTATTATTTTTCTACCCTGGCATCTGTGATAGTACTCCTGCACATTACTAATATCCTTCGCCCTTTTGGATCGCAGTTATTAAATATTTAATAGCTGACTAAGTAATAAAACTTGATAAACATTCACAAAACAAAGAGAACATTCGGTGAAGTATAAGCTTGACTAAGGAGAAAAAAAAAGGGAAAATAGAAACGAAACCCAATTTTTAATCCCAATCTTAGGAAGTAAGGAACATCGCTGATTCGCCATAATGCTTTACCAACTGGTTAGAATTAATTTGATGAATCTGCTAAAAAGTTACTAATAAGTATTTTTGCGAGGAATCTAATTACGATAACAAGGATTTTATGCAGACTTTGACGCACCACTTCCACCTCCTAATATACTTGGAGTCAATTACCACGTGTTTAATTCGTATTCTGTGAATCCGGTAAACGAAGGTTTTTAATTACGTTGTAACGTTGAGCCGTTTTGTCTGTGTATGTCGTCCACGTTTTTATGGCGAACTAATAGGAATATCTTTCTATATGCTTTTCTATATATAAATGCCATATAAATCACGAAACATCTTTGCAGTTATGCTACAATTTCAATAATCGCACATGTATACCCCCACCACAAACCGAGTAAAGAATGGGGACTCTGACGCACAATTACAACCTCCTATCACTTTTTACTCTTGACTTGAGCAGGCTCCGCCTTTCCTCATAAGCGCGCTAAAGAAATCTCTGATTACCTGCTCCTGCTATTTTACATACGGAACCCGCCCAAATAAACCATATCTTTTCGGACAGCCAATCCTAATGCAGGAACGTCTTAGTGTATGCCGACCACGTTTTACGCGAATCCAATTAGCATCGTAAAGAGCCTCTAATTTAATTTTTAACCCTTCTATTAGTGCTATTTAAATTTTGAAACACAATTGCGGTAGACAAAAAAATGCAAGCTGCTTTGGGAAATTGAACCGAGAACTTCATGTTTTAACGTTGCGCTACTGAGGACATAAATATATCATGACTATATGTGCCATTTCATCACTTTCCCAATCGCATGAAATTTACTTAGAAAAAAAGCTTTGGGATTATAGAATAAAGACAATCTAATTTATCAGATAATCAAGCTGCTAAAATTTCCGACCCCTTGTATAAGCTACTAACATTAATGTATAGATATTTAAATCTGAAATCGCCATTTATTTTGAGAACTTTTGAATAACTCAAAAAACTATTTAATTTTACAGTGTCTTTGGGTACATATATATATATATATAAATATATATATATATATATATATATATGTATATATGTATATATATATATATATATATATATATATTTATATATAGAATGCTGTGAAACCTACAAAAAGCCTCTCCATTAAACTTAAACTAAGGTTTTCAAATCGAGTCCCACAGATTGGGCGTCAAGAATGCTGTGAAACCTTCTAAATTAACTGGTCCGTTGACTTTCTTCTGTTAATCGCCTCTTTACTCTTTTCGCCTCGGCTGCTCTCCTAGATAACTTACATCCTCATTCATAAAAAAAAAAAAACACATTCCTACCACAAACACCAACGTTAACTCTATTTACATCAATATTCACAATACATTAAAATTTCAAAATTAAAATTCCGCATAAATTTCAGTATCAGAAAATTTCAAGATTAAATTTGTTATCATTTTAATGTGCATCCTGTATTAAAGTCCTTGTAGGATGCCTACTAATTAATTTAACAATATTGGCAAACCTGAGTCTGAGTACAAAGGGAGCATCTCCCACCCCTTTACGTTAATTAACCAGGTTCGTCTAATTGAGCTCAAAGACATACCCAAATTTTCATCATAATCAAGAACATAAATACTAAACAACCCTTTCTACTTAAACAAGAAAATTTCACCTTAAAATTAAAAATTTGTTGTTAGTACAAATTCACTACTGTCCATTTTAAGTAAACAAATTATAAAGTTATTCAACACACACCAAAACATCAAAAATCGAACAACAAAGCATAAGTTACCTGAAGGTTAATGCACTCGTGGCTCCAATGTACATCGTCCTCTGTTAATCACACCATTCCAACTGGGTTATGTTTAGGTCCTCGGATTACTGGTCGTCCTTAGAATTTTCTACACCTCCATTCATCTAAAGTTGTTTCAGTGCTTTTCCGGAACTCATCTGTGTATATCTGTATCTTGTTTTGTGGATCTAGTCACGTTTACGAATCATTTAATTATTAACACCCCCGAAAAATAGCAAAGAAATTCATACTTCTTTCACGCTATACGCCAAAACTGCCTACTTTTGTGTATTCATTTGTCGTTGCAAATTTGAATAATTGGTACAGTGATACTAGACTTTATTACCTTGCATCTTCTTTTCTAAGTGCACTAAATTACTTTCATCGTAGTACGTAAAGAGCAAACTGTTTTAAAGTATTAAATAATCACCAAAATATACGAGCAGACTGTTTAAATTATTCAATCAAAATCGAAAAACTAAGAGAGCGAAACTCATATTAACACGGGTATATATAATCGCTAGCCTATACGTCGCTTTTGTCCCCAAAACGGACAGTTTCTAGAATTTCGCATCCTATGTTCCCATCTCGACGGCACGGCACGCGGTTCTGATTAAATTTGCACTCGCACCAGTTAAATCTCAGAAATTTTACACACGGCACGCAGCGTCTGAGAATAACTACTTAATTTTTATACAGAAATGTTATTTTTACCTCTCATGTTTGCTTCTTATTTTCAACCAATCGCAACCCAGTGACGTTGCTCAAATCACGCCTTTTACTATATGTGTCTCTGTCTTGCGCATATTATCTGTCTTTATCTACCCTGTTCTGAGTGGTACAAATCAATATTCTTTAGTATCGGTTATTTTCAATCCACGTGGACTGTGAAATAACCCACCTTATTAGCATTTCCCGTAAATATTAAGCAACGGTTTCTCCAACATTCTCTGTAACCATTTGTTATCTGCAAAATTTACGCAGAACGAGATTTTTAAAAATACGCAGGTGTTCAATCGTCCTACTTCTAACTAACACTTTTACGATTTGAATATTATTGGGTTTTTACAAGCTTTTATGCATATTATATGTTACTAATGGTTCAATTAACTCCAATTAAAATAATACCCTTTAATTTTTAGTGAATCCTAATCAAATATTCAATTATTATCTGTACATTTTGTTTAATACTCGTTACCCAAACTTGAATCAATTAATATAAATTTTGCACGTAATTTCCATTTGTTTCTTTACTCGGAATAATTAAATTACACGTTGAGCATTTTAATACTGCTTCTTTTATAGAAAGCGTCTTGTAAATAATTTAAATCCTTATTTTTAATGAAACGAATGAATTTTTATTCTCCACGGTTTTTTAATAAAGCGTATTATCTAATAAAATTCCTTATACACGGTGATTAAAATTATTTGATGTAATTAATTAATTTTCTACCCTGGTCTAAATATGAGTAATATATATATATATATATATATATATATATATATATATATATATATAAAATGTAAATATAAGCAAAGCAATTTCAAAACACCCTGTATAAAGGAAACAACCAAAATTTACGTGCGAAATTTATTTTATCTTATTCAATTTAAAGTATCAAGTATTACCAATATTTTATAATTAGGGATTAAGAATTTAATAGGTGCGAAAAGAAAATAAATTGTATAAGCCAATGGAAATAATTATTTAATTTAATTGAGTTTAATTGAACGGTTATTTACGTATAATATGCATAAAAACATGAAAAATCGATAATACCAAGGTGAAACGCGTTGCTAACAAACGAGCAGTCGTTGGATATGAAATACTTCGAAAAGCGAAATCCTAGAAATGTTATTTTAAAACGATCGTTAATTAAACACTTGCATGTTTTCTAAATTTCAGGTTCCACTTATTTTGTGTAGATAAAACTCAAAATTCTAGGTATATTATACAAACGGTCGGATGTTTTCGCATTAAACACTAATAAGGGGTTATTTAAAGCACGTAATTTGGTCCACATGGAGTGAATAGAACGCGGACAGTAATATCAATTCTCTACCACTCAAACAAGTGTAACATACTGTTCTAATACGCTCTAATTAGTTCTATGATTTCTAAAAATAGTTATTTTCTAGTTTAATTTTAGCATTCTAATTATTAGAATGAAGGTCTTGTAGCATAAGTATGTCTGTAATTGTAACGGCTGCAAGACTACCCAAGTAGCGTCCTAGCGAAGTTTCCAGGAAGATCTAATCCAAGAGTTAATCAAGTTTTTTAAAGGCACTTTTCTTCAAAGGCACTAAACATGTCAGATTAGTTGCTATTTATGATTAGATGTCAATCATGTTTTAGGATCCTTTTTATGTCAGGGTGGTCTAAAGCAATTTTTCAATTAGCGGAGGATTCAACTAAAATTAGTTCCGAGTTCTACTTGTGTGGCTATCTTAGGGCAATTGGCAGTTTAATTAATCTTAAAGATTTACGACCGGCGTATCCTAAGCCGAGTATGAGAGCCAAGAAAGGGGTTATTTTTCAATTAACTTAAAAGTATATAAGGATGCCAGCCGGTGGTAGTCGGGGTTGTTTATTTCCAGACGCGTTAGAGTCTAAAGCTCGCGGACTTGCAAGATTGAGTAAGTGTTTTATTTCTCTGAATTCAAGTGCGTGCCGTTATGTTCAAAGTTAGTTTATTTCTCTGAGTAAGTAATTATTATATATGGTATTACTATGAACTCAAGGCTGTGTTATGCATCATAAGTCATTTATTTGTTTAAATACAATATCTGTCGACTTTCATAACATACAACTGCGGGTTAAAGCTCCGTTCCTGTAATTTAATCCCGTTAGGTTATTGTTAAAGACCGCATCTTTTGAAGGGTTTCTTATTTTATTGTGTTTCGACGTTGTCCGAGGCTTCTAATAACTAAGCCACGAATTCCGTTACTGTACTATTTGACCCGTGTGAAGGTCATGTTTTTCCTGTTATTGATGACCCCGTGATTAAAGGAAGATCGTTTCAGTATGCAAGTTAAGTAGACTACGGTAGTGTTAATTAATTATATGTATTGGGGTGTTTGCACCCAGAACGGTTGTTAATATGCATAAAATAAGGACTTTAGAATTGTTTAGTTAAGTTGTGTTTGTGCTAGCCGGAGACTTTATAAGATTTGCCCCTGTGAAGTGAAGTATTTTCTGTCCTGCAATCTTGGTTTATCGCCACGAACAAAGTGTGACGAGAGCTATTACCGCGATCGGTCCATGGGCCGTTTAATTCCCATGGTGGCGCCCTATTGTAACTAATGCTAATTACTGTATAATTTTGTATGCATATGTAATTAGGTTAAGTTAGTTAGTAGCCCGTTTAATAATACAATTGGAATTTTGTCTTAGTGTGTTGTTGTTTAATGAACCTCCCCTTCTCACCTACAGCAGCAGCTTGCGAGGCAATGCCCCGAAACGTGAGGGTACTATAGTGTTAGAGGTCCTTCCCATTTATTATTTATTGTTAATTGGATACCCTCACGCGGTAGGTAAATATTTAAATTACACTAGCGCATTAACGTGGTTAAAATCTTAAATATGGTAAACAACACACGGACAAAGTTTTAGATTGTTTTATTTCTATAGTACTATTAAGATTTGAGCAGAATTAACAGTTTAATATTAGTGATTTAGGAACAGGTTTCGCTATTGTTGGCATTTACCTTTTATTTAGTCATGTATGTGGTGGAAGCTTTAAGAAGTGACGAAATGAGTCACGAGCTTTCAATTAGGAACGTTGAACCAACAAAGTTAAGTGTGTTAGAAAAACGAAAAGTTTTGCGTTCAAAACTCATTGTTGAGAAAGTCGACAGTAATGTTTTTCTAAGTATGAAAAATTGAAATCGTTCAAAAGGACGAAATTGAATTATTGAAACTTAAGATTTTGAATTAGAAAACAGTTTAAATTCTTTTACCATTCTTCCTAAAAGCAAAGAATATATTAAACTTAACACGAGATTAATGCATGTAACACAGAGACTAAATTATGTCAATTTCGATATTGAATTTTTAGAGGTACACAAAGAACTGCATTCTAAGTGCATTAGAGCTTTTGAGATTTTAGAACAGGTAAACGGGGAAAATGAGATTAACGATAACCCTTCTTATTGTTCGGCTAGTGGTAATAAAGATCCTACAATAACACCAACAGAAGAGGTTTCATGCCCTGGAGCATCAACGGTTTCTTCCACTAATACCCAATCGGTTTCGATTTCTAGTAATGATTTAGGTACTCTAATTAAGTCCTTGAATAAAAGAACGATATCAGTCCCGATCCACAAGTGGGGATTACAATTTTCGGGTGAATTTGATTCTATATCGGTTTTAGATTTTATTCAACGCGTCAAGGAACTGCAAGTTGCAAGGAAAGTTTCGTCAGATGACCTTTTCGAAGGGGCTATTGATCTTTTCACCAGTTCAGCATTGGATTGGTATAGAGCAACGCGATGTACAGTAAATTCATGGGAACAATTAATTTCTAAATTAAAACAAGATTTTCTTTCAGCCGATTATGCAGAGAATCTTTTAATGTTAATTAAATCTAGACGGCAAGGCGCCGAGGAATCACCTACCATTTATATTTCAAAGATGGTAAATTTATTTTCTCAATTAGAGGATTTCATTCCAGTCCGGGAACAAATAAAAATTATTAAAAGAAATTTACAGACTTTTTATGCCACGCAACGACGTTAGTTGAAGTGACTGACATTTCCCATTTGATTTCTCGTTGTAAGGTTTTAGAAGACATTAAGCCTCCAAATTTTATTAAACAGGAACATTCTGATTCTGCCAACGTACCAGTTATCTTAGAACGTCAAGTTCGACAGAGTTCATTTTCTAATAATAATTTACCTTGGTCCGGCGTGTCGAATTATTTTAAAAACAGCAAAATTTTCGACTATTTGTTTCAACTGTAAAAGACGGGGTCACTCGTTTCATACTTGTCCGGAGAAACGCGGAATATTTTGTTATTCTTGTGGGCAGCGGGAAGTTACGTCCACAAATTGTCCAAACTGCTCAAATAATTCAAAAAACTAAGGACAGGAAAGCGCGTAGTCAGCCGTTGCTTTTCCTCGTTTAATAATATTGCTGCTGACAAAAAGACGTGGTAGGAATGGTTAGTAAAAGTTAAAAATTTTTGTAAAGCATCTAAGGTTTTTTCAAATTTTTATAAAGTAAATGGTGATACAAGACCTTATATTAATATCGAGTTATTTAAGGAAACTTATACCGCACTGTTGGATTCCGGGGCAAATACCTCTATTTAAGCAGACATGGTCTGTGTTTATTGGATAAATATAAGTTAGAATTAATTAAAAATGTAAAAACGTCTATATTAACAACCGCAGATGGCACTTCACAATCAATTTTAGGTTCAATTAATTTGCCCTTGACTATAAACGGGGTTACTCGGTCTTTAAATGTTTTAGTTTCCGACTCAATAGAGTGTACCCTAACGTTAGGGATTGATTTTTGTCAATTATTGGAATTGAAAGTAGATTTTTCAAAAAATGAATTTTATGCTCATTCTGCGGAAACGAATAAATTAAATTTCATTAAAGTTATGGCCGATTTAAATGAAGACCAGAAATTTGAATTAAACAATGTTATTTCTTTATTTCAATCCCTGGATCGTCCTACCTTAGACCGAACCACTAAAATTTCACATCATATTACAACGGAAGACGTTGAACCAATTAAACAAAGGTATTACCCATTATCACCGGCGATGCTGGAACATGCTAATAAAGAAATTGATGCAATGCTTGAACAAGGCATTATTAGCCCAAGCAATAGCCCGTGGAACTCCCCCATGCTATTAGTAAAGAAAAAAGCAAAAGGTGAATTTCGTGTATGTTTTGACGCTAAACGATTAAATTCAATTACAAAAAAAGACGCGTATCCCATTCCGTTTGTAAATGACATTCTTGATAGATTACGCAATGCGAAATATCTCAGTTCAATCGATTTAAAAAAGCCTTCTGGCAATTGCCCTTGAGTGACGAAAGCAAGGAAAAAACAGTCTTTACTGTCCCAAGGCGCGGATTATTTCAATATAATGTAATGCCGATGGGTTTGGCCAATGCTCCAGGCTCATTACAGAGACTCATGGACTCTATTTTTGATTTTTCATTATCCCAATCGGTATTTGTTTATTTAGATGATATAATTATTATTTCAAGCACATTTAAGGAGCATATTAGAATTCTGAACGAAGTGTATGAGAAGTTGAAAGGCGCTAATTTAACTATTAACATTTCAAAATGTGAGTTTTGTAAACCAGAGATACAATATCTGGGATATATTGTGAATAAAGATGGTCTCCGAACTGACCCAGCAAAAATTGACGCAATTGTAAATTTTGCTCAACCCAAGACAGCCACTGAAATAAAACGTTTCACCGGTATGTGCTCTTGGTATAGGCGTTTTGTTTTGGATTTTGCCACAATTATAGCACCTATCAATGATTTATTAAAAGGAAAGAGAAAATCGCAAGCGATTAAATGGACGGACGAGGCTCTTATTTCGTTTGAAAAATTAAAGATGTTCTTACAAAGGCTCCTGTTTTAAGGAGTCCTGATTTTCGAAAGTTTTTCTTTACAATGTGACGCCTCAAATTACGGCGTTGGTTGTGTTTTAACTCAGGAGAAGGAGACGAAGAACATGTAATTGCTTATGCTTCTCGCAGTTTAAATTCAGCAGAGAAAATTATTCAGTCACAGAACGGGAACTTTTGGCGGTGTGTTTTGCTATTCAAAATTCCGACCATATATTGAAGGAACTCATTTTAAGGTCATCAGGGACTATCATTCTTTAATTTGGCTCCACAACTTAAAAGATCCTGCGGGACGTTTAGCTAGATGGAGTGTAAAACTCCAACAATTTGATTTCGAAGTTATCCACAGGAAGGGTAAATTTAATGTGGTACCAGATACATTATCCCGAGCTCCTAGTAGAGCCTATGCTATTAATTCTTTAAATTTTTCTTTAGACGAGGTCGAGGATTGGTACAAAAACATGTTAAATAATATTAAGGAAAAGCCAGATCTATATCCCGATTGGAGAATAGAAAATGATAAAATGTATAAATTTATTCCGAATAATTTGAATATCAAAGCCAATTTAATTGAGTGGAAATTAGTAGTGCCGAAATCATGCCGTGCACAAATTTTAAAAGAATGCCATGATGATCCAGTTTCGGCCCATTTGAGTGTATTTAAAACATACACAAAAATCAAAGAGCTCTATTACTGGCCCAAAATGCGGTCATATATTTCTAAATACATTAGTAAATGTGTTACGTGCTGCCAAAGCAAATCCAGCAAGTTCAACCATTATGGTTTTATGGGCAAAGAGAAAAAAGTTTCATTTCCGTTTCAATGTTTGTCCATTGATTTAATGGGGCCCTTTCCGCGCTCGAAATTGGGGAATACTTACCTTTTAGTTGTTACGGACTGGTTTACAAAATTCACTTTATTGCATCCCATGCGCAGCGCTTCAACAAAACAAATTTGTAATTACCTGGAAAATTTTGTATTTTTGGTATATGGGGTACCTCAAATTTGTATGATAGATAATGGCCCTCAATTTAAAAGTAATTTATTTTCCAATCTCATGACAAATTATAAAATACCTTCGGTTTGGTTTAACGCCAGCTACCATCCTCAAGTTAATTATGTAGAACGCGTTAACAAGGTAATTGGAGCTGCCATTCGCAGTTACATTCAAGATTCTCAGAAGAATTGGGACGATAATATTCACAAAATTGCCCATGCGCTTCGTAATGCTGTTCATGAATCCACAAAATATTCCCCAACATTTTTAGCTTTTGGACGCACGGTTCCTCTGACCGGGGAATTCTATAATAAATTAAAGGATTTAAATCCAGAGAATCTAGCAATTGATACTCGAGAACAATTGGTTCAAGACCTCAATGAATTATCGCCCATCTTTAAAGAAGTTCAGAAAAACATACATTTGGCGTATTAACGTAATACGCACTCTTACAATTTAAGGCGCAGACCATTAAATTTCAAAGTAGGGGATTTAGTGTGGAAGCGCAATTTTATATTATCAGATGCTTCTAAACATTTCAATAAAAAATTAGCCCCGAAGTTCCTAGAAGCAAAGGTGATGGAAGTTTTAGGTTCTACCACTTATAGACTATCTTCCATGGACGGAAAACCGCTAGGAGTGTTCCACGTGCAAGACCTAAAACCTCACTAATCTTTTATTTTTCCAATTTTTTATTTTTCCTTCCGCCAATTTTCTGAAAAGACTCAGTTGTCTTAAACATAATTGCGGTTGGATGTGTTAATTTCTACATTTATTTTATTTCAATTTGCTTGAAATTCCTAAGAGCAATTTCAATTTTTCGAGGGGGGCTGTGTAACATACTGTTTTAATATCGCTCTAATTAGTTCTATGATTTCTAAAAATAGTTATTTTCTAGTTTAATTTTAGCATTCTAATTATTAGAATGAAGGTCTTGTAGCATAAATATGTCTGTAATTGTAACGGCTGCAAGACTACCCAAGTAGCGTCCTAGCGAAGTTTCCAGGAAGATCTAATCCAAGAGTTAATCAATTTTTCTAAAGGCACTTACTTCAAAGGCACTAAACATGTCAGATTAGTTGCTATCTATGATTAGATGTCAATCATGTTTTAGGATCCTATTTATGTCAGGGTGGTCTGAAGCAATTTTTCAATTAGCGGAGTACTCAACTAAAATTAGTTCCGAGATCTACTTGTGTGGCTATCTTAGTGCAATTGGCAGTTTAATTAATCTTAAAGATTTACGACCGGCGTATCCTAAGCCGAGTATGAAAGCCAAGAAAGGGGTTATTTTTCAATTAACTTAAATGTATATAAGGATGCCAGCCGGTGGTAATCGGGGTTGTTTATTTCCTGACGCGTTAGAGTCTAAAGCTCGCGGACTTGCAAGATTGAGTAAGTGTTTTATTTCTCTGAATTCAAGTGCGTGCCGCTATGTTCAAAGTTAGTTTATTTCTCTGAGTAAGTAATTATTATATATGGTATTACTATAAACTCTAGGCTGTGTTATGCATCATAAGTCATTTATTTGTTTAAATACAATATCTGTCGACTTTCATAACATACAACTGCGGGTTAAAGCTCCGTTCCTGTAATTTAATCCCGTTAGGTTATTGTTAAAGACCGCATCTTTTGAAGGGTTTCTTATTTATTGTGTTTCGAAGTTGTCCGAGACTTGTAATAACTAAGCCAGGAATTCCGTTACTGTACTATTTGACCCGTGTGAAGGTCATGTTTTTCCTGTTATTAATGACCCTGTGATTAAAGGAAGGTCGTTTCAATATGCAAGTTAAGTAGACTACGGTAGCGTTAATTAATTATATGTATTGGGGTGTTTGCACCCAGAACGGTTGTTAATATTCATAAAATAAGGATTTTAGAATTGTTTAGTTAAGTTGTGTTTGTGCTAACCGGAGACTTTATAAGATTTGCCCCTGTGAAGTGAAGTATTTTCTGTCCTGCAATCTTGGTTCATCGCCACGAACAAAGTGCGACTAGAGCTATTACCGCGATCGGTCGATGGGCCGTTTAATTCCCATGGTAGCGTCCTATTGTAAATAATGTTAATTACTGTATAATTTTGTATGCATATGTAAATAGGTTAAGTTAGTTAGTAGCCCATTTAATAAAACAATTGGAATTTTGTCTTAGTGTGTTGTTGTTTAATGAACCTCCCCTTCTCACCGACTGCAGCAGCTTGCGAGGCAATGTCCCGAAACGTGAGGGTACTATAGTGTTAGAGGTCCTTCCCATTTATTATTTATTGTTAATTGGATACCCTCACGCGGTAGGTAAATATTTAAATTACACAAGGTTACAAAAAAACGTAGAATATGCATAAACTAGGGACAGCGTTAATATAGGAGGGATTTGTATGACGTCAATGCATAGACTATTTGTCGATATTGTTAGTTGTACATCAGACAAACACGGGAATATTAAATGTTAATTTTTCAGAAAATATCATAACGACGCGCTGAATTTCGAGGATTTAGAAAACGGTTGAACCCAAAATTTTGAGAAATATTATTGTAAATAAAGGACTTCGCGTGAAATGCGGCCGAGAGGTGACATCGTAAATGGTATAAATACTTTTTGAAAATAAATAAAAGTCCCTTAGTATTTTGATCGCTTCGGACTACGTACGAAAGCTACCACCAGCTTGTAAGTATAGAAAATTATTTTAAATTAAATAGCACGGTGTTACCTTCATAATTTCTACGCGCATTGTGCCGAGTTTAAATTTTATTGGGGTGCCACATATATTTTTTTAACAAGCTCGTGTAGTGACGTTATGTAACGTGAATTAAATTAAACAATTATCAAAGAAGTAATAATTGGATTTGGAGTTGGAGATATCGTGTATGAACAGCCTTGCAGCACAGCTTAGAGGGTGTTCAAATACAAGTAGCTAAAGGCGGCCAGCAGAGCAAATCGAAACAACTATACGGCATCGTCAACGGAGCAGATATCTTCTAGAAATTCCAGGTAACGCTTTAGAATTTGTTGTTGATAAACTATGAAGGTTATTGTGATGGGTGAGAGTGAACTATGATGATATTTTACATTATTTGGAGTATTGAAAGTAATCCGTATAACTAACTTTTATTGTGGTATTTAAATACAAAGCTAAAGGTGTATATAAAGCTGATTAACGTTCCTCAGGAATTTAAATATTTTTTTGTTATGAGTACATGGGTTTTTGTTGTGTATGTAATAAGAATATGCCAAGTAAAGAGCATACATTAATCATAATTAACTGGGTTATCATGAGCTCACCAAACTCCAGAGTTTCCTAATTGAAATTAATTATAAATGCAGAAAGAAAGATAAGGTATTATTCAGGGCCCATTTACTCAGGTTACATTCAATGTGTTTGAATTTTCTAGTTAAAATTCTGGATTTTACAAAATAGAATTTATTGAGGTGTAATTTGACCACTGAGATGTAAATAATTTTGAAGTTTTATTTGTAAATAGTGGAAAATAGATATTGTATGATTGTTGTATTATTTTGTGGTTTTATTGAGAGTGTGCGTGAACGATAGAGAATATGAGAGTGAATCTAGGTATTCAAGAGGAAGTCCAACTGAGCTAGCCGGAAGCAGTTGAAGAAAGCAATTCAACCGAGGAGACTGGAATCGGGGTAAGAAATTTATTAATTTTTGATTAATTTACTATTGTGTGAAATTTATGTTCGATTTTGGTAAATTAATAAAATTTTCCAATATATTTTTGTTGGTGAGGCTTTTACCAAACAAACACGGCAATCTTATGGCGCCCAACGTGAAGCTCGAGTTCCAAGTAGAATTTTAGTAATTTTATTCCAGGAAACTGGCAAACTGAGAGAGAGAGTTTCTGTTTTGTATAAATTTAAGAATATTTTGAGTGTGTGTGGGAGTGATTTGAACGTATGCAGAGAAAGGAGTGGTTAATGAGCCAAGGAGTGGAAACTGGAAGTGACGATAGTGTCTTGTGTGATAAAAATTCGAAGATGGAGGAAGCTGGAGGCAGTAGGGATCAGTCGAGAACGGAGTCGGGAAAAGCTGGAAATGAATTAATATTGAGAATGCTAGAGAGGATGAATGAAGAATCAAACAAGAAATTTGACCAGATGAATGAGACGCTGAGTGAAGTGAGAGAAGTGGGTGAAGAATCGAAACGAAAAATGGAACGGATGAATGAGACATTAACAGGAGTTAGGGAAACCAAACCCTAAGTGAAAAAATAGATAAGACGAATAAAGAAGTTTCTGAATTCAAAAATAGCTTGACGATAAAAATGGGGGAAATTGAAAATCGAGTAGATAAAAATGAGCGTGATATTCGAGGTTTAAATCTGGAAATGGGACAATTAAGGACTGATGTTAGGATTTTCTGTGAGGACGAGATAAATGCAAAAATGACTGAGGTAACGGACCCGTGTAAGGATCAGTTAGGTCGGATTGAGAGAGTAGTGACCGGGATTGAGTACAATGTAGCGACTTTAATGGGGGATGGTCCAAGGTTTGTAACAGGTAATTTGTCTTTAGAGCAGCAGATGAAATTTTATGGGGATAGTAGAGTTAACCCTCAGATGTTTATTAATAACGTTAGAGGTTTAATAAATAACTTATACGATGAACAGGCAAAGTTAAATGTTGTAAAAGCTTTACTAAAAGACCATGCTAAAGCTTGGTACAATTTAATAGGACAGGTAGTTGATACTACACATTATAGTGTAGTATTTAAAATCAGAAAAACCGAGAAGGGTCTTTCTTAGAAATGAAATAGGGGGATTATGTAGTGGTTTTAATGGGTTAAATGTAAATATAAGCAGAGCAATTTCAAAACACCCTGTATAAAGGAAACAACCAAAATTTACGTGCGAAATTTATCTCATCTTATTCAATTTAAAGTATCAAGTATTACCATTATTTTATAATTAGGGATTAAGAATTTAATAGGTGCGTAAAGAAAATAAATTGCATAAGCCAATGGAAATAATTATTTAATTTAATTGAGTCTAATTGAACGGTTATTTACGTATAATATGCATACAAGCATGAAAAATCAATAATACCAAGGTGAAACGCGTTTCTAACAAACGAACAGTCGTTGGATATGAAATACTTCGAAAAGCGAAATCCTAGAAATGTTATTTTAAAACGATCGTTAATTAAACACCTGCATGTTTTCTAAATGTTAGGTTCCACTTATTTTGTGTAGATAATACTCAAGATTCTAGGTATATTATACAAACGGTCGGATGTTCTCGTATTAAACGCTAATAAGGGGTTATTTAAAGCAAGTAATTTGGTCCACATGGAGTGAATAGAACGCGGACAGTAATATCGATTATCTACCACTCAAACAAGGTTAGAAGGAAACTTAGAATATACATAAGCAAGGGACAGCATTAATATAGGAAAGATTTGTATGACGTCAATGCATAGACTATTGGTCGATATTGTTAGTTGTACATCAGACAAACATAGGAATATTAAATGTTAATTTTTTAGAAAATATCGTAACGACGCGCTGAATTTCGAGGACTTGGAAAACGGTTGAACCCAAAAGTTTTAGAAATATTATTGTAAATGAAGGACTTCGCGTGAAATGCGGCCGAGAGGTGGCATCGTAAATGGTATAAATACTTTTGAAAATGAATAAAAGTCCCTTAGTATTTTGATCGCTTCAGACTACGTACGAAAGTTACCACGAGCTTGTAAGTATAGAAAACTATTTTAAATTAAATAGCACGGTGTTAGCCTCATAATTTGTACGCGGATTGTGCCGAGTTTAAATTTTATTAAGGTGCCACATATATTTTTTTAACAAGCTCGTGTAGTGACGTTATGAAACGTGAAGTAAATTAAACAATTATCAAAGAAGTAATAATTGGATTTGGAGTTGGAGGTATCGTGTATGAACAGCCTTGCAGAACAGCTTAGAGGGTGTTCAACTACAAGTAGCTAGAGGCGGCCAGCAGAGCAAAGCGAAACAACTATACGGCATCGTCAACGGAGCAGAGATCTTCTAGAAATTCCAGGTAACGCTTTAGAATTTGTTGTTGTTGATATACTGTGAAGGTTATTGTGATGGGTGAGAGTGAACTATGATGGTATTTTACATTATTTGGAGTATTGAAAGTAATCCGTATAACTAACTTTTATTATGGTATTTAAATACAAAGCTAAAGGTGTATATAAAGCTGATTAACGTTCCTCAGGAATTTAAATATTTTTTTGTTATGAGTACATGGGTTTTTGTTGTGTTTGTAATAAGAATATGCCCAGTAAAGAGCATACAATAATCATAATTAACTGGGTTATCATGACCTGACCATACTCCAGAGTTTCCTAATTGAAATTAATTATAAATACAGAAAAAAAGATAAGGTATTATTCCGGGCACATTTACTCAGGTTACATGCAATGTGTTTGATTTTTCTAGTTAAAATTCTGGATTTTACAAAATAGAATTTATTGAGGTGTAACTTGATCACTGAGATGTAAATAATTTTAAAGTTTTATTTATAAATAGTGGAAAATAGATATTGTATGATTGTTGTATTATTTTGTGGTTTTATTGAGAGTGTGCGTGAACGATAGAGAATATGAGAGTGAATCTAGGTATCCAAGAGGAGGTCCAACTGAGCTAGCCGGAAGCAGTTGAAGAAAGCAATTCAACCTAGGAGACTGGAATCGGGGTAAGAAATTTATTAATTTTTGAGTAATTTACTATTGTGTGAAATTTATGTTCGATTTTGGTAAATTAATAAAATTTTCGAATATATTTTTGTTGGTGACGCTTTTACCAAACAAACACGGCAATATATATATATATATATATATATATATATATATATATCAAAAATTCAAAATTAAGTAATACAAAAAAAAATTCTTACCCGTTTTGTTCTCTTCCTTGGTTGAATGGCCTTCTTCAACTGCTTCCGGCTAGCTCATTTGGACTTCCTTTTGGATATCTATAGTCACTCTCATATTCTATCATTCACGCACACTCCCAATAAAACCACAAAATACAACAAACATACAATCCTTTATTTATTATTATTTACAAATGAAATGCAATATTGTCGATATTTCATTGTTCACGTTGCACTTCAGTAAATCTTATTTTGTAATGTCCTGTATTTTATTTTAAAATCATCAAACACATAAAATGTACCTGGTGTAAATGGGCCTTGAATAATACCTTCTCTAACATTCCTTCTTTATAATTTATTTATTTATTTGTTTTAATCTAAGTAAACTGTGGGGTATGGTGAGCTCATGATAACCCAACTAATTCTGCATAATGTATGCCCTTCTACTTTGCATACTCTTAAAATAAAAAAAAACAAAGCCATGTACTCTTCACAAAATTTCACGTTCTGATGGAACGTTTAAAAGCTTTATAGACACCTTCAAATTTTTAGTTGAATACTGTAATAAAGCTATTTACACGTATTAGGTTCAATACGTAAATAATCCACACTACCTTGAAAAACACTCTCATACGTCACCCAATATTTACAGATTATAGGAATCACAATTTTAAATCGTTACCTGAAAATTTCTAGAAGATCTCCGCTCTGTAGAGGATGCCATGAATTCCTTCTATCTGTTCTGCAGGCCGTTTGTCACTGCTACTAGACGAACTCCATCTAGGTTGAACTGCAAACGCTGCCTTCACGGTGTAACCAAATTCCAAATTCCATTTCAATTATACGTCTTTCACAAATATTTACTGTAATCTACGTTACTTAATGTCCCAACACGAGTTGATTAAAAATTATAGGTGATACCTCAATTAAAAAATGTAATTTCGGCACACTAACCGCGTACTAATTAAGAGGCTACCACTATGCAATACAATTTAAATGATTTTATAATACTTACAACTCATGTTAACTTTCATACGTCGTTTGGAGCTTTTGAACTGTTCAGGACACAAAGTTAAAAGAGAAGAGAGCCGTGATACCTCTTTATAATATTTATACACTTCAAATGTAACCTCTCCATACCCACTTAATGCGAAATCCTTTATTTAAAATAATACTTTTCACAATTTTGCACTTAACCGATTTTTAATCCTGCGAATTTTAACGCGTCGTTATGCTATTTTCTAAAAATTAATATACACTATGCTTGTATTTGTCTCGTGTTCAACTAACTATTTCGACCAATCGAATATTTACTGCCGTCCTACAAGTCCCTCCTATACTATCGTCGTCTCTTGCTTATGCGTTTTCTCCGTCTCTTTCTAACCTGGTTTGAGTGGTAGAAAATCAATATTCCGGACCCTCTGCTATTTAAACCCACATGGACTTCTTACGTGCTTTAACTAACCCCTCATTAGTATTTCCAGAGGACGCATGCGACGGTTTACAATATACGTAGAATCCTTGTTTGTTATCTACACAAAATTATTAGAACTTGACATTTAAAATTCTTCAGGTGTTCAATTAACTAACGTTTTACCATAACACTTCCACGATTTGGAGTTCGGCGTATTTCTACCCCACCGATATATTTGTTTATTAGCAACGCTTTTCACCTTGGTATTATTGAGTTTTTACATGCTTTTATGCATATTATACATCAATAATCGTTCAATTAAATTCAAATTAATTAATAAATTAATGGCATTGGCTTCTACCATTTAATTTCTGTGCAAACCTACTTAAATTTCATTAATTATTTGTAAAATTTAGTTAATACCTGATACTTAAAAATGAATTAAAATTAACCAATGTAACTTTCGCACGTAATTTCTGGTTGTTCCTTTATACAGGGTGTTTTGAAATTGCTTCGTTTATATTTATTTTTGATCTTTTAAAACCACTATAATATATATGGTCTTCTATTGACCAGGCTAGTGTTATATATATATATATATATATATATATATATATATATATAATTAGGCTTTTATTTGTCATTGGATATTTTTGGTCAAAATTAAATTAGATGTCAAAATTTTAATTCATTTAATTTCTTGACGTCGGTCTGGTTTCTAACCTCAATCATAGGTCTAAAGTAAATTGTTTAACAAAAAATACAATACGTTTAACTACTTACATAAATAGAATTAAACACTGAATGGAAACATTTGAATGACATATAAGAAGACAGTTATAACTATAGTAATTTAGGAACTCTACCCATTCATATTCAAATATGATGTAAAATGTGTTTTTTAAGATACAAGTAAAAAAAGATAAAATTAACGCTTTACACGGAAATATATTTTAAAGTGTAAGTTGTGTTTCAATGTTTGTAAAGTTCAGAGTAAACCACACTTAGATTATTTAAGTTTTGTTTACTGTTGATACAATTTTGTTTTTTTTGAATGTGAAATGATCCCAGGAATAGGCGTTAGTAGTAATTTGATTCTGTTTCTAAGATTTTGACTTGACTAAATGCAGGTGTGTTTAGTAATGTATGATTTTATAGCAAGAGCACAGTTGGTTTTTCATAACTTGGTGTCACTACGGTGTTGGGTTATTGTGTTATGGAGCCATTGACTTGATTGACCGATGTAAGAGTGATTACAGCTACATTTGATCTTGTACACTGTGCTATTACACATTAAATCATTCGTCTTGTCTTTTAGGTGTGAAAAAAGTTGCTGTACAGTGATTTCGAAATAATAGGAAATCATTATTTTGGGTCTTTTTAATATTCGAACAAATATAGGGGTTTGTGTTTGTCTATAAAGAAGCTTCTTGTAGATTATTTCTGTTTCGTTTCTTCTTTCTTGAATTGTGTTGGTGTCTAAAAGTTGATTAGCTAATTGTATTGGACACCTATTGTTGACGAAAACGTTTTTTAATTTTTGAATGTTGTTCCTGATTAATATTGGATTGCTGATTTTCGTTACGCGTTGTTTGAAGTGCTAATAGAGTGTTAATTTTGTGTTTGTTTGAATGATTGGAATGAGTTGATATTTCTTCCAGAGTTTGTTGGCTTTTTGTAATAATCAAAAATCAAATGGGTGTCCTCAGTTCGAATGACTAATGTATCAAGAAAAGGAATTTTTTCTTTTTTTCTTTTTCTATAGTGAATTTAAGATGTTCGTTAGAATCGTTAAAGTGTTATTTCTACTTGATTGTCTGATACGTATTTTACCAAGAATATCATTTGAAAAGAAAGTTTCGGAATGATGGTGTCTAATAACAGGTTCATAATAATCTGAGCTAGGACAAGTGATAAGGGCGAACCCATTTGGGCTATCAAAAAGTTGTAGATAAAATTTCTTTTGAAAAGCAAAGTATGCATTATTAAGAATAAGGTTGACAGTACTAAGAAACGTATTTTTTGATAATTTACAATGAGGTTCGATTATGTTCCATTTTTTTGAAATAATTTGTAAAATCAGTTCTTTATAAATTTTTGTGATCAAAGATGAAACGACAAGTGAAATAAGAATACGATCTTTGGTAGTTGAAAATTGTTGTATGTGCAGATATAGATGAAGCTGTCTTGCGTGTTGTACCTTTCAAAAGGAATAGATTTTTTAAAATACCGGAACAAAAGTGAGCAATTTTAAATGTAGAAGTATTTACTAATGAAATAATAGGTTTTAGAACAATAATAAGTTTGTGGATTTTTGGTAGACCATAATGTAATATGGTTGAAGTGTTATCGTATTCTACTACTTTTCCTAGGGTTGATATTCCTACAGCCAATGCTGTTTTCTTTCATAATTGTGGTACTTCTAGTCCTCTATCTAACGTCGTTGAAATTTTATCTACTTTTGTCCCTATAGTTAACGTAACTGAAGTGTGCTCTGTTTGTATTTCCTTTCGTAAGGTTGATTCCCGTACAGCTCATACTTTTTCCTTTTCTACCGTTCCCTTCCTTACCACCAATTCTAAAAACCAACCACCTTCTTCCATAACGTGTTCTGAGTTCCATAAATTACGACAACCACTACTATCTCTACCCTCACCACCACTTTCTCAACCTCGTGCTACAACTCCTACACCCCCTGCGGTTCCTGTGTAGCAGAAAACTGCCCAACAGAGGCGAACATTATTCTATGCTCGTTCCAAACAGGGAAATGTATTTCGGCAAAGTGCTAATCTCCTTGATCTCGTTTCGTTCTCCTTCTGGCGGCGTAAACACCTCAAGCCCAATATCTAGTCCTTGCGCCCCAGATTCTTATGCCGACTTTGCTCTCCTTTAGACTTGATTTTTGGACGTTACGTTTTCGTTTTACTTCCCTGTTTTGCTAGGCTTTTGTTTTCTTGCTTTTTCTTACACCGTGTGGGTCCGGGAATTGCCCCATGGTACGACCTGCCTGTCGTAAAAGGCGACTACAACGGTCCAACACATATACACACACATACTTTATACACGTCCAATCCATACCCACACATTTCATAATCACACAGTTCTACTTGGTTCTTCTTTTTTTCGTTTTTTCCTTGTACTTCTTGAACCGGTGTGGGTCCGGAAATAGAATAGCCCCATGGTATGACCTGCCTGTCGTAAGAGGCGACTACAGCGGTCTAACACAACACATACACACACGTACACTTTATATACGCACAACACATACACACACACTTCATACACACACACGCACACATACACACATACGCACGCACACGCACGCACACGCACACACCCATTCATATATATCTACACTGGGATTCTGTTTTCTTTTTTTTTGTTTGATTCTAAGGTTTTTTGTTGGGTCTGGTACTTGCACTTTTTGGTGTTATTCTTTTTGGTTTTTCTTTTTTTTCGTTCTTTTTGTTCCACATTCCTCTCCTTTTTCCTGTTGCTGATCTTCTTTGCTCTCAATTCCTAGTCCGATCATGCTTCATCCATCAGATCCTGTGGTAAGTGCTTTCCAGTCTGTTTTTCTTTCTTCGGAAACCACGACTTAGTCGACTTTAGGACTAGTTAGCATTTCTTTTCTTTGATTCTTCAGTTTTGGTTACCACAGTTAGTAGTACATCGTTTTCTTTTACCAGCGTTTTTTCTCTCTTCCTCTAGTTCTCCCTTGTTGTCCCTTTATTTACTTGAAGCTTGACCTTTTTGTCCTGTTTTAGTTTGCACTGTTGGTTTTCTTCCTCGTTCCTTTTCTTTTC